>CM051826.1:102312636-102677636 GCA_028451465.1 Erethizon dorsatum
CTCAGAATTGTACCACCTGACATCATCTTCATCTGAAAAGGGAATTTCTGATCAAGTTACAAGAAGGAGCTCATCTTTCTGCACGTAAGCATGGAGAAAAGTCAGAGCACTAAGAGATGAAATTCTTACTCTGGAAATGTTACCCTGGGTGGCCAGGTTTTCATACATTCTTCCCTGTGGTTAAATAAGGAGGCAGTGGATGAAAGTGGAAAAATCACTGCTCTATTTAAAAAAAAAAACTTAATCTTGACCTAATGCTGTGTGGTCTTTAGCAAGACAACCTCTCTGAGCTTCAGTTTCTTGTGATGTTGGCTTACACGATATATATGATATGTCATGTGCTATTCCTCCTTAACATGACCTGGGTGACACGGGGTGGCCTACAACTAAAATGGGATTGTCATTTATCTTTTCTCTATTGGATCCTATTATCATCTCTAACTTATTTGAATGTTTTACAAACATTAAATACTTTAAAATTACCATACTTAGTCATGACAAGCACTTAAGTTATCCTGGGATATTTATCACTTATTTGTGGTTATTAAAACCTAAACTTAGAGAGTTATAAAGGAACCTCCAGCCTCTGAGTAGTCTTTTCATTTGTATCAAAGCAAGTTCTCGTTTAGCAAAGCAGAGAGAAGGGCTGCATCAAGCCAGGAGATTCCACAGCCTCTCCTGGTAATACCATCCAATGATTTTTTTTTTTTTTTTTTTTTTGTATACAATGTTTCTGAAGCACCATTAGCAGGACGTTTTTATATCCTAGCTATAAGATGAACCCTTCAGTTTTCCCTGGCCACATGAGTAATAAAGGAGCTGTTATCCTTAAAGGCCGAACTTACTGCCTTTACTTAACTACCTCTGTAGCTATGTTCATGGTCCTTACCGATTAGGAGTTAGAGTATCATAGAAAATCTTTACCTTGTGATCATTTTGTGATTTTTTTTTTAAAGCAGCTGTTAGTAGCTTCTAATTATGCATGTTATGATTTGATTGAAAATTCAACCCTTCATCAACTGTAAAATAAAATATTGAGGTTAAGCCTAAAATCTTCATAATTTTCTTCCTAGCAGGAAGTTTGCATATGACATTTAAATACCCAGCTACTTCATGGGTAGGGTTCAAGGGTGATGTTTAAAACATGTAATTTGGCCTGGGCATGGATATAGATATCATCAAAACAGATATCAACCAAAACAAAAATGAAGACATTGATGTGGCCATACAGATGTTTACTGTCTCTTAGTGATATTTTATGTAAAGATTGAAGTTGATCAAACTAGTGACTACATCTGTAGTTTCTTTCAGTGCTTAGATTTTGTCTGAACTTTGGGTGGGTAAAATCTGGGTTATCAAAATCATGGTCCAGGATCGGTAGCTGCAGCAACACCTGGGAACTTGGTGAAATGGAAAATTCTCAGACTTCACCTTAGACCCACTGAATCTGAATTACTGTGTGTGGGGCCAAAAAACCGTGTCTTAACAAACTTGCCTAGTGACTCTGATGCATGTCCAAATATGGGAGCCCCGGCTTTAGAAGACAATTCTTTCATGTCTTGTTTCATTAGAGAACAGCATCATGTACAGAAGATTATCTTAAATTAGAACAATAGAAAAAAAAAATAAAAGCAAGTTAATAAATAAAAGAATAAAAGAAAATAAAGGATGAGAGGAAAAGGCAAAGAAAAGTTGCCCTCAGAGTAGTACAATGCTATGGACAATTGCTTTCAGTGAGGCTACTGGTTGGTGGAAAGCCAAATTTCCCACTCCTACCTTAAAATTCTCCAATCTAAAGGTAAGCAAATGTCTTCATAAACTCATTTTTTGGTCTATTTTGTATACTTTTTCTGGCCTAAATTTTTGCTAGGGATGTATTGCATTTTATTTTTTCTCTCTCCTATATGACTATAGAGATCAGCTGATTATCACCTTCTATTTAAAGATAACTAAAAAAGTTTTACCTGTCCATATATCATAATATTCATCTGTTGTTCAACTTAGACAAGAACCATCTTCCTCCCTTCTCCAGATTTAAAATCTCTGCCTGCCCCATAATCTTTTCTCTTATCCAGCAGATATTTCATTCATCACTCTTGAGAGGTTTCTCAAATTTTTCTGCTTTGTTTTCAGAGAGAACTTCTATGATTTGTTATTCAACTGCTCATCTGATTCTTAGAGACTTCTTAATAACAAACACAAGTAAAGTACTAAAATGAGAAGGCACATGGCTGTGAAAAGATACTTGATGCTTTGTTAAATGGAACAGAATCATGCATAACCTTTCCTCACAGGTTGTGTCTCCATCTCTTAAGCTTAATCATTTATACTTTTGTTTGAACAGAGAGTTGCTTTGTGATTCTTATATGATAGAGTTCTATCTCAGGATCATAATGGATGTACATACCATGATGCAAACACTTATTAACTCCTTGAAGCTTTTTAATACTACTGTGTCTTACCCAGTTTGTTTGTTTACTGGGTAATACTTTATTTGATTTGACACAGTGCTGAAGACACTTTCTCAAGATGTTAAAGTAATACCCCTCATAATTTGTGTCTTTTGTCAATTAAATGAGCCTACATACACTTCTACTGTCCAGTTAGTTGATGAAGATGTTTAAGTATTTAAATTTTTTTTGCCTGCCTTCCTTGTAATTTCTGCACTGTACTTAGAGTTGTAAAATCAGGATCCTTAAAAAAGGTATAAATTACCTTAAAAAATGTAAATTACCTTAAAAAAGGTAAATTTTTTGAGAATGTCATCAAGCTTAATGAGTTTATGCACAATACTTTATACTGTCATGTTTGTTCTATAAAAGCATAGCAGACAGTTCAGTCTATTATTTGTCATTTTCTATGGCATTGTGTTTTTCTTGTGGGGGTGTAATATAGCTTTTTTTTTTTTTTTTGTGGGTACCGGGGGGTCGACCTCAGGACCTCGCACGCCAGCAGGCGCCCGTGCCGCTGAGCGATATCACCGGCCCCTTTTTCGTATGTGGGTTCCGGGAGTCGAACTCGGGCCCTCGCGCTTGCCGGGCAGGCGCTTAAGCCACTGAGCCATCTCACCGGCCCCAAGCTTTTATAAACTTGTGGCTGTGTATTAGGTTGGGATTTAGGGAAGTTCCATGCTTTCCTACATTCTCAGGTACAGATTTTGTTTTCAATTTCAGTGATTGTCAATTCATTCAAAAGATAGAAACTCTTGTCTAATTTTCAGTAGTGCTGGATAAAGTTCAGTAGACTGTACATTAAATGCCACTGTCCGTTATAACAGACTACTTGTTTCCTATCTCTGAGTTTCCTGCCCTGAAAATGACATCCACTGTATTTGTAAAGATGGAGATGAAAGAAGCTGTATAGTGTTTTCTTGGTGCCATCTATTATGGGCCTCTTTTACCCATTTAATAAAGGAGTCACATTTTCTTTCATTTTTTCTCATTCACCTCTTGAAACCTCCAACTTCACTTGACCCTGCTATAAAGTCCTAGAAGACATATATAGGAGTTTGAAAGGCAAGCAGTTCCTACACCATTTTAATACATTTCAATTTTGCAGCACAATGAATACTGACAGTATAATAGAGACTTTAGAAACAAAGGTAAAGCAAACTATGAATGCTGTAAGAATTTTTAATTTCACTAAACTCAGCAGGTGTAAGGTAGCATTTTCTTGCATATTAGACCTATCAAGTCATTATAAAATTGATGAATTTTAATCTGCTTGTATAACACTTTGAGTCCACACCAGATTTTTCAAAACGTTATTTAAAAATCTAATTTTTAAAATAAAGTACTACTTCAAATGTTGATTTCCTTATTGACATCTATACATTTAAGAAATATGCTTAAGATTACTAAGATTTATTTAAAAATCCAACTGCAATTTATAAAGTTTAATCTTTTTCTTGGCTATCTATAATAAACTTACCAGATCAAACAACTGCATCATTTTATTTTAATAAGTGTCACCTGTGTTAAGAATTATGCTTAGTCTAAAAAATACAAACAATATTACTACTTCTAAATTTATTTTGTTAATGAAGCCACTACATAAATTTAGCACTTTTTAAAAAATTAATTGCTCACACTGAAAAGGGATAAATTCAGAATAACTCTCTGTTTCAAAGACCTAATTGCCAAGGACCTAGCCTTAATATTAACTAGGATAATTATTATGCAAAGCATACCCACCCAGAATGTTTGCATAGCTATCACAAGCGCTTTCATAAATGATGCTTTAATTAGTCTTAATTAGAATTTGTTTAAGTCAGCAGGGAATGCAGGGCCCGTGAAATGATGTATGTAATAAGCATCAGGCTCACTTTTTACTTGGGGAATAGAGCTGACAAAATCACATCACGTTAAATTGATTCAGTCAGAATTAAAATTCTTATGGTATTAATTAAATGGGGGATCTCATTAGCAGGCTGCAGGGTGACGGAACGACTCTTTGGCGACCAGATGTGAGGGAAGAAGTGGAAAGAGAATACCATTAGACCAAAAGTCATCTTATCTTGCATGTAGACATGATGACATTCAGCGTGGTCTAACGTTGTCCAACTATAACTACTACTAAGATACCAGAAACTCAGAAGAAAAAAAAATTAAGTCGTTTGACTTCTTTAAGCTTCTGCACTTCAGTAAAAAAATATTCTGAGTATTCAGAAACATTCTTTTTATTTGACAAACCAACATAGTAAACTTGGGAACCAATAAATGAAGTGAATAAATGTGGCTTTTATGACTTAACTGCTTTCTTCTATGGCATCAAATTCATTGAGAAAATATATCTAAGGTTTTTTCTTCATTTTCTACTTTCTTTTCTTCTCATTGATTCAACAAAAATAGAAAAACATAACTTTTGTTTCATCAGAAAAATTATACTGATTAATGTATTCACAGAGTCATTGGTGATTTTTCTTTCTGTTGTGTGATAGGAAAGAAGGCACACTTTTTTTGTTATTCATCAAAGAGTTCAGGTTAGCAAGTCTAGTCGTGGATGGATGATATTTACTCCCAATTAGCATATGTTTTGTGAATGGCAAGGGGCATATGCTCTGGCTGTGTACATTTTGGTCAATATTAACAATCTAAAGCTTTGGCTTCTTTCCTTCCAGCATCTGCAAAAGTGAATATTTTTCTTATATATGTGAATGAGTAGAAAAATACTGAGGCTAAACCTTCCTATTAAAAGCCACTAAGTTAGACCACTGATATTTAACCAGAGAATGAGTCTTATTATTCATAGGAAACACAAGCTCTTTTGGATACATAGCCAAATATCAAAAAAGTCAAAAAGTTAATTTAATTGTTGGAGGAATTTAAAAGTTGTCTGCATTTACAGTATGTAGTAAATAAATAAATTAGGAAATAAAAATCCAATACCTACTACAAACTATAATCAATGTCAGACTATTTTGTTGGGTTTTGTCTTATCTTTTCTTAAAAATGGATAGTAGATTTCATCCACATTTTACTTAGGAAAAATATCATTAAATGAGATTTTAGACTATGGGTGAACTCTTTCTGAGGAAGAGATAAAACGTTGCTTCAAAATATGACTCCATGGTTCAGTCTTGAACATTAGTTTTGTTTATAATTTTTTTATTTTTATGGAAGTAATTTCATTGTGTTATTTCTTGTTCCATTTAGATTTTTATCCTCAAAATGAAAATTAGGGATTTAAAAGTATAATACAGATTATTAAAAATAGTTTAAGACTGTCTCAATCAACTTTGATATGTTTCATATATTTTATATTTTGACTAACTCTACCACCCCTTCCTGACATGTTGCTAAAAGTTTCAGTAAGACATACAACAACAATGGCCAGCCATTCAAATCTCAAGAACATTTCTTTTTTTAAGACATAACATACTATACTAATGCCTTTTTGGCAGAATGTAACATATGGAAATATGTTTCCGTAGCCATTTACTTTTTTTTTTGTGAGTACCGGGGGTCGAACTCAGGACCTCATGCGCTAGCAGGCGCCCGTGCCACTGAGCGATATCACCGGCCCTTTTTTCGTATGTGGGTACCGTCAGTTGAACTCAGGACCTCGCGCTTGCCAGGCAGGCGCTTATGCCGCTGAGCCATCTCACCAGCCCGCCATTTACTTTTTTGTAAACCTTTTTTTTAAAACTTCATTCTTGAATTGGCTTAACAAGGACAAAAAATTGATCTAATATTGGCCCATTTCCTCAACAACATGAATGAAAATGCAAGTTCATCCTGGGTTGATTGTTTTTTGCAAAGATGCTGTTTTGGAAAATAAACATTATGGAAGGTAGTTCTTTAACATTTTCAAACACAGTTAAGTGGCTTGTTCTTTAAAACTGTTACATAGTTCGATGACAGGTAGACCAACAAGAGTCCCGGTGACAGGGCATTTTGCATATCAGGAGTTGAATAAACACATAAATTAAGATGATCTACAAATAGTCACCCTTGAAATGTACTCTGTGAAATGCACTCCTGGAATTTATATGAAGTCTGTTTGTTTTACTATTCTTCTATAGACTTACTTTGGGCTTTAGTGTCCAAAATGATAATCCTAGTTTGGTGCCACAATCAGTCATGAGTGGAAAGACACCAACACATCCTATCTAGGAAATTAGGTTTCTCATAACTATTTTTCTTCTCGGAAAAAAAAAATTTATAATTATGCCTGGAGCCAACTCCTGTTTTCCTTGCCTTTAGCAACAGCCAAACCTCTACTGAGGCTTTTTACAGCCTGAAGGAATATAGTAAAAGGTTACATAAACATTCAGAAAAATAAATTAATAACCCCAAGCCTTCAAAATGTGCTGAAGAAGAACAAGCTATGTGGAATACTTTTTGATTTAGGTAGGACCTGTTGTCCAATAGTAGTTAAAAACTTTTCACACATTGAGTGAATTTCAATTTAACAATATATTGTTAACTTATGAGGATAGGGTGAAGAGTACATATAGCATTTAGAGTCACAAAGGCATACTTTGCATACTGGCTTCTCCCCTTCCTAGCTCGGAGATATTTGAGACATCACCAAAACCTTATTTTACATGAAGGACCAATGCTTGGAGTATCCCATATGCTGTATTTCATAAGAGCAGGGGTAATGTATCTAGCTTTTCTAGAGCCTAAAACACATCACTTAATAAATTTTTGTTGAATGAATGAAAATAAATCATATTAATCTATAAATGTCTTACAATGATAAAATAAAGTTTTATTTTTAACAGCTAAAAGGTCATTTCTTGAGAGCAGTTTGTGATAAAAGAAGAGAGAGGAGAGATGCAAGGCACTCAAAAAGTAAAACATTTTTGTGGCAATAGAGACACCTAAATAAACTGCTTGCCTTGCCTGGTAGATTCATCCTGTTCATGGAATTGTAATCTGTGTCATCTCTTTCTAGAATGTCCTTTAGAACATTTGGGAGTGCTGCTGGTTTGGTGTTCACGAATTTCCTCACATGTTCTTTGTCATGGAAGTATCTTATTTCTCCATCAATTTTGAAAGATAGTTTTGTGGGGTACATCAATGTGGGTTGGAGGTTGTTTTCTTTCAGGATTTGAAATACTTTGCTTCAAGCTCTCCTTGACCTAAGGGTTGTATTGAGGTCTGCTGTGATTCTGATGGGCTTTCCTTTATAGGTGATTTGTTTCTTTTCTCTAACAGTTTTTAATACACTTCTTGTGTTGAATTTCTGGGATCTTGACTATTATATGCTTTGCTGTAGTTTTTTTTTTTTTTTTTTTTTGATCATGGCTAATGGAATTCTATATGCCTCACTTATCTGTATGTCCAATTCCTTTTCCCTGCTTGGGAAGTTTTCTGCCATAACTTTTGTGAACAGTTTTTTTTTTTTTTTTACATCACTTGTTCTATCTCCTGCTTTGGCATTGACACAAATCAATCTTATGCTATTTTTCTTTGCATCTAGCAGCTGCTGGATTGATTTCTCGTGGTCCCTTGCTATTTTTAAGAAATCTCTCTTTGTGATTGCTAACCGCAATCCTGTCTTCTATATCTGAGATTCTGTTTGCACAGAAGGGGCTCATTCTGATGTATATACTTATGGTATTTTCAATCTCCTAGATATCTATTTGAATCTGTTTTATGGATTCCATTTCTTTCCTATGTTGGGCATACATGGTTTCCATCATTTTCCTAAGCTGCCCTATTTTTTTTTTTTTAATGTACCTGCTCTAGAGTCACTAAGCATGTCTTTCATAATGGTCACCAACTCTGTAGTTATCTGAGAAATTATTTCTGATTTGACTTTTTTCTAGAGCCTCATTCATCTGCTTTGTTACTTCTAGTGATACCACTTCAGCAAGTCCAGGTGGGTGGCTTTCAGATTGTTCCAGATCATTGCCCCCTGGGTTGCCTTTGGTGAGCTGAAAGTCTGGGGTTACATCTTATTTAAGTATCTTCTCTTTTTCTTTTCATTTTTTTTTTTAGTTTAATTCCTGGGTTGATGCTTGTAAATTTCCTATGGCAAACAGCTTTATTGCTAGTATTTAGAACCCTTAGGAAGTGATTACTTCTCAGAGGTGTCTTCCAGGTGTAGCTGGCTTTTGGGTTTTAGTCTGTTGCAAGATCCTACCTCTTCAATTTATTGGGGATGAGAAATTGCTGCCTACTTGGCCTTGCCCCTGGTTCTTTGGCACTGGCCTATAGTATTTTTTGTGACCTGTAGGCAATTTCAGTCTTAGTATATCAGGAAGAAAAACTGGTTAAAACAATTATGTAACTTTGGCTAAAGTGTTACAATCAGCAATAACAATAGCATCAAACACAGTCTAGAAAATGACAAACTGAGGAAACTATTAATTTGCCACCTTTAACTGTAAGAAATAGATTTGTGGTTATATAACAAAATCTAAAACAAACCAGAAAATTATATGCAGTAAATAAGCCCTCAATATGACAATTTTACCCTCAGGGGAGAAAATTTAAAAGGGGTTTGGGGGAAAAATAGAGGCATAGAAGAAGAGAAAGAGACTAAAGCAAGGCTGGAGGACAAAGAAAGATTACATAAACTTTGGGAAACTGGTGAAGAAGACAGGAGGGAAAGAGAAAAGGAAGAAATAAAAACAAGAACAAAACAGAACAACAACTAAAAAACTAGAAACAGTGTTCACACTCATATAAAAACAAGATCAAGAAAAACAAAACAACAAACAAGAAAAGAGAGAAAGAAAAAAAATAAGAAAAAAAATGTCCACTTCAAGGTGTGTCTCTGTTATCACTAGTAGACAATGTGGGCAGACAGAGTCTAGATTTAATTTGATTAATCCCAGAAATCCAGCTTTACAGTGGGGTAGTGGATAATCCCAGTGAGCCTGGACATTTAGTTCCACTGAAGTTTGGGCTGGTTTCTGGCCATGAGGCTAGAACCAGACCTGTTCAGCCTGCAGCAGTCTGTGTGTCTCCTGCCACTTGTACTCAGCTCCCTGCCAGCTCAAACTCAGTTCCCCAACTTCCTGCCAACTTACTTGACCAGCTCCTGAAAAACTTCCTGCCAACTCCCTGACCCCAACACTGGGAGCCACTAGATGGACCCAGCAGTTGCTCTGAGTTCTGAGCTCAGCTGGCCTTTCTCCAAGTTGGCTCCCAGCCTATCACCCTGTCCTGGTGGACATCTGAACCTGCATGACTCACCAGCCACTGCAGTCTGCTGCATCCATTGCTCTGTTCCACTCCGTTTCTCCTTAGAGGCCTCTGAAGTCACCAGTAGTCATCTACAGGTTTGAGCCACCCCTACAATGCAGTGAGTGCGGGCTCAGGGAGCAAGTGCTACCTGCCACCTTCTTCTTTATTCGTCTCTCTCTCTGCTCTCCCTGTGGTCTTCAGTTCTCTCTTTAGATTCTTCCTGGGTCCTGGGGATCCACCTCCCTCCTTCTCCTTCTCTCTTTGATATACTTTAGTATCTGTACACCAAATCTCAGAAAGACTCTTTCTCTGCTGCTCACCACTCTGCCATCTTCCCAAAAGTCCCTGAATCACTTTCTCAAGAAACATAAATAAATAAATAAATAAATAAGGCACTAAGAGTTGTTCCTGAAGCCTAGGTAGACATGTTGCTTGCTGCATGATTTTGTCCACATTGAGCCTAGGAATAACATCAGAGCTCCTGCTACAACATGAGAAAACAATGGAAAATTTGGAATATTGTGAAATTTGTCTTGTTCATGGACTTTTGGGAGTAACAAATTCACATCCTCTTTAAAATTTTTCTTGATATGAATTTAACATTTTAAGATCACGTGGCTAAAATTTATTTGCACAGTAAAGTGTTTTATAAGACCAAATAGGCAAAAAAAAAAAAAAAAAAAAAGACCAAATAGGAATAGGCAGACGATTTTAGAAAGCTAGGAGAGAGAGAGAGAAAAAATTACACACGTATGATTCTTGAAATTATGGCAAATAAGCCTGGAAAGAGGCATTATTGTCTCGTGGATTAACGCTACACCAGAAACCATGATACTGTCTTCATGACCCTAGGTTAAGTCCTTCATTTGCTACCACTTCTACTGTTGTTAAATGGTCAAAAACAATTTCCCTCCCCAGACTCCTAGGTCTGTTACAAGAGTAATATAGAGATACTTTAAATGGCAGCTATGTTAGGATAAGCCAAATAAGAAGGCCGGCATCACAAGGAATCTGTATCAGAGACTGACCAGGCTTCACTAATGCTTGTTAGAAGAGGAAGCAGGGTATGGTGAAGCATACCTATAATCCCAGCAGACGCAAAGCCTGTGGAGGAAGTCAGACCAGCCTAGGCAGGATTGTAAGACCCCATTTCCAAAAAAAAAAAAAAAAAAAGAGAAAGAGTTAGTGTTTTTATTTCCTTGTACCACAGCCCTTACCTACTATTATAGTCTATGCTTTCTGTGCTTGTTGTATCCCAGCCAGAAGTCACAGAGACTTTGTATTATTTATTTATCTCAGACCTCTACATCTTCTCCCCGAACATGCAATTCTTTTATAGAGTGTTATACATACAGCACTTTTGTATGAACTGGGAATTTTGCGCAGAATGTTGTTACAATAACAAGAAACTTAATTGTGGATGTTGATTGATGGCTTTAGCCCCCACCCCTTTCTCTTTCTTTCCTGCCCATATCTGGGAGTACTGGTGAGAAAGCGTGCATATGTTTTCCTTTGATCTTTGACACTGGAGGAAAGTTCAAACCATGTGAGATCCACACCATGTACATGGGGACTCTTGCCCAACCCCTCCGCTTCACCACCTCCTAAAAAGGTTCAGAGCAGACTCGTCTCCCTGCTCTCTTCAGCCACTTTTGGACTAGCTTGGGAACCAGAGAGGTCCACTATGAACAGTGGATCCCCTTAACGTGTGTGGCATCATCAGGCTTGAATCAGAACCGAATCTCAAGGACGGAAAGTGGCTCCAGCCCCTCTGTGGAGTGATCACAACCCAATTAAGTATTTGCCCTCGCCACAGATAGATATTCACACACAAAAATGGAGGATAAAGGTCTGTTTGTTTGTTTGTTTGTTTTAAACACAATGTGCTTTTCGTCTGTGATTTCTTTTAGACCCTGGGTGCCCTGTGGATCAACAGCTTCATAATACACCAAAAAGAACTAGATATCGAATGACTAAGAGTATCAACAGCAGGGACAGAGGTTAGGATAAAAACTTGAAGGGCTATCGAGTCCCATTTCTTCAGGGCACAAGTTGATCTCCAGCTGAGATCAGAAATTTTCTGTAGTGGTGTAGCACTGCCTAATTAGCTGCATTAGGGAAGACTTAGCCTTCTCTGAGCGCTGGCCACAGTTGGAGACAGGAAACTCACCTACTTCACTAGTAAGGTTGTAACACTTAATTAATTAATGGTTGTAGCATATTTATGATCTTGGGATAAAAGAGCTATAGGAGTGAAAGTATTCCTTCCCATTGCTACAGGGAAATGTGCCACTTGGGCAAATTAGTTAATATAGTTGGAGATATATCTCCCCTCAAATAATTTGATTGATTATAGGTAACTTCAGAAATTCTTTCTTTTCTATTATTTTTAAAACTTGGATCAGTTTTGTAAAACTGACTTTTTTATTAGCTTCAGAAAAAAAGCTTCAAAATGTAATTGCATATTTGCTTTCCAGCAAAAACTATTATAGTATTTGCTACAGAGTGGAGGCAAAGAGGAAAATGGAGAAAGGATCTTGATCCAGGAATAAAAATTCACATTGTCCATATAGATGTGGGCTCACAGTAATGATGATATGACTGGAGGAAGTAGGGAGATGTGTCTAACTGAAGTTTAACCTAGATGACCTTCCTTTTGACTTTCCATGAAGTAGATGCTGTGGATTGTGGCAAGCAGCTCGATTCTATTGAAAAAATAAAGATAAACAGAGATAATCCAATCCTAGCTTTGTATTAGAAAAGTGCAGAGGAGAAAATTCATCAGGCAACACTGAAGGGAGAAATTAGGAAGTAGATTCTGAGTCATGGAAGTATCAGTAGGATGGCAATTAGAATTCTAAATGGAATGAGGCAGCAGCTCTGAAAAGGGAGACCCACTTATGTAGTCTTTCTCTTTTTTAAAAATTGTATTTATTTATTTATTTTCGAGACAGGGTCTCTCTATGTAGTCCAGGCTGGCCTTGAACTTATTATGTAGCCCAGGGTGGCCTCAAAATCACAGGAATCTTCTTGCCTCAGCCTCCCGAGTGCTGGGATTACAAGTGTGTGCCACCACGCCTGGCAATGTAGTCTTTCTCTTTATTTCATTCTGGTTTTACACAATGTTGAAGTTTTTTCTTCTTTTGAGTAGTCCCCCAAGTGTCTTGTGTTTGAGTCCACCCCAATTCTCAACTCTTCCATGATTGCACCATAAATACTGGTAGAGAATATTGTTTTCCAATTGCTTTCTCCTTTCTCATCAAGGATATGGCATGGGAAATATACTTATACTGTGCCATTCCACTGGATTTCATACTCACTAATACTGGAAAGATATTAAGCAGGTGGAGGGGACCCCAGTGTACTGATCTGCAGTATGAAACACAATGGATAAAGATTCGGCTGAAGAAGACTCTAGAGAAAATGATAGGTGTGAAGAGAAAACCATTTTCTAAAGTGCTGAAAGCAATTACCACTTGCACTTTGACCTTCTCAATTTTAGTAAGTAGTAGTATGAAGGAAATGCCTGAACAAAAGCTTTGCAGAAAGATTTGAGTACAACAAGGAATTCAGCTAGAGGATAAAAAATTATCAAGATGCTTTCTGGACCTCAGGAAATAGGATATTCCCTCATAAGATGGCTTCACAATGCTCTCTGCCACTTGGCAGTTCAGGGAGCAGTTAAAACCTATACAAAATAATGCTGTTACTTTTTTAAAAAAAGATTTCTTGCTCTCTTTTGCATTTCTAAGCCTCTATCTTCATTAAAAAAGGAAAAAGGCAATGTAATATTCTGGCTCCTCTAGTCAAAAGCATTCCCTGAGGTACACAGGAAAAGTTCCAAGCATAAAAGTTCTATTACAAGCAAATTACTGACCCCTGAAAGTACTATCCATTTTTCTTCATAGATTTGATTTAGAATCCTCTCCTATTTATGTTTGCACTTGTCTGAGTCTCTGTGTTTGTCTACATATTGTTCATTATGAAAAAAGTATAAAACATTTGTATATGTAACATATTATGTATTTATGAGAATATCATGGATATGCATACACATATGTCTCTTTGGCCCAGTTAAAATTCAGGAAATGGTTCCTGCATCTTGAACAAAGTATGTATGTTGGAGGTCATTTTTGAACTTTAGATTGAGCAGACTTTGTATAGTGAGAATTTTCTATATTTGGGGAAACAGAGCAAGAAAATACAGTGGAAATAACCAACTAACCTAGAGTCCTTGGGTAATCACATAAAATTCTCTCAGACTAATCTGTGAGCTTGACCCCTTATTCTTCATATTTATTGTTGGAAAATATTTGGGACTATGCCAACTAATTCTTTATCAGTATTCAGTTTTACTGTCAAAACATATAAGCAAAACAAACAAACAAACAAACAAACAAAAAACTGAAATTCAAGAGCACAAGGTAAGAAAATTAAGAACAGCATAGAGCAGGTCTTATATTTAACTCTTTTTTGTTTGTGGTTAAACCTATTAAGTACTTTTAAATTACATTAACCAGAGAACTCAGTATCAGCATCTCAGCCTCTAAGAACTCAGTGATCCTATACACCATGTAGGTTTTGATGGGGAAAGGGCCAACACCACAGTAAAGTAATGGTCAGTGTTGGGAAGAGGTTGAAACAGAAATAGATGATGAAAATGGCATGAAGGTTCATATTAACAGAAGAAAATAAGCTAGTGAAGAAAGAAACAAAGTGGTAATTGCAAAAACACACTTTATGATGCTTCCTAAGCTTGGGTCTGTAAATGAGAATTCAGTGACAATGACATCCTTCAAAGAGCCTAAAAGACCCAGAGCTATCAAGCTACAGAATAACCATGAAGTATTTGTGAAAGAAAGCCATGGTCCTTACCTATGGGGAGATCATGACCTAGCTAGGGAGAGAAGATTATACACATGAATAGTTAAAATCTCCAAGGCACTATGTATTAGCTTCCAAGTGTACCTGAGATTTCCAAAGTAGCTCATTGCAAAATTCTGCATGAATTTCAGTAGCTGCACACCTCTGCTTCTCCCCATTCCTACCCCGTGAGTCAGGCCATGAGCCTACCTGTCTCTCCTAAGAAAGATGAAAGTCCCAGATAGATGGTCAAATGTGTCACAAATCTCCCATTCATGTTTTCTGCTCTAGCATTTTCACTGATGTCTGTAACACTCTTGAAAATCAGTTTCATCTCTTCAGTGGCCACCAGTGTCCTCCACATGATTGTAGCCTTTTGACTGTCACCATCACTTTTCTGCTTGGACTGCAAGGCTGCACTGAAGTCCTCAGAACAGTTGTGGGATGGACATACTCCTTACTTCACACCACTCAGTGTCTCATCAGGTCCAGAAATGCCACTACTAGTATCCCAGTATCATGAAACCATTCTTGAAAATATCTCCTTAAACTTTTGGTTCTAACTGCTATAAGGATGAGGAAACTTATCAGACCACGTGAGAACAAACTCAAAGTCATTGGTTTTATTTTGTTATTTGATGTAGCTATCTCTGTGTCCCAGGTGCCAGGCACCCTTTTTTCCTAATTGTTAAAAAATAAACCCCCCATATATATCAAGTCTTACAAAACAAAATATTGCCTATGTAGAGTGGGGATGTGTTTCAACTTCTACTGTTTCTACTGTGCTTTGGGCCTAGCTATGTGCTAAGCATATGGTAAAGGAATTGAGAGGGCTAGAAACTTTCTCTAGCCCAGGGTGGTAGGACCCAGGAAAGAATAACAGGTGGCATTTGACCTCTATGGTAAAGATAATTAGAGTCCCATAGGAGTGAAGAACAAGGAAGATTTAAAGTGGCTTTTCAGGTAGGAGTGGTACCACGAAGGCTGCTGTGCTACCCACACTCTTGCATTGGTACTCATTTTCTTGGCTGCCCCGAGTTCACTGCCAAAATCTACACTCAAGTCTTTGTCCAGGAGTGGCCCTCAGCCCAAGGAATCCATGTCACCTAAGGTTATGTCAGTCTATACCCAATGCCTGGAGGTACAAGGACCAGCCTCTGGGACTCAGTGTGAGTTGACCTTACCACCAGCTCCAGAACTGCTGGTGGCTTTTGTTCGGGTCCCTGTGCAACTCCTTCACCATTTGCCTAATCTTGTTTCATCATTTCCTTACAAGTGCTCACTGCAGACATTTTAATCAAAGTTCCTGCATGCAAATCTCAGTTTTGTAGTCTGTTCTGAGAGAAATCTACATAGGGAAAATGAGGAATACAATAAGATTTCAGGGAACAATGAATTTATTAGCCCGGCTTGACTGGAAGATCAGTTGGGGATGACTGGGATATGAAGCTGGAAAAGCAGGCTTGTAGGGAAACCCTTGATGGTGAGTTACAGTGTAAGGACTTTATCAAACAGACCAAGGTCAGCAAATATGTGACATGAGTTCACAGAACCTCTTCCATCCTTACCCCTAGAGTAGACATCATCAATCAATAACTGCTCTGTCCTCTGCAGAATCTCAGCCTGAATAGAATTTTTGTCCTGGCTAAGAATCCTGAAGCCTACAACTCAATTTTAGGAGCAGCCCACTCTCATTCTAAATTCTAATATGGATTCCGTTAAACACTGAAACCTGAGGCATGTTTGCTAATCAAAAAGATTCATCCAATAGTCCAATGTACAGACTTTAATGTTAACCTGAGGCAAAATTAAAGGGATGGTGAACAGAAGGGATGTTATGTAAGGTATCCACTGTTAGGGAAAGGGGTTTCTTCATAAGGACCCCTTCTTTAAGAGTGTATCAAATGGGAATCTTTATTTTTAATTTTAAAATTTTTATTAGTACATGTTTGCAGTATAATGATTACATTCGTTGTGGGGAATTGGTATATGTACATAAATATCTCAATTCTTCTTTGCCTCTTCCCCTCCATCCCCCTTTTCTGCCAACATCAGATTCATCTATTTATCATATAAGTCCTCATGAAATTGATTATCATTAATAGAAATTAACAGCCAGACTCATAGGCCAAAAATCATATAAAACACATAAGATAATTATACTAAATCAAGGTACACTTTTATCTTTTTATTTATTTATTTATTTATTTATTTTTGTGGGTACCGGGAGTTGAACTCAGGACCCCACGTGCCAGTAGGCGCCCGTGCCGCTGAGCGATATCACCGGCCCTTTTTTCGTATATGGGTACTGGGAGTCAAACTCAGGACCTCGTGCTTGCCAGGCAGGCACTTATGCTGCTGAGCCATCTCACCAACCCAAGGTACACTTTTAGATACATTGTCCGTGCTGGATTACAACAACTTTTTTCTCTTTTTTTTCCTATTATCTATCTTTTATATTTCATGTCACTTATATACTGTTTCTCATATTAGAGAAACTATGCAATATTTAAGTGTGTGTTTGACTTACTTCAGTTAACATTATGGTAGAAAGATACATCCATTTTCTCACAAATGACTTACAAATGATATGTTTATCCTTCTTTATGGCAGAGTAATATTCCATTGTGTATAAACACCACATTTTCTTTATCCATTCATCTGTTAGTGGACATATAGACTGCTTCCAAGATTTAGCTATTATAAATCATGCTACTATAAACATGGATATGCATACATCCCTCTTGGGAAGATACCTAGAAGGGCAATAGTTGGGTCAAATGGAATTCCTATTTTTAGTTTTCTGAGGAATCTCCATACTGATTTCCATAGTGGTTGTACCAGTTTACACTACCACTAATAATGAAAAAGCATTCCTCCTCCTCCCCCCACCACAGCCTCTCCAGCATTTGTTATTGATTTCTTGATGGTGGCTATTCTTTCTGGAATCTCAGTGGTTTTAATTGGTGTTTTGCAGACGGCCAGCAACGTTGAACATTTTTCATGTGTTTATTGGCAGTATGACACCGGCCACCAAGGAAAGGTTGCCCTGCAGAGAAGAAAACAGTATAAAAGTGAAAGCAAAGCCCTGTTCGGGTGTCTCAGGGTGATGTGAGTCCCTTGTTGAGGTGCTGGGAATAAGACTGCTCTTTGCTCCTACTCCGTGTCCTGGTGGTCCTTCTGGGTATCCCATCTCCCTCCTACTTCATTTGGATCCTGGGGAACCGTGATCCAGCAAGGCTCTTGCGGCAGCTTGGATAAAGCAGGGGAGTGCAGCTGGGCGGATAGTGAACTCCTGCTGAGTGCATGACAGCAGACAAATTCCTGTCTTGTGTGGGAGGTCCCCCTCACCCCCCTCACTGCTGGCTGTGCACCCTGGCTGGTTGTCCAAGGAGAACACACACAGAGAGGGCGAGACAGCGTTCGGCAGAATGCTGAATCACAGTAAGGTCTGGGGACCCAATTTAAAGGCAGCTCCAAGGAAAGATCTCCAGAGGGGTCTGATCACCCTCAGTGTTCCCCGATTAACTGCCAGGGTGCAGTGAAACTGAAACACTGTAGGCTGCCGTTGCGGGGTGAGAGTCTTGTTGGACTGTGTCTGTGAATGAATGGCGTGAATGAGACAGACAACTCACTCCTACTCCGGTTTGGGTAAACAGGGCCAACGTGAATGCGGAGACCCGAGCCGACATGGCTTAGGACAGCACTGCGGTGATAGCCAGGATCACTAGCTTGCCAACACTGAGAGGGGCCTGAAATATCTTTGAGAGGAGACTGGCCAGTGACGATGAAGTGATTGGTGTCTCTCCCTGTTGTTTGCCATTGTAGATGGCAGAACCATGGGAGGGAGTCAGAGTAAGTCCACCCCGTTAGAAATCATGATCGAAAATTTCAAGAAGAGATTTAATGCAGACTATGGGCAAAAACTCACTCCTGGGAAACTCCAGACCCTTTGTAGAGTGGCCATCCTTCCAGGTTGGGTGGTCTACCCAGGGTGCATTGGAAAAGGCTCTTGTCCGGAAAGTTTGGCAGGTTGTGGCAAAGAATCCCGGGTACCCACATCAGTTTCCCTATGTGGGTTGGTGGTTGCAGCTAGTTATTTGTCCTCCACTCTTCTTGGTTGAGGAAACCCCTTTTCCAAGTTTTGATTGCCATTGTGGCCCACTCCAACAAATGCCCCCCCTGAGACACCACCCATCCTCTTGAGCAAGTTGGAGGACGCCTTCTGGATCAGCCACCCCCCTATACCTGTGGAACACCAGCCCAAGGCCAGAGCCAGACACCTTCAGCATGCTCCGCATCTGGCCCTGAGACTGCTCCAATGTCAAACCAGGAAGTGTCTCCTCCGATGTTCCCAGGACCCTCCTGTGTTCCCACTCTGCCTCACACTTGGTCAGGATTGCATTTCGGCCCTAAGTTTCCACTGCCAAGTTCTCCTGCCTCCCCGGCATCAATTGAGACATCTTCCAGGTAGAGTTCCCCCAAAATGGGACTCCCAATTCCCCTTATGCGAGATTGCAAGAGAATCCCTGAAGGTTGAGGATGATGGCTCTGTGACTTCCAGGTGCCTCACCTTTGTTTACCGACCCTTCACTACCCTGACCTACTGAATTGGAAGCACCATACTCCTTCATACACCAACAGACCACAAGTTCTCATTGACCTGCTCTAGTACATTTTCCAGACTCTGTTGTCTAGGGAAAGACCAGTGGCCTATCTGTCCAAACAGCTGGCTGGAGTTGCACAGGGTGGCCCCCTTGTTTAAGAGCTCTTGCTATAACTGCTCTTTTGACCAAGGAGGCCAACAAGCCCTGGCCAAGACTTGTGAGTATGAATCCCACATGCGGTAGTCACTCTTATGAATGCTAAAAGTCACCATTGGCTCATCGACTCACGCCTGACTCGGTATGAGTCTACTCTGTGGCAACCCCCACATCTGAGTAGAGGTTTCCAACAACCTGAACCCAGTCACCATCCTTCCTCAACCGGAATGACCCCTGTATAATTGTGAGGAAGCCATAGAGCAGGTCTGCTCCAGCCGACTGGATTTAGGTGCCCAGCCCCTCCAGCAGCCCAATCTAGAACTGTTTGTGGATGGAAGTAGCCATAGGGATAAGACAGGGAGGCAACGAGCTGGGTTAGCAGTCGTCACTCTAGGAGGTCATAGAATCTCAACCATTGCCACAGGGAACCTTGGCACAAAGAGCAGACTTGATACCTCTAGCTCAAGTGCTGGAGTTAGGAAAGGAAAAAAGACTAAATATCTACATGGACTCTAAGTATGCCTTCCTAACCTTGCACATATATGGGCCCTGTATAGGGAAAGAGGCCTGCTTATGGCAGGGTGCAAAGAAATCAAGTATCCCTAAGACAAACTTCGGCTTCTAGAAGCAGTCAGGGCTCCCAGATAAGCTGCTGTTTTCCACACCCGGGGACATCAGAGGAAAAAGTCTAAGGAGCAAATGAGAAATGAGAGAGCTGACCGGGAGACCAAGACTGCTAGCATGAGGCCAGATGCTATACTTCTTGTCACTGGGAAATGGATGAAGAGCCACTGTACACACCGGAAGAGAACTAGTGGATGGGACAAGGAAAAGGAGCTAGGGGAACAGATGGATGGCATAGGAGCCCAGACAGTTGAGTTGTGGTGTCTGTCTGCCTGGGGCCCCCGCTGGTACAGATGGCTCACAAGACCACCCACTTAGGAAGGGAAAAACTAGAAATTCTGTTCGGCTGGTATTTCCACATCCCCCAGATGACTGCCCTGATGTAACAGGTGGTTCAACATTGTGTCACTTGCACCCAGCATAACCCCAAAGTGGGCCCGGGAACCCTGGCAGGGGTCCAAAGGGTGGGGTCTGCACCATTTGAAGACATTCAGGTTGATTTCACAGAACTGCCCAAATACGGAGGCTTCCATTACCTTTTGGTCATGGTCTGGACCTATTCCAACTGGGTAGAGGCTTCCCCTGTTGAACTGAAAGGGCCCAAGAAGTGACATGATGGCTGTTATAAGAGATCATTCTCCGCCATGGTTTCGCTTTGAGCGTGGGGTCTGATAATGGACCCGCCTTTGTGGCATCGGTAGTTCAGAGGGTGGCACGATCATTGGTAATTAATTGGTATCTGCAGGTGGCCTATATTGGTCCTAGAGCTTGGAAAAGATAGAGAGAATAAATAGGACCTTAAAGACAGGGCTAGGAAAACTTTGCTAAGAGGCAGGACTCACTTGGGTCGAAGCCTTGCCCATCGTGCTCATCCGGGCACGATGCACTCCCCACAAGAGTACAGGCTATTCCCCTTATGAGATCCTGTATGCCAAGCCTCCTCCCATCCTAAAAGTATTGGCACACCCAGTAAGGGGAATGGGGAAATCTTTTCTAGAGAGATGACTGACTAAACTGGAAAAGATCTTCCAGAAGACAGCTGCTTCCAGAAGACATTAGAAGAAGCCCCCATTAATATATCAAGCTCCCTGCTCACCTTTTTTCCCAGAGATTCAGTTTGGTAAAGGACTGGCATCACGAGAGCTTCAAATCAAGATGGAAGGGGCAACTAACAGTCATTCTGACCACCTCCACTGCAGTCCAAGTGGAAGGAATCCCCATGTGGATCTACCACAGTTGAGTAAAGAAGGCCGCAACCCCACAATGGAGGTGCTGCAGATCCGCACAGCAAAACCGAGGTCATCCTGATGAGAAAAGGGCCAGTGCTGACCTCCCCAGCTAGATGCGTATCTTCATCCTCCTCTTGATAGGACCAACCTCTGTCGAGACGACCTATGACTGCCGTCCTTGTCAATGTGTCACCTGGACTGGAACCACCATCATGACCACTTTGCTTTTTCACATCCATTACTTATGTGCTTGGTCAGTTATTGGAACCTGCACTTATAATCAGACTGTATAAGGTCTGTGACCTAGGATAGGACTCTTAACCCTTGTGTTTTGACCCCAGACCACCCGAGATTTGGTGGCTGGAACTCTGAGTGGGGCATGCAGACAGACAACTCATAAGCCAAAGCAAACAACTAAAACAAAATTCTCCAGCAATCCTGTCCTTTGATGCATGCAAGGCCCTTAGCTTTGTTCTTTGGAATCCCATGTATGATTATTCATGTAAGGACTTATGGTGGAAAGGAGTGCACATGAGGATAAGTGTATGTGTGAGGAGACGCTGATGTGGAATGGGTGTGGGTCCACAGAAAGTTTCTATTGCCCCTACTGGTCCTTTGTCACCTGGGCCTCTTGGCTGGGCTCAGGGACCCTGGAGAAATGCATTCCCCTCCCCAGCTGTCTTAAAGGTGAATGTAACCCACTCAAATTCACCACCAGCAATCCTGAAGACCCTAAATTGGAGACAGGGAGATGGTTTGGACTCCACGTTAATGGCCAAGGAACAGACCTTGGGTGATTGTCTTCCTCCAGAAATGGACCTTCATCCTGGATGCATCCAGTTTCAGGTTTTCCATTCCTTTATGAAGAGTGCACTTGGCCACTACCCCTAGGTCTCATCAGTTACATGTAACCTTTTCATGGGGATGGCAGAAAGCACAGCTTGTTCACTAAATGTCACCTCATGTTATGTATGTGGAGGGACCCTTATGGGAGACAAATGGCCCTGGGAGGCCAAGGAATAGGACCCTAGGGAAAACACAGCCATGGTATTAGGGGACATGAAAGATAAGGACAATGACAAGAAGCCCTTTCAAAGAGGCAGTAACCCCTGGCTTTTGAAAACCAGCATCATCGGGAGATGCTGCCTCACTCCTTAGGAAAGACACTCCACTAGCCCTGTGGGAGAGATGACTTGCCTAGGACAAAGGTTTTACAATGAGAGTAGCAAGAAAACTGAATGATAGGGGAATGAAACTGGGATGAATCCCTTAGCCCAATTCCCAGATTTGAGTCCTGGCTGGGAGAACTTAACCATGTCCATCTGTTGTTTGGCCCCTAAAGGGCTGTATTATGCAGTAATGGCTTATACCCAACTCTCATCAGGATGGACAGGAAGTTGCATTCTAGAGACTGTCAAACTCTCCTTTTTCCTCCTACCTTTGTGCCATGGAGAACTATTAGGTTATCCAGTATACACTTCCTCCCACGAAAAAAGAAGCTTAGCTATGGGTAACTGGAAAGATGATAAATAGCACCCAGAGAAGATAATTCAATACTATGGGCCAGCTACTTGGGCTGAGGATGGGTCATGGGGATATTGAACTCTCATCTATATGTTAAATAGAATAATTTGGCTATGGGCTGTTCTGGAAATTATAACAAGTGAGACTGCACAAGCCCTAAACTTCCTGGCTAAACAACAACCAAAATCTGGAATATGGTCTATCAGAACAGACTAGCCTTAGATTACCTGCTAGCTGAGGAGGGAGGAGTCTGCCAAAAGTTCAGTCTGACTAACAGTTGCCTTCAGATTGATGATCAGGGACAAGTAATAGGGGAAATCACACAAAGAATGCAGGAAATAGCTCACGTGCCCGTCTAGACCTGGAAGAAATGAAATCCAGGGGAGCTATGGGGAGGATGGTTCTCAGGCTTAGGGAACTTCAAGGCTTAATGGAATTATTTATCACTGTAATTGGGGTGATATTCCTTGCCTACTACCCTTGATAATGTGAGCCCTTGACACCATGGTAGAGACCTTAATGGATTGGAAAATGACTTCCCAGATTCTGAGGGCTAGAGGATATCAATCTATAAAAAATTGCATAGAGTTAGACACTGATGGTAAAAGTCAATATGAGGCTCTTCAAACAGACCCTTGAAGGGGGGAATGAGGGAGGAAACGCCCCTCCTTTGTGGTTTCCATTACCTAGCAACCCATGGCCACTTTTGCAAGAGAGCATAACTGCCCTGGGAGGTCCTGCCAGACTATCGCACGTCCCCTAACTGTTGTTCTGCTTCTGTAACCCCGTCTGACGCTGGCCACCAATGAAAGGTTGCCCCACAGAGAAGAAATGATATAAAAGTGAAAGCAAAGCCTTGTTCAGGGCTCTTGGAGTGATGCAAGTCCCTTGTTAAGCTGCTGGAAATAAGGCTGCTCTTTGCTCCTACTCTGTGTCTGGGTATCCCATCCCACTCCTACTTCACTTTATATATTCTAGATGTTAGTCCTTTTGTTATAGCGAAATTAGTGAGAGACACTTGCGGAGACTGAGTACAGAGACAAGGGAGCTTTATTAGCCAGTGGATGATGTTTAGCCTCAGCCAAGACACTGACCCCGAGTCTTTGTTCTCAAGAGTTTTTATACATTAACAAGTTCCTCAGTTTCTATAGCAACCTCATTACATCACATCACCTTCCTGGAATTTTACAGGAACATCACAAGATTTATTACAAGACCCACCTTAAATATCCGGTCTGTTTATCACAGGATGTGGTCAAAGGTTAGCATGGCCCATGTTTGCTATAGCCATTTGTTCCTCTCTTGTGGGTTTTATGGTTAACTAGAAGGGGGTCTAAGGGAGTGAGTTTAACTACAGGTTAAGTGTCTTCTCTTTTCTTTTTTTTTGTGGGTACCGGGGGGTCGACCTCAGGACCTCACGCGCCAACAGGTGCCCGTGCCGCTGAGCGATATCACCGGCCCCTTTTTCGTATGTGGGATCCGGGAGTTGAACTCGGGCCCTCGCGCTTGCCGGGCAGGCGCTTAAGCCGCTGAGCCATCTCACCGGCCCCTAAGTGTCTTCTAAATATATGACAAGCAGAGTTGGGGGGTGAATTCATCTAGGGGTTAATTGAAGTTAAATTGGCATCTTAAAAATAAAATGGAGTCACTTTAGCCATGTCACTTTGAGGAGTAGCTGGCAAAAATTTCTCCCATTCTTTAGGTTCTCTTCACTCTGTTGGTTGTTTCCTTTACTATGTGGAAACAACCCATTTTAACTTTATGTGATCCCATTTGTTGATTCTTGGTATTATTTCTTGTGCAACCAGGATTCTATTCAGAAAATCATTGCCTACCTCTATGTTTTCAAGAGTTTTACCTATTTAATCTTCTAGCAGAAGGGTTTCTGTTTTAATGTGTAGATCTTTGATCAATTTTGATTTTAGTTTGGTGCATGGTGAGAGATGTTGGTCTAGGTTCAATCATTGGTGTGTGGATGGCCTTTCCCAGCACCATTTGTTAAAGGTATCTTTCCTCCAGCAAAAGTATGTGGCCCCTTTGTCAGAGATAAGATAGCTGAGTGTGCCTAGAGTTACTTCTGTATCCTCTGTCCTGTTCCATTGACTCACAGTCTTTTTTTTTTTTTTTTGCCAATACCATGCTGCTTTTATCTCTGTAGCTTCATAGTATAAGTTGAAGTCCAGGATTGTGATGTCCCCCACCTTGCCCATGTTGCCCAGAATTGCTTTTGCTATTCTAGGTCTCTTCTGAGAGCCTTTATTTTTTGTCTACTATTTCTTTCACTACCTTTTCAAATAGGACTACATATATAGAAATGAATAAAGAATAGAATTTTAATGTACCAAATGATTCTCTATGATTAGACATAAAATATCACAATTTCAGATTTGATTCTACCCCTATATTACTGGCACATTAAGTTCTGACATTTTAGCACCACAAATTCCAGGCAAACTTACTAAACACAAGGTCAGCTGGTCAGTGAAGACCTGTGCTCTGACTCCGGAATCAAGCATTTCTTATGTAGGTTGACCACACACTCTGTTTTTCCAGGATAGTTGCAGATTTTACCATGTTACACTTGATTATTCTTAATAGCTTCTGTTTTGGTCTCCAAAGGGAAATAGTCAGTCTATCCTTAAATAACCTTAAGTTAACATTTCTGGTACGAATTGAGTTTTAAATAAAGAGAAGGGAAAAAATATTAATAATTGCATTAAATTTTCCATGGCCTAAAGAAATTTTGTATTTGGTGAATTTTCAATTTTCTCTGTGAAGAATCTACAGATGGAGAAAGAGACAGTGGCAAAAGGAGAAGCAGCTTCCATGTACTCAACATTTGTCATGATTTTACTTTCATTGCTTCATTTTGTATATGTAGCCTGAAAACAGAAGGAACCCTGGGTAAAAAATAGTAAAGGATAGGATTCTTTTCATAACAGAAATAGCCTAAGAGGTTTGTGTGGGCAGCTGGCGTTTCTGTGCATATGGGGGGAGGACACTGTTGGCTCAGATAGAGGCATAGTCTCTAGCAATTTCCCCAATGGTTATCACATCAGTTGACAAAAGGCACCATCAATATCCCCAGTGAATACAGAGCAACTTTTTCTCTTTAAGAATTTCATATAGAACTTTAATTTTTACATTGTTAGGGACCACCATGATTTCTTACCTCATTTTCAAATGTAAGTATTACAATTAACCTATTTTAATTATAACCAGAAGACTAAAATTGAATCCAAACCTAGGTATAAAGAGACGCTATTAGAATCTTTAAACAAAAAATCTACTTTGCTTGTTTGTTAGTTTATTGATTAATAATTGATTGGTTTTTTTGAAACAGGGTCTAGCTATGTAGTTCAGGTTGGCCTTGAACTCACTATGTAGCACAGGTTGGATTTGAACTTGTGATCTTTCAGATCTTCCAGCTTCAGCCTCCTGAGTACTGGGATTAGAGGCATGAGCCACCAGGCCCAGCTCCACTTTGCATTTTTAGTATGCACCATTTTATTAAATATGATAACCTTAACAGAGGAGAACAAACAATGAAGGAAGTATTATTATTGGCCTACTTAATTAGAACAATGAAACTGTAAATAAACAACTCACAATATATATAGTATTTGGGGATCGTTAGATGGAGAGTTGAGGCAGCCGATGTACTTAGTTGGTCTTGAGGGCATCCCTGTGTAGAAGCTTCAAACAGTAAACAATATTAGTAATGACACCGATGGTGAGTCAAAAAAAAAAAAAAAAAAGCGATCACTTTGTTATAATCTCTGTTCAAGAAAGCAAGATATTTTAAGATTTTTTTAAAGATATTTTAGATAAATTTAAACAACCGTTACAGTAAATAAAAGCATTTGGTACACAAAAGCACAAATAATCAATATCTGGAAAACTTATTAAAACAAAGTTACAATCTCCAAAAATTCTAAACAGCAGAGGCAATATTGTGCAGCAAAAAATACTAAAATCTGACAAACATGCACATTTTTCCAAATCTCTATACTTACCCAATAGCACAGATAATAGATTTAGCAAAAATACACATACACACAGGCACACAGTGCTCAAACACAGGAGCCGATAATTAACGAAGAAAATTTATGTTTTTTTCTGAATTTGGTTTCAGGAACATTCAATATAGCTCGGTGATTGTGGTTTGAGACTGTTACCTTCTTGACTTTTATAAACAGCTATTAGAGAATATCGCACTGAAACTGATGCTTCCATACTAAAAAAAATCTCTCCTTGTCCAAAGTATCCACAAATGGAGAAATCACCCATTTTTGAAGTAGAAAAATTTTCCTTTATTTAAATCAGAGGCTCCATCCTATTTTACCTTTTAATAAAAATCAAACATTTATTTACCAGGATTTCATGCCTGGATGTACCGTGACTGCTGTGATGAAACCAAATCTGCTTAGCTAGCATCTAGGCTTAGTACTTGAGAAAGTGGCCTAAATATGTTTTCATCTGTAGTTGGAGGTCAGTACGTTTTTCTTAAATAATATTTTATGGAAATAGGGAATAAAAATAATAATGGCATTTATATAATTATACATGCTAAGGAAGAAATGTGGCAATTGTGAAAAAAGCGAACACGAGGAGTTTTTTTCCTCTAAATATGCAAAACATCACAGACAAGTTTGAGGCTCTTCACGGTTTTCTTCCTGTACACATTTATGCAGCCCATTATCAATGATTCTTCCTTGAGTTTTCTTCCCATATTCCCTGTTACTACACTCCAAACTTGTCACTCTCTTTTATTTTTTCATAATTGAAGAAATAACACTTAGTCTCCTAATCTTTGAAAGCATGAGTAGCAATGAAAACAGGAGGATAATTTTTTAACAGCTCTTTCTGTTATCCTTTGGAAGCTGCAGGCAATTTTTCTATTTAACAATTATACTAAAACTTCACAAAACTTTAGTACTTTTTTCTTCTCTTTTTAAAAAAAATCTAGTTGGAACTTACTAAAACATTCACCATGCCTGCTGCCTAATGCATTTATTCATAGCCTCTTCATATTCTCCTCCATAACCCCTTCCTTTATGTCTTCATTTTAATAATATTGCTTGTGCGAAAATTGCTGGATAAATTATCCAATTTTTCCTATTATCCAATATATTTGCAATAAGACTGATAACTAATCTCTGTAAATACATTTATAATAATTTAAGGTTGCTTATTTGTCTGCCTGTCTGCTTGCTTTTCTTTATCTGGCTCTTTATATCTGCTCTTTAGTCTTTGGCTCAGATGGACTTGAAGTATTTTGTGTTTGTTATATAATGAAGACAAGCTGCTAAATAGATGCAAATGCTAATTCTGTAGGTACTTTTCATTTCATATGAAATTTCATTAGCGTCGTTAAGTATGGAAAATTAATTACTCCTTAATCATAAGTCCACAGAACTTAATCACCAACTACAAATAACTATGTTAAAGGGTAATGCTATGGATTAACCATAAATCCACAAAGCAGGCAAATTCTGCGCTAAGGACAAAATCCAGGTGAAAACTCATGACCTCTAGGTTGCTAATGAAATAAATGCAATCTCTTTTGCTAGAACAATATTTGTCGAGCATTTATTTGTTCAACAAGAACAAAAAAATATTTAGTGCTTTTCGGGGGTAAATTTGGGATAAGACACTGATAAAATAATCTCTGTTCTTGAGTTATAGTTGGCCGTGGGAGCCGGGCAAGTGAAAATAGGGAGAAAGTAATGCTTTGGTGAGTGATCTGCATAACTGCTTCCAAATGTCAAGAGAAAGAGCTGTTAAAGCATCCTTAGGGTGGTTTGTGAAAGTTCCGCAGACCAGGGGATGTTGGGCAAAAACCCCGAAGTCAAGATTCCTCCACATAGCTGGTTGTTACATATTTACAGATTCCCTGTACCAAGGGAGGTAGTAGTGTTGTTTGATGATGTTGAAGAATTTAGGAGAGGAGGATGAGCCAGCATAATTTTTCCAGCATTTGTAAGGCATGTTCTTTATCAAAGCAGGAATTAGAACTATAAATGAGGCATTGTCATTGCCCTCTTAAAATGTACAATAGAGAAGAAAAAGCAAGTCAAAATTACTGTACCTCAAGACCAAAATCAGTATAAAAGTGCAAGGAGAAAGAAGAAGGCTAAAGGACTGCTCTAAATGTACTTTTAATTGGTTAGTCTAGGGCTTGTTGGGTCATGTGATCCCCAGACTTACTTTCATGTAAAGTCTATGGGTCATTCAAGCACAGAGTGTTGTCATTTTGGAGGATGGATTTTCTCAGTTTATATCAACTTGCCATCCATTTATGGGGATTCTACCCAATGTAAACAATAGAAAGAGATAGGATAAAGGCAGTGTTTAAGATGTTGGCATAGGTCACTGAATACCTTCATCCAAATACTCTATTATGAAATGTTGAGAAATTACATAAAATCTCTGTGCTCCAGATTTCGCTATTAAAGTTAGAATAGTAATAATACTTCTCTCATAGGGTATTTTGAAGATTAAGTGAGTTAAATACGTGAAATCACTCAGGACCTGGTTGGCTCATTGGGTATTCAGTTGTTACCTATTGCCATTAACCAGTATTCATAGAGAGAGATGTTAGGGAACAGGAAGTCATCCTGTTCTCCACCTGTGGAGATGAGAAGGGGGTCTGGGGAAAGAAAGAGAGAGAAGTGGGGGGGAGGAGGAAGAGGGAGTAAAAATGACCAAGATGCAGTATGTATTATGTACCAATTCCTCTAGAGGAAAGTGATTATTATGTATCACAAACATATATTTTAAGAAAAAAGACTCTGCAGAAGGAGTTGCTGATTCTTGAGCTTGACTAGAAGTGAGAAATGTGAACATCAACCATAGAATTTAGGGCATTTGCCCACTTTGTCTATAATTTACCCTGAATATTTGTGATACAATCTTCATCTTCATCTTGTATTATGAATAGATGTGGTATGTGATTTGTCTTGTTTTACTTTTTATTTTATTTTATTTTATTTTTTAGATTTACCTAATCAACAAGAAAGGATCTGAAAACATGGTAAAATTGGCCTTATAAATTAATGTTTTAAAGAAAGATTAGGTTGACATGCTTTTTGAAAACCTGAGTACTTAAGAAACAAGACTTCTTTCCCGTGCTGGTTATGGTGTTGTTCAATACCATGGTTTTGTGTTTCTACAAACCCTCTATTTAAAAGCAGTAGAGAAAAGGTGGCCTTTCAATACAGAATCTCTACATCACTTAACAGCTCTATTTCTACTGTTGTAGGAATCCAATTGTAAGGCCTTGCTTATGGCTGCAAATGTGTCTAAATCTGCAATTATTTCTGAAATATAAAATAGATATTTATGGTGATTATTAATATTTACAAAATTCTTTGAAAACGAAAACCTGCTATGCAAGGCCTAAATCCACAAGACCCAAGAACCATAAATCACCTGCAAAAAGAACTGAACTACACAGTAACTCATGGAGTGATGCTTGATTAGAAGATGAGAAGAAAAGAAAGTAAGCAGGGCTCTTTCACACAGCTTTGAAAAATCCTTGAACTCTTGCACTAAACCGAATTTTGCCCTGTAATGTATGTGATGCCATGGTACCAATATTGGTGTAGAAAAGATGGGCTTGTGTTATGACCTCAGCACTACCACTAATTTGCCAAAATATTGTGCAAATAACTGACCATCCCAGATCTCATTTTTCTTTTTTGAGGATGTTGGGTTAGATGCCATACTTTAAAACTGTGCTGCATGGAGCCTTCAACACCCCAGTGGAAGTCTCAGCAGTGGCTGTGCCAGCAATCTGGAATACAGTCTATGTTTCCCTCAATCAATCAGGAATTTACTTCTTTGATCAGTTTTATAAATTAAATATTTACTAATTTGACATATTCTCTATCAGGAATTTTATTTGAAAAATACCACTGGTTAAAAGTAGAAAACCGGGCCAGTGAGATGGCTCAGCAGCATAAGTGCCTGCCTGGCAAGCGCGAGGGCCTGAGTTCGACTCCCAGAACCCACATATGAAAAAGGGGCCGGTGATATCGCTCAGTGGCATGGGCGCCTGCTGGCACGCGAGGTCCTGAGGTCAACACCCGGTACCCACAAAAAAAAAAAAAAAAAAGTAGAAAACCATGATATATATGTAATTTTTATGTTTTTCGGTGCTGGAGAACCAACCTAGGGCCTCGCACATGCAAGTGCTCTACTTCAGAGCTATACTCCCAGCCCAATCAAATAGTTTTTAAATGTGTATAAGGAGCCCAGAATTTTACCAGCATTTGTGTAGCACTCGTAGCACCTCTATAAGACCTGATGCAGTTATATAAGACCTGATGTTAGTTCTACCTACCAATCTCTTTAGTCTTGAACCCTACCTGCTGGATTACTTCTTTCTATAAGAAGTCTCATTAAATATATAGTCTATAGCAGGAGATAGACAAGTAAACTGCTTATTTGTATATACAGTGCTAGCTTCTAGAAATATTCAAGGCAATTACTGAAGCAAGAGGTAAGGCTTTTAAATCAGAGGAGCAATTAGATATCACCATAAAGGAGGTAACACTTAGAATGAGTTTCAAAGAATGATTGTGTAAACAAAGGTGGTATTGGTGCGTGTGTGTGTTGCGGGATATGCTAGTTCTAAAGCGAGCATTCCAGATAGAGGACAAAAGCCACAGAATCTGGAAAGAGATAATATACTTAGGTATCTACAAGAATTTCAGTAAGGCTAGATGGAAGGATACACATCAGAAAGAGGGGTTGGGGGATTGCAGTAGGGAGCAAAGAGAGTATAACTTAGTAAGACTAAGTTTGTGAGTGTGAATTTTACCCTAAAAAGTGTTATGAAGCTACAGATAGGTATTGACCAAGGAGATGCAAAGGTCTGGCCTACATAGTAGAAAATAACCAGTAGGACCATGTAGGGAGATTAGCTGTGACCAGTTTAGAAATGGAGAACCAGTTAAGATGTTCTCTTTCAGTAATCCAGGAGGAAGAGATGAAAGCAAGAGTAACTGGTAAATAAAACTGATATTAGAGGATCAATCTATCACAAATCAAATAACAACTAACCCTAGTTTTACCTAAGGGGTTGTTGTAGTCAGGATTTACAAGGGAAAGGATTTAATACAGGACACATAATTTATAGGATTATTTTATAATATTCACCCAAAGAGTCAAATGCATAAGAGTGAGGGATATCTGTCCACACACTAGAGACCCAGAGAATCCAGCTGAGGGCTTGGATCCCACAGCAGTGTCCTGCACGAGTCCAGCTGAAGACCTAGAGCCCATGGCAATGCCCCCCACGAGTCCAGTTGGAGGTCTAGAGCCCACGACAATGTCTCATGCAAGTCTGTATGAAGTATCTGCACTGGGAAGGCCCAAAGGCCAGTGGTGTAAGCTAGAAAGTCTACACCAGTGGGATGAAGGATCTGTGCCAGCAGGCTGAGGGATCTGCACTGGAGCCAGGAAGTGACACTCAAAGTAAGGACCAGAGTTCCCTTAAAAAGAACCTCAGCCATCCTCAGCAACAGTGAGGACCGAGCTCCTTCAGTGATGAGAACAGTTCATATCAGGAAAGCCAGCATAACACGCTTCTCCAGGAGAATCAACAGCACAGTTTCCTCTCCAGTTCTCCTTTTATGCTGTTGGCAACAGTCCTCAGGTGGGCCTTCCACACCCAGCACCACTCTGACTCCATTCAGGTGGGTGTTACAAGTTGATCACTAGTTAATCCACCACAGGGGTCTCAGAGAAATACACCATATAGATATTTGGTCCTCCCAGGGACCTGACCACATTTGATAGTTAATATCCACATGATACTGCAATTCCACACCTAGCAAATCCTCTCACAAATATTTCCATGACATTAAATTCAGCCTTTCAACACTTGTAAGTTCAACATTCAGCAAATGTTTCCAATAAAGTTCAAAATGGTTACTGAGATTGGTGTTTGTTTTGTATTTTTGGACAAGATTATAGAGAAATTTTGATTCTTTGCCCTGGAATTTCCTCCATCTGAATGTTGGGTGCATTGTTCATCATTCTGGAATCCATCTGATATATTTAACTTCAGAAAGATACACTAGTTTCTGTAAAACTCCCTCAAAAAGGATGAAATTAGTGAGAATAGTAATTCACAACCATTAAATCCATCAAAACAATCAATGCATTTGGTGTTTAGGACCAGCTACACATTTTACAGTGAACTATGCCATGAAACAAACATGAGGGAGAATGGGTATGGATATGAGAAAAGATGTGTATTGTAATCATAGAATCAGAACGAGGCTATTTTGTAAAATAGATGAGACTGTCATAGACAAAGTGCATCTGGACATTTTTTATTTTATTTTACTGAGAAGGCTCAGTTTGAATCTACAGGCCAATTTTTTTAAATTGTGAAAACACAATTGGCAGCATCCATCTTACTTGGGAATCTGATAGAAAAGCAAACTGTGACTCTGCCTTGGACTTACTGCAACAGAAACTTCCAGGCAAGGGAAGCAACAACCTAAGTTTTAGTAAACTTATGAGGAGGTTCTGATGCACACCAGAGTTTGAGAATCACTTTGTGATGATTACTTTGTCAACACGACTAGATTAAGGGATACTCAGGTACCTGGGAAGGCATTGTTTCTGGGTATGTCTCTAAAGATAATTCTGGAAGAGATTGGCATTTGAATGAATGGACTGAATAAGGAAGATGCACCATCACAAACCATAAAGTCTGGTGTGCCCCCTCCATCATCAGATGGAATTAGCATGTAGGGGATCAAGCCTGCCAGGTCCTAAAGGCACAAGTAAGTTAGATGAAGAAGTGGCCCAAATGCTCATGGCTCTTACTCTTGCTGCACTGCCTTCTCTCTCCCATCCTGTACCTATGGCCTCATAGAGAATGCTCTATGACCAGTTGATCAAGAAAGAGAAGAACCAAGGCCTGGTTTATAGATGGTTCTCTATGATATGCAGGCAACATCCAAAAGCAGGCAGCTGTAGTCTGTTTCTGGGACCATCCTGAAGGGCAGTGCTGAAGGGTAATCTTTCTAGTGAGGAGAAGATAGGCCAGTGAACCTGGCTGTGTACATTGCTTAGAAGGAGAAATTTCCTGATATGTAAATATACGCAGATTCATGGGCTTTTGCTGATGATTTGGCTGGATAGTCATGGACTTAAAAGGAAGATGATTAGAAAATTGATGACAAAGAACTTTGGAGAAGAATGTGAGTATACCTCTCTGAATTAGTTAAGGATGTGAAGATACTCTTATTTGCGCCCAGTGTGAATGCTCACTGAAGAGTGATTGTCTCGGTCACTTTTGCATCCATGGGATATCGCTGGGACAAAATGCCTGATACCCACAAGTTAAAGGAGGAGTGGTTTATTTTGGCTCACAGTTTTCAGAAATTTTAACTCTAAGCCAGAAACAGCATGGTGGAAAGGCCTGGGCAAAGGAAAAGCTGCTCCTATCATGGTGGTAAGAGAGCAGAGGTAAAGGAGGACCTGAGGAGGGAGACATAACCTTCCAGGACAAGCCCCCTAACCACGCGTCACCTTCTCTCAGCACACTCAGCTGCTGAACTCTTTAATGGGTGAATTCACTGATCAGTGTGATGTCCCAGTGATGCAGTCACCCTCCAAACTCATGAGGTTTTGGGGGAACAATTTAGATCTAAAGCTTAACAGTGACTTTAGCAGAGGATGGAGTTAATAAGTGGATGGCCTGACTCATTCTGTGAATACTGGTCAGCCTCCCTCCCCAGTCATCCTTGTCATCACACAATGGATCATGTAGAAAGTGGCCATGGTAGCAAAGATGGAGGTAGTTATACATGTTCTCAGCAACATGGACTTCCATTCCCCAAGCTGACCCAGCAAAAACCACTCACTGCTGAGTACCCAATCTAACAGCATCAGAGATCAACGGTGAGGCTTCTAAACAGTACCATTCTTCAGGGTGATCAGTCAGCTACCTGGTGATTAGACTGGACCGCTTTCATCAAGGAAAAGTAGAGCTTTGTCCTTACTGGAATAGACACTTTGAACATGGATTTTCACTTTCTGCATGCATTTCTTTTGCCACAGATACAGTTTTTGGGCTTACAGAATGCCTTACCAATGTTATGGTATTTATGGTATTTCCTATAAGATTACTTCTGTCTAAGGAATTCATTTCACAGCCAAGGAATCGCAACAAGGGGCTCATGTTTATTGCATTCACTGCTCTTACCATATTCTCTACCTTCCTGAAACAGTTGGTTTCAGAGAATGGTGCAATGGCCTGTGAAAACATATACAGGGGACTGTATATGCCAGACTCAACATCTAACATACGGATTTTTTTCATAGCCAAGATTCACCTATTGGAAAAGCAAGGAATATAGCGCCAATCATATTACACTTATTGATCTACTAGTAAAAACTTTTTCTTCTTATTCACATGATTTTATGTCTTGTCAACCTAGAGTTCTTAATTCCCGAGGGAGGAATGCTTTCACCAGGAGACAGTGATCCCATTGAACTGAAAATTAAGGCTGTCACTCAGTCATTTGGGATTTGTCATGTCTCTGAGTCTCTCCGAGTCAACGTGCTAGGAAGGGACTTAGGCTATGGCCTGGGGTGACTGTTGCATACTACCACTGGACCAGGCCTCCACAGTGGAGGTAAGGAAGAGCATGTCCGGAATACAGAGGATTCCTTAGGGTGTCTCTTATTATTACTATACACTGTAACTAGTGTTATCATGTTAATGTAATCTAATAACCTAATCCAGGGAGGATGTCAAATGGCCTAGATACCTTCAAGAACAAAGGTGTGGGTAACCCTGCCAGTTAAAGAACCATGACCAGCTGAGCTGCTTAATGAAGGCAAAGGGAATGCAAATAGGAGGTGATTATAAACACCAACTATGACCACATGACCAGTAATGGCAACAAGAAGTGTAATAGTTGTTTTGCTAAGAATATGTGTGTATACATATGTTGATAAAATATCTATGTTTCATTTTCTTTATTATTTCTTTAGCATGTAACATAAGATATACTGAATGCATATCAATATTGAAGTATAAATTTAAGTATAAATTATAGTACTTAACCTATAGGATATCAAGAGAAGAGTAAACATTGTTCAAGTACATTATCTCCTCTTCTGGGGAAGGAATTAGAGCATTTTTTGGTTGTACACAGGACAGTTGTGTCATATTAGGTAGAACTATGACCTTGTTATTACTTTTATTTGGAGATGAAGTATGGTTTAAGAAGATGTATATGGGTGCCAAGGTGACAAATAGTAGACTTTTCATGGTTATTTTATATGTCAAATAGCCATGTGGGTGGCTTAAAGGCTAATCAGGTAGCTAGTTAAGTGTGTGTCTGAAGAGGTCTGTGAGAGTGTTTCTGAAAGGGATTAACTTTTGAATCAGAGGACTGGCTGAGGAGTGGCTACCCATACCCAGTGTAGGGGATACCGTTCAGTCAGCCAAGGTCCTGAATAGAACAGGACAGCAAAGGGAAGTTGAAGTTTCCCTCCCTCTCCTGAGCTAGGAAACTCATCTTCTCCTGCCCCTAGACATCAATATGTTCTCTAGCCTCTGGACTCTAGGGTGTGTTCCAGTGGCCTCGTTTCTCTGGCCTTGATCCTTAAACTAAGAGTTACACTATCGGTTTTTCTGGTTCTGTGGATTGTAGACATGGTCAGAGCCATGCTATTGACTCCTCTGATTCTCTAGCTGATGGATGGTCTGTTATGGGACTTTCTCGGCTTCCAGGGTCAGGTAATCAATTCCCCTAATAAATACTGTCTCTTATACCTGTATCTTATTGGTTCTTTTTTTTTTTTTCTTGAGAATACTGACTAATGCAAGCCATGGCTGGGCTGTTATCATAGTGATTAAGAGTGTGGACTTCAGAATCAGATGGTGTATCTCCAAATTCTGGCTGTGCCACTAAGCACACGTGTTCCTCATTTATAAAATGGGGAGTAACATTTTTTCTGTTCTGTAGGGTAGTTGTAGAGACTCTAGGAAATAATGTATTCATTCTGTACTTCCTAATTGGAAATCTGCTTCCTCCCAGGCACTCTTTTAGGCAATAGAGTTTTAATGGTGACAAAAAGAGACAAGATCTTTACTCCTGGAGAAGCTGTACACTGCAGTGCATTGCACAGTAGGGATGCAGGACCAAGTCTGTGTGGCACATGGGAAGAACTCAGTAAATGTTAGTTGTAATGAGCATTAGCTAATCATTTCTTTGAACCAGAATCCAAAAGCAATGCTACTTTCAATATTCTCAGTTCAGCTCTGGGAAACAGTATAAGATAAATATAGGTTCTGGTTGGGACAACACTTTAAAATGTAAACAAAATCCTGGCTCTTAAAAGAGAAAAACCTACATACTGCAATTAATAAAAATGAAATTGCCATAAGAATTAGAGGACAATATTTCACCCTAATAAAAATGGAAGAGCATGCAAGGGCTGCTGTTTAGGCCACTTGAAAATATTCCCAAGTTGGTAAAGGATTCAGAAACATCCAAAAGTTTCTATCCTATTGCCAGATGATCACAGTAAAACAATGCTCTGTTATACTATTAAATGACGCTCAGTCGCCTCTGTGTTGGATGGAGGAAAGCAACTTTCTGGGCACCAGGAAAAAGCTGCTACAACTTTAACAGCCTCTCTCATCTGGCTGTGGAGGCCCAGTCATTTAAATAGAAAAAGGGCAGAGAAAATGCTGAGAGGCAGTTTGATCCAACTCAACCTTATCAAATGACTACAACAATTTTAAACGTATGAATTTAACTGTATGTTTGCCCCTCTATAAACAGGGCAAACAAACAGTATATCATTTTTACACTTGAACTGTATTATGATTTTAATGCAGGCTCAGGTGAGGTGAGGTCAGAAGACACAATTAAATGAATCTGGTACCAGCTGGAGATTAGGCTCTCTTTAACCATGCTTGGGTGATTTATCCATCAACAATTCATGTACTGCTCCATAAAAATTGATATCTGTTTAAAAATAGGTATTAAAATACAGTGTACTTTTAAAATTAGAGACTAAAATATTGTGTAGTTGCCAGCAGGTAGTTTATTTAATATTCATGTGCAATATTAAACAGAAAGATTCTTGTTCTTAGAGTAAAAATCTATTAGAATAAATTTGCCCTAGTTGCTGTTATATATGGAGCTTCTGTGCTTGGTCAAGACCTTGGAAACAGAAGCAGAAACAAACTTGCATCATTTACAAACCCTGGCATGGTGGAATGCTGATAGAGAATTACCACACTTGTTGTAAAATAGCTCTACCTGTTCCTCAAGGATTTATTTCAATGCTGTTCTTTTACGAAAGGTTGTTTAAAAACACAAACAGAAAAAAGGGAAAGAGAAATGCCAAGTAAATGGGCTTACAAAGGAAATACAAAGTCTTGCTGTTTTATTTATATATTCTACTGTGGAACCTGAATAGTAGATTTCAGTCTTGAGGTTGAATTCGATTCTTAATTTGATACAAATTCAAATATTTGGATTTTCTGTATCTAAGTCCAACTTGAAACTCTAAGTAAAGGCCAATTGTTTGTCTACTAATATACATATCAAAAACTTAAAACAAACGAACATTTAAATATAATATTTGATTAACCATTCACCGAAAGGAAAGTAATTCTGTTTGTCTAACCCAGTAATTTATATAGTTTAGTGATTTGCTTGTCAATAATGAACAAATTGGCCTAATATATTACTGTAATGTTTCATTTTCATTAAGACATCTGCCAACTTTTCAAAAAACGTTTTCCATTTGAGACTTGACTTATAACTGTAGAGTCCCTTGGGGGAGTTTCAATATTATTCTAATCAATTTTATCCACAATACACAATATAGATGATTACATTGCAATGTAATTTCCAAAGTTACCTTCTCACATTAGTCATTTCAAAGAGAAGAGGCAATGCTGATGTCTTTAGAACATATTTTAGAAAGAAACTCACTGCAGCAATGGAGCAAAGAATATTTTCCATCATTTGAATGCATCAAAACATGAATACGTATATGTACAGATATGCTTATATAATTTACAACCACATTTCAAAGCTTTATGGTCTATAACATTTATATATTATTTTTATGCAATAAGATGATAATGGATTTTACAACAATAAGATACAAAAGTTGAAAAGTCCTCTAAGTTGATCTTTCTGCATGTGGACTATTGTAATAATGCCATAGTATTTTTTCTTTTCTTTTCAATAATGGAAGGAGGTAGATAATACTTCCAGGGAAAGCTGGGAAAATAAAAGTAGTCTTCGTCTCCAAGTGGAATTGAAGCTCCAAAAAGCAATTCATTTAGCTTCTATTATTAACAAGAGTGAAATCTTGGCTCCCATCTTTACTCTTCATTTCCTTTTTAAACCTCTCTTGACCCAGGTGGTGAAGAGTTATGTTATTTTTTTGAGAGATCCACCAAATCATCATCATCATTGTCTTCTTTCTGGTTGTGTGATTTACCTTTAGGGAGCACAAAGTCTACTTCTTGCATATCAGACAAACTTACATTCAATTTAGCAGTGAATGTTAAGGGACACTGAAAAGGAGACAAAGAGATCTAACAAGTATTTGAAATATATAGGAAGAAAAGGAAATTGGAGTTCGAATAAGACTTCTGATAAACAGCAAGTCAGTGATAACATCAGGAAAGTCTACTTATGCAGATTTTCTTCTTCGTTTTATAAAGTTTGTCTCTCCCCATTCTTTTAAGCACCAACAAGGAATAACAAAAATAAACTCCAATTCTCAGGATTCTATATCCAAGGATCTTTCCTATTTTTAATTTGTTAATTGTTTTAACCATACTTTTTAAATTTTTTTAGCATTTACCTTACTGTTATATTTAATTAATTAAAACAAATAACACTGACCCACTTGCAACCAAAATACGTATGAATTCATCATTAAAGTAAATAAAGTTGCCTTTAACAAATACGATTAAGTGCTAAACATATACAAAGTAATTTCATGCAACATATGTGAAAAAATTTTTAAACATGGTCTAGGGACATAAAAGAAGATTTGAACAACTAGAAAGACATATTGTTTATATGTAAGAATGGGAAATATGTTAAAGCTTTCAGTTTTATTTAAATTAATTTAAGCATTATCAAAATAATCCTGACCAAAATATTACCAAGCTTCATTTTTGGTTTGAAAGATGAACTTTTTTGGGAAAATACACTTAAGACCCATGAGAAAAGGGGCAAAATACTCTATACTAGGAAAATCCATTGGCCAAATTTTAGGGGTAGCAATTTGAAAAGGAGGTCCAGGAGTTGATAAACAAATATATTTGATTTGAATCAAGATGTAACATGGAAGAGAGGGCAAAGATTTGTTTACAAAAATGGGGTTGAATAAGACTGGAAGAAATCTTTCCATTCTAAACTAAATATGGGGCTTTCTTCCAAGTTGGAATAATTCTTCCAAGTTGAGTCAGGAAATTATGTTTGGAGAATTCTCTTAAAATCAGCCTAAGAGTAGTGTTCATGATAGAGTGGAAGTGGAAGTGAGTTTGGCCAGGAAGAATAGTTAGAAAGAGATGGAAATAACCCATGCATGAGATGGTAAGGGCCCAGAATAAAATGGTATAATTTATAAATGGAAAGACCTTAAGATTGTGTTTGCAGTGGTTTCAAGATTTTTTAGACTATGAGCCATAGCAAGAAATGTGTTTTAAACACACACACACACACACACACACACACACACACACACACATTTCCTTTTCCATAAAAAATTAAAAAAAATACTTATCTTTGCTATTTAAGATGATGTTTGACATTTTTATCATTATTCTTTTTAAATTTTAGAAAGTGCTAATGGAAACACATTGTATGTATTTCAAGATTTTTGAACAGGTTGTGACCTGCTGTTTGTAAAATATGGATCTGGTGTGCACCTACACTTTTCAGAAGGTACAAAAACATCCAAGAAACTTTCTCAGGGCCTCACTGCTAGTGACCAAAGGCTGGGCCTGTAACTTCTACTGCACAACACTATACCATAGTTAGGATGTTCTGTGTTAGACATGGGCCATGGGGAACAGATCTGAGAGTGATTTCAGAGGAGGAATTAATAAGACAAAATGACTGATGATAAACAAGTAAAGTCAACTGAGACCTCATTCATGGATAATTGGGTAAATGCATTTGCCACAGAACTACAGGCATCTGAAAAAGAAACTGTCTTGGGAGAAAGACTCAGTTTGCATTGAAGTTAAGAAGGCAGAGAGCTAGTTGAACTGTCCAGCAGAGACCTTGCAGCTGTCTATTTGGGAATGAGAGGATGGTATTTTGTATAATAAATGCATTGAATACCCCTTCCATTCATGACCTTGTTGTAGTTGTTCAGGAATTCCAAGGTCAGTAAAATCAGTATTTACAATTCATGAGAGACTCTTATATTGTTCAAAAGTTTGTTGAGAGTATTATACTTCATTGGAATTGAACCATTATTGTTGCTAAATTTCATTAAAATTAATTTTTTTTTTTTTTTTTGTGGGTACCGGGGGTCGACCTCAGGACCTCGCGCTCCAGCAGGCGCCCGTGCCGCTGAGCGATATCACCGGCCCTTTTTTCGTATGTGGGTTCCGGGAGTCAAACTTGGGCCCTCGCGCTTGCCAGGCAGGCGGTTACGCCACTGAGTCATCTCACCGGCCCTAAAATTAATTTTTAAGACCTCTACAATTTTTAATTTTCTATTTGATCCAGTACTCTTACAATGACTTCTACTTCAACTTGAATTCTTTCTTTTTAGCAATAGTATGTTATGTGTGTGTCTGTGTGTGTTTATAGTCTTTCTTTTTGGCATTCACCAATATTCTTTTTTATTTTTTTTTTACCAACATTCTTTAAGGTGGCAGGTTGCCTCTTACCAGATTACCTCAGAACAGAAACAGCTTTCAACAGGGAAATGAGCAGCTGGGTGGCAGCTTACAGCAACTCTGTTATTTTGCACTGATCTAGCATTTTAATATAAATGGCTGAAAAGCAATCTGAAAATAGTCATTCATCTCAAACTCCACAAAGCTGGTTAGCATTTAGGCTGCTGTATTTATGGGTTGGCTTCTTTCTAGGTGCTTCCCTTCCTTTAATGATAATCATGGTGATTTTCACACTGTTCATTTGAGGTAGGCAGAAGGGCTGCCCAAGCCAGGGTTCAAGTATTGTAGCAGTTGAGAAAAACCTGTAGTAGAAATTAAAGGATTCTTATATCTTATCCTTACATTTTGTTCCTTTAGGCTATTTTCTGTATTGCCAAAATGACTTAGAGTTTTATCTTTAGGGAAATAAAACAGAGAATGTGACCATCACAGTGTCAGAATTTAAATCATTAGCAGTGTTACACATTGTTTTTGTTCTTGGATTTATTCTAGGTTCAGAGATGCTGTTACTTTGAATTCTTTAAGTTTGTATGGTCTTGATACCTATCAAGTGAATATAGTGCTTCTTAAAATTGACCTTCTAAACCCTTGTAGAAACTTTCCAGCCATTGACCTGCTCTGCTAAAAAGAACCTAGTCTGTGTCTTGACTCACATTACTCCATGGGTCATTATTGCTAACTCACCATCATGGTAAATAGTTAACTCATCTCAAGTTCCTTTGATCAGTGGCTGAAGTACACAGCTCACTTTTCTACCAAGCACACCTAATATCCTACAATGAGCATCTTAAATAATTTAATAGCATGAGATGAGGAATTAAATCCCAGGGGGAAAAAAGAAGATAGAGAGAGTTGAGATAGACAGATAGACAATTCAGTAAACCAGGATATTTTGATAAGGTTGCATTGTAAAATTTTTATATGTATAAAATTCAGCAAGGAAGTAGGATACAAAGTCAACACACAAAAAATCAATAGTGTTCCTGTACTCCAACAATGAACCCACTGAGAAAGAAACTAGGAAAGTGATATCATTCACAATAGTTTCAAGAAAAATTAAATACTTAGGAATAAACCTAATAGAAGAAATGAAAGGCCTCTATAACAAAAATTATAGAACTTTGGAAAAGGAGATTGAAGATGTCAGAAAATGGAAAAATGTCCATTTCTGGATAGGCAGAACCAATATCGCCAAAATGGCCAAATTACCAAAACTGATATGTAGATTCAATAAAATCCTAATCAAAATATGAGGGGCAGTCATCACAGAACTAGAGAAATGAATCCTAAAATTCATACGAAACCAGACGAGACCCAGAATAGCAAAAGCAATCCTGGGCAACAAAAGCAAAGCAAGAAGCATCATAATCATGGATTTCAAGTTACATTACAAAGAAATAGTGATAAAAAAAAAAAACCAGTATGGTACCTGCACAAAAACAGACATGCCAATCAATGAAACATAATAGAGGATGCAGACACAACCCCAAGCACATTCAGCCATCTGATCTTTGACAAAGGGGTCAAAAACATACGCACTGGAGGAAAGATAGATTCCTTAAAAAATGATGCTGGGAAATCAGGCTATGCACATGTAGAAAATTGAAATTAGACCCGTATCTTTCACCAAGTGCTAAAGTAAACTCAAAATGGATCAAAGACCAAAGTATTAAAACAAAAACACTGAATCTGCTCTAAGGTAAAATAGTAAAACTCTTGAGGATATAGGTATAGGCAAGGACTTTCTGAATGGAACTCCAGTTGCACAAGAAATAACATCAAGAATCAGCAAATGGGATTATACTAAATTCAAAAGCTTTTGAACAGGAAAGGAAACAATAACAGAGTGAAGAGACAATCTACAGAATTGAAAAAAAATTGCCAGGTATTCTTTGTTCAGAGGACTAACATGTAGAATATATAAACAGCTCAAACAAATTAGACACCCTCAAATAAAAGACCCACTCAAAAAATGGGCAACTGAAATGAACATATACTTCTCAGAAGAAGTACAAATGGTCAATAAATACATGAAAAAATGTTCAGCATTTCTGGCCATTAGAGAAATGCAAATTAAAACAACACTGAGATTATACCTTACTCCAGAAAGAATGGCTATCATCAAGAAATCAAACAATAAAAGTTACTGGCAAAGCTGCAGGGAAAAAAGTACCCTTCTACATTGTTGATGGGAATGTAAACTAGTACAACTACTAGGGAAATCAGTATGGAAATTTCTTAAAGATCTGAAAATAGAAATTTCATTTGTTCCAGGTTTCCTCTGCCAGGTATCTTCCTGAAAGAATTAAAGATATCATATTTGAGTGATACATGCATACCAATCTTTATAGCAGCACAACTCATAATAGTGAAATTTGGGAAGTCACCTATATGTCCATCAACAAGTGAATGAATTAAGAAAACATGGTATATATACACTGTGTAGTACTATTCTGACATAAAGCAGAATAGTAAATTTGAGTCATTTATAGGAAAATGGATGCACCTTGAGAACATAACGCTAAGTGAAATAAATCAGAGACACAAGCTCAAGTATCATGTGGTTTCTTCTATTGAGAAACCTAGAGTATAAATAATTCAAAAAGGAAAATAAAAGATAGCTAATAGGAAACAGAGAGATAGATCTTGGGCAACTGGGAAGGGACCAAGAAATGGAGGGAGGCGAGAAGGAGGGAAGAGGAAATAAAATGAACTAAGATATGTTACGTACATGTACCAACTCCCCAGATGAATGTAATCATTATATACCATATACATGTACTAATAAAACTTTTAAGAAATTTAAAAAAGTTTTAGTAAGAAAAAATTGTATGCATGCTATTATTGAGCACCAGATAGCTTAATGCTTCACCCCATACCTGGGAGTCATTTGTTCTTTGATGAGGTGATGCTCAGTGAAAGATGAGATTAGGGATGAAATAAGGTTTCTAGTAAGGTTTCAGGACATAAGAGATGTGGTATCAGTAATACTCGAAGCTTTTTAAAATACAAGTTTTATGACTGCACTTTTCATGCATCATCAAAATGCCATACAGTAAAAGACTAGATAAAAGAGTTGGGCTAAAGTTTTGTGTCTGTGTCAAAATGTTCAGCTTAAAGAAACCTGCAACGTAATATCTTCTAGTGGCTCACTTCCCAGGGGACATTTGGAAATTTCTGGAAACATTTTGGATTGTTATAGCTAGACAGGGGGCTGTTTCCTACTGCAGACAGTAGAGTCCAGGGCTACTTCTAAACATTCCACAATGCACAGAATAGGTTCTCTCACTTCCTAAGAACATCAAAAAGTAACTTGGAGACAGAGTCACAAAGGTGAAAGTCTGAAAGACTGGCTGATGTTTTTGAGAGAGTCTAATACAAAAACAGAAGAGATTACAGAGATCACTATTCTAGAGGCTTCCTCTTCTCCTTCACTTTTTTTTTTTTTTTTTGAGTACTGGAAATTGAACCTAGAACCTTCACACTGAGCTACATCCTTGGATTTTTTTGAGACAGGATCTTGCTAAGTCACTAAGTTGCCCAGGCTGGGTTCAAATTTGCAGTCCTCCTGCCCCATCCTTCCAGAGTGCTGGGATTTCAGGTATCCACCACCACACCCAGCTTTAAGGGCTTGTTTAATATTCATTTGGCTTTTCATACACAATAAACAGTTCATCTTGTTTCAGTAAGGTCCCTGTTGAATTCTTATCTACCTCATGACTCTGATCCTGATCAAGTGAGCCACTTCTGGGAATTTATCTTATGGAAATAATCTATAGAAAGACAGTCACAGCCATGTTCTTTACAGTGTTATTTATAATCTAAAATTTAAACCTACCATAAGATAAATTGGTTTAGAGGTTATAATGTAGTATTTGGAAGAAAAGTGTAGATTTTGAAATCAGAACTGAAATTCAGGAGTAAGGTCCAAGTAGATGATGTAAATTTAGAGTATTAATGTTGCTCAAAGATTAAACATATTTATCTCTCTAAATGAAATTAATCTCCTCTGATGTCTTATCTGCCTGGCTCTTGGTGGAAAAACAGCCTCAGTTATTATTGAGTGTTGCCAACCCCACATCCCCTTCAATGTGGTAACTTCTTGGGGCCTGGAAAACTGAAGAGCATTGTTTCCAAGGTTTAGCTATTACATACTGTGCCACTATAAACATGTGTGTGCATATATCATTGTGGTATGATGTTTTTAATTCTTCTGGGTCAAATGGAACCTCTAGTCCTAGTGTTTTGTGGAATCTCCACACTGATTTCCACAGTGACTGCACCAGTCTACACTCTCACCATACCATGTACAGGTACAAGTTCCCTGTGATGAATGTGATCATTATGTGTATCTAAATTGTACCAATAAACTTAATAAATAAGAGAAAAACTGGAGAGGGACTAGGTTCTTAGTTTGAGTGAATCTATATCTTCAGAGTTGCTTCCTTTGTTATGCGATGCTTCTCTTGAGGTCTGGTACCCACAATATAAGTGCTCTCACAGGTCCTCCCAGACTTCATTTTTTCTGCCCAGGGAGGGAAGGAGGTGCTTCCTACAATCGGAGACTGAACCTCTACATTCCCACCTGCTTTGAGGTGCTTCACCTTTCTTCTGATCAGTTCCTATTTTGCCTGCTTTTCCTTCCCATATCTCTTCTTTATGAGCCAAAAATTTCACGTCTTCTTTATTCCTCCTTTCTCTCAAGGCCAGAAAAGATAGAAATGCAACACAATTCTTTTCTGTTTTGGGCAGTAAAAAGAGAGAACCTAACAATTATTGGTTTCTTATTTTAATAGCTGACTTTGTTTTTTTACATTAATAGGGTACACATAGTAAAGATATATAAGAACGGTTGAAAGCTATGAGCAAGAAAAATTAGAGAGTATTTTGCAAAAGCTTGAAGATGCTTTGTTTCTCATATTAATAGGAAAAGAAGCTAATGAAAGAAAGCAAATTATAATTAGATACATGGATAATATTCTGGGAAGGAGATACTGGTTATAATTAAAATCTTCCAGAATTCCAGAGAGAAGGAGGTTGACGAAATCAGATGCAGAGTTTGAATTTGATGCTAAGAGATCACCAAGTATATGAAATCTTCAAGTGTAATTTTAGGAGCGCAATAAAAATTAGATGAGCACACACAAGACTAAGAGAGTAATAGGTGCACAAAAAGGACAGTAAGATCAGTTTGTTTTGGAATTTAGTAGTGAAAAGAAGTAAAGAAAAAAGTCTAGGAGAGATAATAAAGTTTAAGAATTTTTTTTGTATAATGAGATCTTTACATAAATTCGTAAGCAAAAATAGTAAATTTCATTGCATGAGGAGAATTTGAAGCAAGGCAGAGATGAGGAAATTGAAAGGAAGGAAACTGAAGGAAAGGGAGCGCAATGAAGAGCACGGGTGGGAGGAATAACCTTTCAAGGAGGAGGGACAAGTCTTTGAGACTAGAAAGAAGAGGTTTGCAAAGATATTTTTAAGCGAAGCACTGGGAAAATTAGAGGCTCTTTTCTAAAAATCCCCACAACTTTAGTAGAATATAAAGACAGTTCTTGTTAGAGGCAGCTAGCCAGCTTGGGGATCTCATACAGAGACTGATGATTGGCAGAGATATTTTTGCCCAAATTCAAAGTTTGATAAAATTCATTAAAGTAAACCGACAATGAAACAATCTTAGTTCTGAATTAAGTTTTGTTTATATGTAAATTCGCATCTACAACCTAACCTTCTTGTAAATGTCTAACCTTCTTGTAAATGCCTTCTTGTAATCTTCTGGAACCCTCAAACATAAAATTATTTTTTTTAAAATGAATTATTATCACATCTGGAAGTGCGACCCATGCATCAACTTAGATTGACACAATTGTTTTTATTTCTAATAAGGGCCTTCATTTACTTAAAATGTCGTTCCCTAGACATACTGTTTCTCTTTTAAACACGTAAGAACATTGCTATAAAAAAAGAAAATTACACTGAATAAAAAGCCAGTGAAAGTATTAGCTGGAAACTTGATAGGGCTACATAGAATCTTAATCTTGAAAATGCAGTAAAATTTGACTCCATCATAATAACCACAAGAGGCAGATCAATATGACTGAGTTAAGGTCTGTTCTATAAATCATTTCGTGGTGAATAAATTAAGAAAAAGATAAGCTGTAACCAAAATGGTGAAGAGTGAGTAATTCTCTAGAATTAGCTTCCAATAAAGTTCAGGTTGAGGCTGCAGTAATGGGGAATTATATGTTGTGTAGTGTGAGCAATAGTTCATACATTGTTAAGACTAATTCAGCACAGGTTGAGTTTTGAAGGCAAAGTTCTCTCTTAAGTAAAATAACACCAAAAATGGAAACCTCAAATAACAAATGTAAACCGAAGTTGTATATGTGGCCATTAAATGTGAAGTATGCTAAATGGTATTGTGCCTTTATGATGTAAAGGCTGTGCATGTATTAATGACTTTATTGCCTAAGTTGTTCAATTCACCTAAATGAACTTTTATTTAGTGTTGATTAGCTACAAAGTTCTGTCTAAGGACTGTAGGTAATTCAAAGATGACAGCCTAGACTCTGACCTCCAAATGGTTAATGTTGGACATGACATAGTATATATACATATAATGTATATATTTAAAAATTGTGAGGAGAGCTCTGTTCAGTGTTTTTATGAAGGTTCACATAGAATTCTATTAAAATAAGAGAAAACTGTTTATACTCTCACTACCACTATAAAAATGTTTTGTGTTAAAATACATTTTTTCAATGTCTCTACTTTTGTGCTACTATAGATAAGCACAGTACCTGACTGATACAAATTAAGTATTAAATAAGTATTTGATTGAATAAAAACCAAAGGAGTACAAAATCTTTAAGAATGAAGGTAGCATACATTAATAAAATATTGATTGATTTCTTTCTACTGAAGATATATCTAAGAAGATAGCCACATGATCATATCTTTGTCCTTAGGAAGGTTTTTCAGTCAGGCAGAATTTGACTGTTGAAGGCCTCCAATAAATTTAACCACTGTAACACAATGAGAGTTTGGAGTAACAATGAGTGGCCCACTAGAACTGGCCCACTAGCAAAAGAAGAAAAAGATGCTTTAAAAATGTTATTCGTGTGACAAAAACAGTTCTGGGAATCAGTTTGAACCATTTGACTAAAACTTAGTTTTATAATAGCACAGTAAAGAGCTAAGTATCATTCTAGAGAGGGGAGGAAAGTATATCTAAGGGAAAGAATAAAATCCCACTTCTGCTTTGCTTACATAGTTGGAATTTAAAAGTTTTCCATGGATACCCACCAATTTTCTTTTCCATTTGAAGTAGTTTTTGTTGCTGTTTTTTTGTTTTTGTTATTGTTTGTTTTTAATGATTCCCAAGTGGAGAAGCAAAGATGGAAAGTAGGAGAGGTTGACTGAAGCAGAGAGTTGAAGAGTGAAATTTTGGTAATGCATTAACAAGAGAAAAAAAGAGACAGACTTGGGTCGGGTCGTGGAAGGCCCTAAACACCATACTAAAGAATTTACACACAATCTAGTACATGACAAAAGATGAAGCTTTTGTATAAGTACCACACACTAATCAATTATGCCAGGGGAGCATTGAAAGATGAAGTTTTGGAATATAATTGTTCTGATAAAAATTGGGAGATTAGTCTACAGTTCTTGGCATGAAGGCCTGGAAGACAGAAACTTTAAGAGAGGAAGTCAAAATTCTTTACTACTGTACTACTCTGGACCCCCAAGAGCACATATTTGATTAGAGTATTGGCTATCTTGTTTGTTCACAGTTCTGGTGATACGCAATAAATAGTTGTTGAGTTGAGTTAAGGAAATGGTCATATTTCTCTTATTAGGAAAGTCTGTATTTGCCAACTTCAAATTCAAACAAGACTTCTTGAGTAAGAGTTTTACAATTTACATACTAACAATATTTTCCATGTAGAATGCCTTGGGAAATTTCAAGTCTACTTATAATCACTGATGCCTGTGAGAAGAACAAAGAGTTAATTTACAATTCATCTTTCAGCTATCAAGCAAGCAAGCATATTGATAAGGGAAAGAATTGCAAGTCCCAAAGATGAATTGTGGTTTAGCACTATTATCAGACTCAATAAATACTTTTCAAGATATTTCAACACACCAATTGGTATTGAAATAGGAAAATTTGTATGTTTTCTAATTTTATTTTTGTTAAAGAAAGTAATCTTTTTAAGAATGCTTCTGTAATGTGTTTGAGGCCTATTTCCTCAGTGGCCTGATATCTTCTAGAAGGAATCATAGTGCCTTCCGTGTCCATGTACATAATCTATAATGCCAACTAAGCATTATTAAAATACCAAAGCACTCCATGTGAAAATTCAAAATCTTTGCCATCAGATTGCTTCTCCTAGGTGGAAAGGTTATATTGATTTAATTTTATTATGCATTTTGAACAAATAAAGTCCAGTTTCAGAAAAATACTACCAAGGGAGCTTACATTTGTTAGATGCTTGCTATGTGCCAGGGCTAGAGTAAGTTGCTTACATAGATGATTACTTTTATGACTCACATCAATCTATGAAATGGATGTTGCTTTGCCCTTGTTTTATAAATGAAGCAACTGATGCAAAAAGAGGTTAAGTAAATTGTTCAGGAGAATACAACTACCACAAATGGTGAGGAAGGACTTGAATACACTCTAATTTTAGAGCTCATATGCTAAAGCAGAGGTCAGCAATTTTTTTTCAGTGAGGGGCCAGATAGTAAATATTTTAGGCTTTGCAGGCCATACGGTCTCTGTCACAATTACTCAGCTCTGGCGTTCATTGCAAAGCAGCCATAGACAATATGTAAATGGATGAGCATGGCTGTGTTCCAATAAAACTTTATTTATGGATGCTAAAATTTGAATTTCATATAATTTTCATGTCTCACAAAAATAGTGTTCTTTTGATTTTTTCTGCAACCACTTAAAAATGTAAAAATCATTCTTAGATTGTGGCCCATACAAAAATGAAGAAGATGATCTGGCTATCATTTACTGACTATTGGGTGTAGTTTTGACCTCTGCTCTATACCACGGTGCTATTTAGCTTCTAGGGAAAGAATTCAGAACCCCCTAAAATCCACTTAAATTCTGTTATTTGTGAAGGGAATTGGACCTTCTACTTTTTCTGCTGAACTGGAAGAACACAAGGAACTACTAAAGGAAAGATTTAAGATGAATCTAATAATAATATATTGTAAGAAATAGCAACTAACTCCCCAAACAGGTACCTGAGATGGTTCTAGGTACTTTTTATGCTCATTATCTTTTTAATATGGAAGAGACTATTGCTTAGAGAGATGGCTTCTTCCTGGTATTTGGAACAAAGGAGATTGTAGAGGTGAGGCATCAACTTTCTAGACATTGATAAACATACCTGAGACTGGCAAATCATGGGAGGACCAGATTTGTTTGGCTGCCTGTTTTTTTTTTTTTTTTTTTATGCGGGTACCGGGAGTCGAACTCAGGACTCCGGGCTTGCCAGGCAGGTGCTTATGCTGCTGAGCTATATCACTGGCCTGTGGCTGCCTGTTTTTACAGTCTGTGTAGGCCTTACTCCAGTGAGCTAGCACTCAGAGCCGTGGAGTCTAAGGGCTGGGGAAAGCCATGGAGCGGAGGTGTCTTAGCTGCTTTCTTGATTCTGGGACAAAATACCTTACACCCAAAGTTAAAGAGGAAAGGTTTACTTTAGCATGTAGTTTGTAGAGGTTTAAACTGAGAGTTGGCTGGCTCCACAGCAGGGAAGCATCACAGAGGGGCATTGGAGAGGAGAAACAGTCCATGGTATGGCAGGCCAGAAGCAGCAGAATTTCATTTTTTCCCTTTTTTTTTCCATCCAGGGTGGGTGTTCCCTCCTCAGTAAATCCTCATCCACAACCAGAACTATGCTAAACCAATCAGTGGACTAATCCAGTACCATACACCCATAATCCAGCATCACATACCCATGATCCAGTCACCTCCCAAGAGCCCCAGCTATGAGTGCATGAGGCTTTGGTGGACATCTATATATAAGCCATAACAGGAGGAGTGCCTCCCCCATTTCCCTTTGTATCTAGCAACTGTCCCCCGGTCATACTTTGCCATTGCCCAGGCAGTACCAACTGCTATTTACATGCTGGGGACTCTATGGATGGCAAGTGTGGGCACCAAATGGTAGAATCTCTGTTCAGGGGATTGCCTCATTCAGGGCACCTGCTCAGGTTGAAATGGCCACACTGCATCTGGATGTCACTCTGGCAGGCAGTGAAGCTGACTATGGCAGCTACCTATTCTATTGCCTGTTAGGCCCCTCCCTATTGGTCTAGTCCATAACTGCCAGAAGAAAGTCTCTTTTAGAAAGCAAATTATAGTCTAGCTGAAAATTGTCCCCACTTCCTGTAATAGAAGCCCCAGGCCAACATAGCAGGACAGAGGTTTTCTCTTGTTATATAGGTACCTGCATTAGACCCTTAATTTTGGTTCTTGTCTCACAAAGCCTAGAATATGTACTATCTGGTTCCCCAAATTGTCAACCTCTGACATAGATCATTGCAGAGACTATAGAATCAAAGAGGAGGGAGAGTAAGGGGAAGATGACTGGAATTAAAAGACACAGGATTTGGCAACCATTCAGTATTTTACTTGATAAAAGGAAAACAACTGCAGGTTGAATAAACCATGAGACTAGAAAGTGAGGGGACTGACATTTTTTTCATCAATCATATGTGACAGCATGAGATTGTCCTTCAAAATGGTGCCCTCACATATCTTTTCATGAACTTTAACAATGTTGTCATGCCTCCAAAACATTTTGGCATTCTTCTTTTGTACTGTCCTCTGAATTTACAAGTTGCAAAAGATAATTTCAGAAAAGGAATGTCATACGGAATTTTAGAGTTGAAAGGATATGTGAGATCAGCCTTATGGTTTTATGGTTTTATAGTCTTACATCTTCTTTGACCAAAAAAGGTTAGTTCTTCATTGATCTCCCTTCTTATTAGTAATACTTGTCTAACATTGACTGGTTTCTAAATTATTTCATTATTCAGAATGAAATACAAATTTTTCAGGTATAGTGAAAATAATAAATTATGTGTTATGCAAGACATTTTGAAATAGGAAATTTAAAATGTTCTGAGTAAAAAATAATCATTTTTAGCAGTGTTCAAAAATTATTTGGCTGTATAGATTCTGGTGAATTTTCTTTTAAAAGGTCATATAACTCTATGACCAAGCAAAGTGTCTTGAGTTCCTGAGCATTAAAATGTTTTTGCATTTAATAAATTTCAATTACAAAATAATTGTCTTAATTTATGCATTCTCTGAGTAGTCTACATTACCTGACAAAATGCATATTTCAAGGTAAACACATTAGAATAGGTATTTTGTCTGAAGTGTAAGTCAGATCAATTTTTAATAAAAGATAAAAGAGGGCCATCATTATGATCATTTTACATTACAATAATAATTCTTAGGAAAAGATAAGAAAATTATTTTTTCTGCTAGCAGGATGGTGTGTGTATGTGTGTGTATATATATATATATATATATATATATTTTTTAATTTTATAGATGTGCCACAGAGAGCAACCAAATATAACAACTCCTTTTCACAACCATGTGGAAGCAACTTGCTTCCTGCCATTTCTCTCTCTTGTGATATTCTGAAGTGAAAATGAAATACAGATACTATCAAACTGTGGCTATGACAGATGAAAAAAAAAGATACTTCTGTTTTACTGAAGTGCATTTGTTTTCCTCCTCCTTCTGCAGGCAGCATCATAAACCCAGAATCCCTGAGAGATGGATTTTACTGTGAGGAGGAATGCTAACTTTGCTCAAAGATGTGTAAATGCCACGTGCGCAGATGGTCCTTTTGCCTATTCATAGGAAAGGCTCAGAAACACACATGCATCTTTCTGTGGTCAGTCATAACAGATTTGTTCTAAATAAGCCACACTGTTTTGCAAGATGGCAGGGAACTGTCAGGCTGTATTTTAAGCACAAATGTTTCTGCCAGACAGACACAGCACACACCATGTGCTTCAGGAGCACACACACATTGATCTGAAGACAGAACATGGACCTTGTGTTGTCATTTCACAGTGCAGATCAATAAGTCCACTTTGCAATTTCTGCGTGGACTTTCAGTGGGCTCAAGGATTTCATGGCACGTATCAATCCCATAGGTAGTGAAAACAGATAGGCAGACAGACAGTTGCACAGATTCCTTCCTACCCTTTACCTATTAATGTGCCCAATGTGAAGTCTGATTCTGCATATTGTCCCTGAAGGGGTCATTCTGTTGAGGGAGATCTAGTAATCTCCTACCTAACATATTTTCATATATTTTTTCCATTAAGCATCACTTTTCATTGCAGCTTTAGTAACAGTAGAACTTAATAATCACCTACTTGATGTTTTGTACAAGGAATGATCAAAATATATGACAAATGTTTAATTTAAAAAATATATTACAATAAAAGACACACTGCCATTAATCCTCCTCTAGATACTCCATCTGACTTCAAGCACAAGTATCTCATCATTCTTGCCACTTTCTGAAGCACTTTTGGAAGCTCTCTTTTGTGAGTGTCTTTATAAGGTATGATAAAAAAATACAGTGAACGCTGCTGCCAACTACTCTCCAACAGAAAGACAGGCTCATAAAAACATTGCAGTGTGTCCTCATCCAACTTATTCACCAGACCTGAGTCTGTGCAACTTCTGCCTCTTCCTCAAAGCCAAAATGACCATGAGAGGTAAATATTTTAATAGATTCAAGACACCGAGGCAGTCACGCAGCACAACCAAAGATGCTCATGAAAGAGGACTTTCAGAACTGCTTCAAAGTGGCAGGGGTGATGGGATAAGTGTATTCAAAGGGGGATGGAGTATTTTGAGTGGGAGTAATGGCAGTGTGTCTTTCAGTGTAATAGATTCTTAAAAAAGTTAAGCACACACCATAATTTTCAATCACATTTTATATCATCAAGTATATTATATTATCCAGCTTTTGGAAATTTACCATCTTAGATAGTCTTAGATAGAAATTCTTAGTTAACAAAGTTGTATTTGAAAGAGAAGCTACTATCCATTACAAAATTACCTTTCATAGATTAAGAACAATTTTGAGAAGGGGACAAGAATGCTTTTGTTCATCCACAAGTTTGTAACTGAATTGAGCAAGAGTCCTAGGAATCCTACTTTGAAGTTTGAAGGACTGGTGACTCCCATCTGTTTTGTCCTGAAAGGCATCCTAAAGCTGGTGGAGAAGCCGTAACCACATTGCTGTGACTGGATCTGAGTGAGGAACAGAAGTGAGCAATAGACTGGAGAAGATGAAAAACCATGTTGCTGAATGCAACTATTTCATTAATTAACTAGTTAACTACATCCCACCTCATTTCAAACAAAATTAGCAGGAGTTTAGAAAGAGACATATTTCTAACTTGATAGTGTGCATGGGAAAAAAAAAAAAGAGGAAAATATAGTCGGAGGTAAGATTGCACTCAAAAAACCTGCTCTAAAGAATTTTGCCACAACTGGATTATAAATTTGACTTTTTGCTTTTGAGCAGTCAAACAAATGAAATAAGATCAATTGAAAGTTTTATCATGTTTACAAGCTAACACGAAACTGGTTTCTTAGTTTAATCCCAACTATTTCAAAGAAATTCTCTCCTGTCCCTTACAAGAGGACACTGTAATGTGATAAGCGATATCTAATATATCTGTGTAAAAAAGTTCCATTAGATTTTTAAAATAAATTTTCACATTTAATATAGATATAACCCCTAAGCACAGTTTAACACAAATAATTCTATTACAAATTTGAAAAAAATGTGGCACATTGATTTGCAGATAAAATTGAGAGTCTACAGGGTGGACAACATACAAGTTTCAGACAATTCTTATAAACAATATTTTTATGATCACGTTTTGATTATTTCCTAACAGAAACTGAAAGTATGGACATTCTATTCGGTGATTAAAGACAGCTTCATATGCATTACATAGCAAGTAAAATTAGAGGTAGGGTTCAACATCTTTATGAATTTATGTGATGCACACTATACATATACTTGAATGAAATACTGACACTTACCCTGACATGGCCAAATACTTCACCAGCAAATAACATCACAAAGACAAATGTCCATTTGGAACATCGGTATTGAAAACCCCTTTAATATGTTTTGACTGTTTTAAAGAAAATGTGTGATGCAATCAATGAAAACATTTTTACTTTGTCACTGCAATCAACATTGTAGGATGGAAAACTAGAAAGGGAAATTTGGAAGTGTTGGGTACACGGAGCAGAAATTGAAATATGACATGTTAATAAACTATTTTAAAACCAATCAAGAAAGCCAACAATATATTTGCAGCCTGTACTGCTAATATCAAACCAGGACGGAGGCATTTCCTGGGGGATTAATGACCAGAGGGAATTAATGGCCCTTGGCTTCACCTCAGGCCATCCAGTTTCCCAGCCAGTCATTAATCCTAAAATATGTCCCTGGTCTCAATCATTACCATGTAATTGAGATGTCATGAAAAGGGTTAAAGAAGTTTTGACTATTTTACTACATGAATACCAGCAGTGAAATGCATTTAGAATCCTTGTTTAAAAGACTGTAATTGCCTGGGATTCTTTATATTATCATAACTCTTCAAAATTGATTGGTTTTAGTTTTATGGAAAAATATGCAAATTTACACAGGATATGACACATATTTCTTGTCATGGAAATAAAAGTAGTTCACATAGAAATCATTTGATTGAGTTTGATTGCTGAACAAAATATAATTATTTTAGATACATGATCAGACTTTTCTGAAGACGCATATTGTAAGGAAGGAGTATTTGGCATGTGTGGTTGTTGTCAGTTCAAATGTATCATGTTAAACAATGGCTACTGGGGGGAATGTATTATTTCTAGGAATATTGATACTTATTCAAAGTAAACAAGATAAAAAAAGGATCCTTTCATAACTTATACAGGACAGCAGACGATTAGCCTATTGGTGTGGGAGGAAAGTCCAACCACTTTTGCCTCGAAATTTTGAAACTCTATTTCCCAAAAAAGGTTTCTAATTAATAATTTATGAGTTTGCCTTATTTGCATAGATTCTGCTAATCCTGGCCAGTGGGTAATGGATCAATCAGCATCACAGTGAGAGTGACCAATCAGAATAAAGGAACAATTAGAAAAAGACTCAGTAGGGAAATACTTTTTAAGCCAAATATGTTTCTTAATCTAGAAAGAGAATAAGTTCATCAGAAACAGATCTTATGCACACACCTGATTGTACACCTTGTAGCTCTTATCCAGCGTGCTCACCAGCCAGAGAGGCCCTTTTCAAATTTTGGTCCTTAGTAACCATGGTTTACCCAGGCAGCAGTGTCAAGAGTTCACCAATTTACAAACTTTTCTGTCTCTTTTATTTTTTATTCTCTTCTCAGATCCATGTTATACTCATTTTGTGATAAATAGAACTGTTATTTTTATCATTAAACATCCATTGTCTAAGGGTAGTGGTGATGGTGGAGTTACTTCCGTGTGAGCATGTGATCACAGGACCATTAACAGTAAATTCCAGTTTACTCTCAGTGAATCACCTTCTGCAGTGGCTCTGCATAAACCAGTTAGTTTCCTACTCACTGTTGAAGAGCATTGTTTTAATAGTACCATTTGGAATTGTTTCAAATTTTTAAGCATATGTAGCTGGATATGAGAGGGATTTTTCTTTTGGCCTTAAACTACTGACTTGGGCCTAGAACTGAGGACAAAGAGATGTTAGATATCCCATGCTCTGAAGAAAGCTGATAACAGGCCTATGGTGGGTTTATTTTTAAGAGGACTACAGACTAACTTTGACATCTCTATCTAATACCCAGTATCTCAACAACGTTCCAGACTACTGAAGAATAACTAAAAGACATGATAGAAGCGGAAACAAGGAGTGATCTCAGTCACCAAAAATGCTTTGATTTCCACAACTTCAGCGGTGGGAGGAGGAGAGTTCAAAACAATCATCATCTTACAGAATGAGACCCCTGCAAGACTGGTGTCTCGGTTCCTAAATCAGACAGCTGCTTGATCAGTGGACTTGTTGGTTTACTCTGTGTCTATGGGAGCAACAGAAAAGAGGACTGGAGAGAAGTGGCAGTGCAGAGAGAAGTGACTCGGGTATGGGAAGGATACAGACATGTTGCTTAGGTTGAGAGACAGGCTCCTATTATCATGACAGCATTGGGGCCATTCCAGTTCCCCTATGGTTGCAGGGTGAACTGCTGTGGCGCATCCATCCACACACTTGCCTGGAGCCATGCTAGTAATGTGAGCGGTGAAGGATGTCAACAGAACAAGAAAATGATGAGATCTCTCCAGAATACTTAAGTGTGAAAGGGAAATCCAGCAATATTTCATGCTCATACTGTTGAGTTGAGACAGTGCAAGATTGGTTACCCATGTAATAGACCCAGGCATGCTTCACGGCAGATTCTCTATGATCTGTCACTCTGAGTAGCTTCTCAAGTCAACAGTTCTTATGTTAAAAGGATACTTAGGTTCTGATATCACAACATCAAGTAAAAAGATGTGTCCAGTATCCTTTGTCTAGAAGATTCCATTGAGGATCTTTAATCCAGAGCACATTTGCTAGTATATAGAAGATCCAAGACTGTAATACATTTTAACCAAAATAAATGAAATTACCAAAGTAATTTAGTATTGTTCTTTGAATGAATGGCTCAAGAGAAAACATTAGAATCCATTAAATATTTTTTTCCCTCGTGAATCCCGTAATTCTGTAATGTAACCACTTTTTTTAAAAAAAGTGGGGATTGAACCCAGGGGCTCATAAATGCTAGGCAAGCACTCTACTACTGAGGTATATCCCCAACCCATTCTAAAATTTTATTTTGAGATAGGGTCTTGCCCAAGTTGGCTTCAAACTTGTGATCCTCATGCCTTAGCATCCCAAGTAGCTGGAATTACAGTTCCCTCCACTGTCACCATCCTGAGCCCCTTATACTCAGATTCTATTGTACTGAGAACAGTAACACCTGATATTTATCTAGCACCTGCTGCATGCCAGGAACATTCTACATACATTCCCAATATTAGTCAGCTAGTTAGGGATGGAGGTGAGATTTTGACTTAGGCAGACTGAGTCCAGAGCCCCCACGTGCTGAGTCTATACCACGTTAACACTCAATACGCATCTGTGGAGAAGTTTTGTGTCTAAGTGGTCAGTGTTGAATGGTAATTAAAACAGGAATTCAGAGGTACACAGAAATAGGCTCTTACCCTGGGTCTTCCTCTTCTTAGTATGTGCTTAGGAAATTATTTATCTTACACACATGCATATGCTTAGCACAGTCCCAGAATATGTGCCCAAAGCATTGCGAATTTTGGTATATTTATTGAAAGACATATTTCTAAAAATTGATTTTCTGATTCACTGTAAAATTCTTACAGTGCTTAAAATTCAGACATTTGGGAATCTGTCATAAAATGACATGCTTGTGTTAAAGACTTGTAGCCAATGGGATGCATCTACCATATTGTTAATTTGAAGATCAGGAAGTAGGAGTGGCTATTTAATTTGTTGTTCTTCAATGGATGTCCAAGACTATAGATTTCCCACTTTACTTATTTCAGGCATTTTTTTCTAAAATAATAATTTACATTGACAATGACAAATATATGCTAAATTTTGTCTTGATACAAATTAAAGATTTGATCTAGAATAGCAAAATTTATAATTGAAACAGCATCTGAACCTTAAATAGGGCACTGCACAATCAAAATTTGTTGTTTTTTTTTTTTTTAGAGGAAAAAATGTGGTTCTTGGGGCTTCATAGGAGGCCAGCATGGGCCTGTGCATCCAGTGTCATGATTATGGCTAAGGCGTCATGTTCAAGTCAAAGAGAACTAGCTTCTCATTATCAAGCATGAGTTAAAAAAAATTTTTTTTTCATGGTAGTGGGGATTGAACCCAAGGTGTTCATACCAACCTATATCCCCAACTCTTTAATTTCTTAATTTTGAAACAGGGTGTTGCTAAGTCGCTAAATTGCACGGGTTGGGCTCAGACTTGTCATCCTCCTGCCTCAGCTTCCCAGAATGCTGCCATTACAGGCAAGTACCACTGTACCTGGATAAAGCATGATTTTTTTTTTCTTTATGTGGGTACTGGACACCGAACTCAGGACCTTGCGCTTGCCAGGCAGGTGCTTATACCGCTGAGCTATCTCACCAGCCCTAAAGCATGATTTTTAAATGAACAAAATATGGTGTTTGGTATAGCCTTTTAAATTTTCTTGTCCCTTCAATATTACTTTCAAACATTTTTTTGAATTTGAATCTTCTAAATATTTTCTTTCAGACATGTATGCTGTGTATACTAGCTGACCAAAAGATCTTGTTTTGGGTTCTTTTTTAAAAATTTAAAAATTTTTATTAGTAGATATTTGTAGCACATAATGATTACATTTGCTGTGGGAAGATGGTAGTGGGGAGATGGTATATAACACATCTTTACTGTTTTTCTTAAATGATCCTTTCCCCACTTGGAAATCTCTGTAAACCTTGAACACATTGTGGGTGGGCAGATAATAATGGCAGATTAATTGACTGCTTCATTAATTAATTATATAATATTCACAAATATTAGTGTCTTTGTTTCTGAATGTCTAATCAAACACACAGACATATGCCACTGTTCTAAGCACTTGACGTACATTAGCATCTAGTAGTTCATTTGATCTGCAAGAAGTCCCTCAGAAGAAGACAACAATCTTACCTGTTATTTTACATGAAGGTATGAGGGCATAAGGAAAGTAGGTAATATGTCTACATTGCACGGTTAGTATGGAGATAAGTTGGGATTTAAATCTGGATAGTTTGGCACCAGAAGCCACACTTCTAACCACCACCTCCTAATCAGAAAGCAGTCTGGATGTGTAGACACAGAAAGTAACCCTCTATTAGGGTTGGTATCTGTCCTAGTAAATATGTCTGCTAAATATCTGTTAATATTGTTATTGGCTGCCACCACAGACAAACTGTTGGTGATACCTTTCAATTCTTTGTTATATTTTGCCTCAGCCCTCATTTCTCCTTCCTTTTGACTTCTCCAGTGGCATATTTTCTATATTCTTTCCCATACCTGACACTTTCCCAAAGCCTCTTTAGCACATAGCTGCCTTTTCATTTTATATGTGTGATGAAATCTGATTATCGTAGCTTTTTGTTACCCTTACTGTGTTTTGAAAGCATAGTTATATAAAATAATATATGCAATGCAGCTATCAAATTTACTAAATGCCAGTGTCTCTTGTAGCCATTTTTCAAATCTTTAAGAATTTGAAGAGATTATCTAACTTTCTGAATGGCCTGAGACCCCATTAACTTAACAAGAAAGTCTAGGGTATGATATTTCCCTAACACTATTTCTTGAGAGATCTTTAAAATACCCTTGCTTGGTAAGAGAATCCTTACTGAGGTTTGCTTAGAAAATACAGATAAGGAGACAAAAAAGAGTGAAAAAATTTTTCTTACAGTTAGTTGCATTCTTAAACTCTACTACTCACTTTATGTGAAGCAATTAGAAAATGTATTAGTACTTGGACAGGAAATGTTGACCATTGCTTTGTAAGTTAGATAAGGAATAGTAATCACTTATGTAAAATATTTGTGGAATGACTATTTTTGGACAAAACAGTACAGATGTCTAGAGATGTAAACAAGATTACGATGGCAACCATGACTTAAGAGTTTACCTCTCTATTCTTCAGTAACATAAGTAATTTGACATCTTTTTTTCCAGGAAAAATCAGACCTGATCGTCTGACTTTAGGCTGGTTGATAGAAGTCTTTTAAAGGTAATGTAAAATAGTTCCACAATTATATATCATCTTTACTTGAGCACACTCTTCTGGATCACTTCTCTTGTTTCCAATGAGTTTATTCTTAGCAAGAGCTAAAATGAGTCAGATCAATAAAATGTCCCTTAGAAAACATTCCATTTAACACAACATCTCTTAACTGACAAAATAGCTGTTTAAAACAGTGAAAACTCCCTACCCTTAACCAACTATATTATTTAGGTGATTCCAAATAACTGGCTGTGTTGCTTGATTAGTTGCTTTCTCCCTCAAATTAAATGAAAATATAAATAAATGAAATATTAGCTCATTTCAAGTTGAGCTTAAATTATTCTAGTTAATAACATACGTGTATGCTGGATAGAATGAGTTTCTCTAGTAATTTATTTGGAGCGATTAGTGTATATAAAAATTTATAATTTATTAAAGTATATAAAAAGAATAGTTGACTTAACTTTTTTAGTTGGTGTAACAATATTTTACAGTTTGTTCTAGTATGATTTGCAATTTTATTTTGAGTCATTCATTGAAATCGACCAGACTCTTTTTTCTTGCATTTTACCTTCTTAATTTCTCATTTTCTTTATTTCTTATGATTTGGGATATTTGTATGCACTTATTTTTTTCAGTGTATCTATGAAGGTTTTTAAGAGAAAAAGGAATGTGTTATTGTTTTTTAATGACATTACTGGGCAAAGTTAATGTTCTTTTCTGTTTTATTTAGTTGATTATCAGCTAAAGAAGCAGATGTTTGGCAATAGTAGTTTTCAAAAAAAAGCAAATCACTTAAAAGAATATTTTATTTTATTTATTTATTTATTTATTTTTGTGGGTAGCGGGGGTCGACTTCAGGACCTCGCGCGCCAGCAGGCGCCCGTGCCACTGAGCGGATATCACAGGCCCTTTTTTCATATGTGGGTACCGGGAGTCGAACTCGGGCCCTTGCGCTTGCCAGGCAGGCGCTTATGCCGCTGAGCCATCTCACCGGCCCCAAGAATATTTTACTTTAAAAATAAAACAGAAAAAATTAACCCTTTCTAACATTTTTTCAACTATAGATTTTTTTTATGCATACAAGTTTGCATAACAAAATTTGTTGCTTTTGGATAATTTTGTTCCTTCTAAACAAACAACGCTTAGTAGAACAGAACGTAAAGCTGCTTATTTCTGACAAAGGTTTACTGACTGTGGTTTCTCTCTCTCTGTTCCTGTTGCCAGGAGAAAGTTTTCCCGAAGCATTCTTTAAATCTATAATTCTATGATCTCAAGGAAAGTATTTCAGTGCACAGTTAGGGTTTATTATTATTTAATAAAAGTAAAAAGAACTAAATAAATAAAAACATAATTTGAACAAAATATGTCTTATTCTTTGTTATTATTGTTATTGTTGTTGTTGTGTGTGTGTATGTGGTACTGGGAATTGGACCCAGTGTACATAACCAGTGAACTACTTCCATAACTCTCTATGTATTTTAAATTTTGAGATGTGATCTTGCTAAGTTCCCCAAACTAGACTCAAATTTGTTATCCTCTTTCCTCAGCCTACTGAGTAACTGGATTACAAATGTGTGTCACCATCCTTGGCTTTTTAACCAATTTTTTTTTTTAATGTGGGTACCGGGGATCGAACTCAGGACCTCGCGCTTGCTAGCAGGTGCTTGTGCCGCTGAGCTATCTCACTGGCCCTTTTTAACCAGTTTTTATGCCAAAATTTGAAACTAAAAATTAGGGACAATAATTTCAAACTATTTGCTAAATATTTTAAAAATTAGATAATCAGAAAGAATAAAAGACTTATAAATTATAAAGGATAATTATTATTATATATATTTTTTGTGGGTATCGGGGGTCGACCTCAGGACCTCGCGTGCCAGCCCATGCCGCTGAGTGATATCACCGACCCCTTTTATCATATGTGGGTTCTGGGAGTTGAACTCGGGCTCTTGCGCTTGCCAGGCAGGCGCTTATGCCCCTGAGCCATCTCATCGGCCCAAGGATAATTACTGATTCTTGTATTTCTTCAATATCAAGGTAGTATGTTAATATTATCACAATTAAATATTCATGAGTCCTCACATGGATAAATTATGGGATTTATATCCTTCCTTCATCCATATAGCATATAGTAAATTTTACTGGCTTGAAGTGTATCTGTTTAACTTAAAATCCAAATAACACTTAGATATTAATTCAGACTCTTCCCATAAGTACTGAATCTTCATGGCAGAATATGGTTAACAGTTACTAGAAAAACTACTTCTATGGAAAGGGTTAGGGGTTATATGCCACTTACACAGGTGATTTGTATATTTGAGGCTATAAAATCTATCTCTCTCACACACTCTCTCTCTCTGTTTTCCACACTTTTGCCACACTCTTTTTTTCTGAATTTTGAAGGAAATTCAAGGAGAACATGCATTGCCTTTTCCTCTCATAAGTCATGGTATTTCAAAATAAGGCTATCATCAGAATCGCAGCACAAGCCAGCTGATATATCTATAAGTATTTGTACTACATTTGCTCTATCAAACACTAATAAAGTCTCCTGCATTTAAATACAAATGAGATTTTACATCTATCCACACCACATCTCATGGTAAGCCCATAGAAATTAACTTCTGCAGAAAATTGCATTTTTTTCTCACTCAGCATACAAGTTCTTTGTTTTCACAGGATGCAGATATAGAAAGAACAAATAGATGATCACAGGTATTGGATGGGTAACATCTCAGTGACAAAGACTGTTGTGGATTAAGAATGTTTGGGGGTTTTAGTGATCACATGATTAAGGCTAGACCACGGAATGAAGCTATTGATAAGTCTTTCTTGGCTTAGGTGGATATCATGGTATCTCTCAGAGATAAATACAATACTTTTGGGACATTGCATGTACTTTTACTGAAGTGGTTTGAAAGTGCCTTTGAATACACAGAGGATTTTATTGACTCAAAGAATGAAGTGGTTTCCATCATTGTACTGAAGCTGAGTTTGAGTAGAGCAATGTGCATGGACGTGAGTGGCTGAAGTCGGCCCGCAGCAGTCAGCTAAGCCCCTGTTTCTGAGCTTCGAACCCATCCACACCATCTTGCTGTGCTTTACTGATACTGAGGCTCATGTACATTTTGCCAGTTGGTCCCCATTATGCGTTGCCAATAAAGAACATTAGAGAAATCTAAAAGGCTGGATGGGTAAAAAGGGATTTCTTCCAGGTCTTTATTTTTTATTTTTGTTTTTTTCAGTTCCAGTCAGATAATAGTTCTTTACTGTAGCAGTGATGATTGCTTTTGGAAATAGCAGGTAATTGTAATTTGCATTTTTCCATTCTATCGGAACCAGCCCCATCATGTGCCTCCCAGATAAGCCTGTAACATTCACCCAAGAGGACTGAATTTCTCCTCAGTCTCTTCAGCCCCAGGCCTGGATGGGTAGGGATCTCTCCTCAGAGACCGGAGTCCCGATGCTCTGCCTCTCTCCCATTCCCAGTCCCTCCCCACCCCATACCCTGTGTTTCTCCAGCCTAGATTTAGCAGCAAGTGTTCTCTTTTTGCCTTTTCAATTCTCTAATAGCCAGTGAACTATTTCTTTCTTTTTTTTTCTTTTCTGTTAGCATAATGGGTGTAAATTGTAACTCCTCAACAAACTTTGACCTATATAGTGGTGGCTTAAAACAAAGGAATATAGGACATCGCTCAAGATACATTAATGAAAGAATGGGGAAGGGTGCTAGAGACAATTCGTAAGGGTGAGAGGAAAATCTGCCTGTAAATATAGAAGATGAGGAGATACAGTGGCAGCAGCTGAGAAAGGGAGCTCAAGGAATCCTCAATGCAATCTTGTGGCCAAATGTTCACAAGGGTTAAGAATAAACTTGTCTGGAAATCTGAATTCCCACTACAATGGAGGGAGGACTCTTCAGTTTAAGAACAGATTTATAAGTTTTGCTCACTTATATTTGGTCCATTTCATTTTCTGTGTAGTACTGAGTGGGGAACATCAAATAGTGAAAATGAAGATAGAGGCAGTAGAAAACATGGAGCCACTCACTGGGACAGCTGACAGCCAGGACACAGCCTATGATTGTCTATGACTTTCTTTTGCTGTAAATTCATTGCAGATTGGATTTATCTTTCATTTCTAAGATTCTCATCTAAGATCTCTCATGCAAGTGTTAAGTATTCTCTGTCATGGGAAGAATGAATATACTATCTATCTATCTATCTATCCTAAAATATGAAAGAGAACAAAAAGACCTCTGGCTTTAATTAGTAGTCTCAGCTCCAGTTTTCACATTGACGTTGGTGGTTTAGACTCCAAATATACACTGAAGCATACTTTGGCAGAATCGAAAAACTGCTTGCCCTTTGTACAGTAACATTCCAAGTAGCAAACCAGGAATAATCGTTTTGCCTTTTTGACAAGCCATAACTGAACCCCATCAACAAAAGAATGTAATACTAATTTAAAGATCAAAGTGGACTAATTGCTATTTTTAGAACTGCTAATGATGTAGTTTGCTGTATAATAAACAATATAAAAAATATAAATGTAATCACATTGAGAGCAATGTGATTAAAATTATATTTTCATATGCCCTATGATTTTTATGGATGATGTATTTTTTGAAATGCTTTTATTTGGAAAGTCAGACTTCTTTTAGGTTTATCTAGAGTCAAGTTCTCATCTCAAGTACTTTATCCTCATTTCTAATGATGTAAATTACAACACTGATATTTCAAGCAAAGTTTTCATCTTATTTCTATTAATTCTCATAACAATGTGACAAGAGAATTATTGGTTGCATTTTTATTTTGTCTGAAGACAGACATTGGACTATAAAGCTCATTTTTTACTCTAAAACACATGCATTTTATTCTATACAAACTGCTTTCCACTAACAAATCACAGCTTTTCTTTGTGTTTGGGAGAATACAGGTTGAGAATTGGAAATGTGAAGCCAGTATAGGGAAGATGATGCACACAGGCACCCGAGGAGCTATTACAATGTGAGGTGTCCAAGATAGCAGGAGAACTGACCCTTCCCCAGGTCTTCTGGTTCCCAGGTCAGTGTATGTTCTGTACCATCATGTGACTGGACTTGAGCTAGTGCAGTATGTTTATATCCATGATTTTAATGCCACTGTCACCAAAAGTGAGACAATGTATGTCTCGATCAACATATCCCTAGACACATCAGCCTAGAATTGAAAAAACAGCAAAATTTAATATGGAATAGACAACAGAAGACATATTTATATGAGAGATAAATTATTTCTCAGTTGTGCTGAGGTTCAGATACAGTTAAAAACCATTTCTTTCATCAGGATTTCTCTTAGAAGATCTAGTGAAATCCCATTCTATACATGACTTAAAAACCAAGGCTTCTGGCTACTCTGTCTGGGAGAAGCCCCCAGTGAAATGCTTCTTTAGACTGTGCCAAAAAGTCCTTTCAGCTCCACCTTGTCTGTGTCACCTGGAGGTGAGTTTGTCGCTGAAGAGAATATTACATTAGCATATGGAGTAAATTTAAAAACTTTTTTTTTTTTTTTTGCTGTTAAGATTGTTGATTGAGGCCGGTGAGATGGCTCAGCGGCTTAAGCGCCTGCCCGGCAAGCGTGAGGGCCCGAGTTCGACTCCCGGATCCCACATATGAAAAAAGGGGCCGGTGATATCGCTCAGCGGCACGGGTGCCTGCTGGCGTGAGAGGTCCTGAGGTCGACCCCCCGGTACCCACAAAAAAAAAAAAAAAAGATTGTTGATTGGGGTCCTGAAAAAACACCTTAGGTTGAAAGTGACTGATTAACATAACAACACGACAAAGAAGACAAAAAATGTGCTAAAAAACACTTTAAATTTTATTTGCTCTTTTTTTTATGGCACTTAAGACCCAATCCAGAGCCTCACACACGCTAGGCAAGTTCTCTAGTATGATCTATGCACTGATCTCTAGTTTCAATTTCTATAAAGTAAATTTCCTCCATCTCTCCAAACACTTGAATGCTGTACATACAAAGCTTTCTCTCTCTCTCTCTCTCTCAGTATTTATGAGGCAAAAATTTCAAAGTAGCTTTGTCTGACCAAGTGACTGAATAGGAAAATGTAAGGACACCAGGAATTCACAGAAATCTTAAGGAATGCACAGGACCTTACACAGATGGGAGTGACTGTTCTGTTAGTCTTATCTGGATATTAAAGAGAAATGGTGGCTTCAGTTGCAGTGGATAGCAGGGGTAACATGTAGAGAGTCAACAACTATTTGAATAATAATATATTCATTGTCACATGTCATGTTTCAGGCTAAGCTATAAGTACTCTATGTTAACTCATTTAATGTACATACTGAACCTGTGACATAGGCACTTATATTATCTTAATTTCACAGATGAGGATGTTAGATCTGTGAAACTGAATAACTTCTTTTTTTTTTTTTTTTTGGTACCAGGAATTGAACTCATGACCTTGCACTTGCCAGGCAGGCGCTGTGCGGCTGAGCTATATCCCTGGCCTGAAAGTGAATAACTTTATGAAGATGTATAATGTTAATAGTTGTAGTTTATAAATGGCAGAGCTAAGATTAGAACCCTAGCAGGCTCAAATGTAAAGGGGATTCAGAAAAAGGTAAAGAGTAGAAGCTGGAAATGTGTCAATAAATTTAAGTGGACAGTTGTCTTCATAAAATATCCTTCAGATAACATAATTAAAAATAAAATTACTTTGTACTTCCAAGTCCCTGAATACAGCTTTTAGAAAAGTGCTGACTGACTGTCCTGGGCTGTTACCTATAAGAAGTGGTGGTGGCGGCAGCGTAGTAACCAGGGTGAGGCTCCCGAGGAGATCTGTTTTGAAGAACAAGGGCAGGGCGATAGGACAAGTTGCCTTCCCCAGTGTAGGTTCTCTACCCTTTGCCATTTTGAAAGTCTTGCACTTAATTTGTATTAAGGGAACTATTACGTATTCCCTGCCTGGAACATCAAGGTTACAGAGTTATCTCCTATTCCTGAAGACTAAAATTCACAAGAAAGAAAAAGGAATCAGTATCCATACCCACTGTGGAGGTCCACATATCTTTGAGAATGGCTGAAACTCTAACTACTTTATTTCTGTGGCTTTTGTCCTTTCTAAAGTCATCCATTGTCAACTTGTGATTTGTGATTATGGATATCATCCACTGGTGTGAATTTAAAACTGCACGCATGCAGTTGGCTTCATATGGGGTCAACTGGCTGACTTTAGTGAGGACAGAAATGTATCCCTCCATGACTGGTAAATCCCTAGGAGCATCAAGTTGATTCTGTTTTCTACATTCACCTCTGTGTTCATCAGCTTTCCTACTACTGGGGCACATTACCCAATACCCACAATTTAAAGGAAGAAAGATTTAATTTGACTCATGATTGCAGGGTATTCATAGTAGTTTGGCTCCAAGACAGAAATATCTTGGTAGAGAGAGGTGGCAACCTTTTTGGCACACAAATTGTTTCCTTTTTACCATGTGACTTGATAAAATTTTGCTATAGCTTTCATTCATTTACTACTTTCTTTCAATTACTGCAAAATGATATTATTACTAGTATACAATTCAAATTATAGAATTCTTTTGTACCATGAAGTATAAGTTGACTTAGGCACTTAGTTCTTCTTATGTCCTTTAAAGCAGTGTGACATATACTCTTTCCTTTTTGCATGACCTCTTTTGAATGGTTGAATTCTAAAATTCAAACATCTTGCCCCACTCTATCCATAGGTTTTCTTTTGAAAAGCTACAAGAAACAGCTCCTTCAATTGCTTTTTCTTTGGTATAACTTACTAGAATATAACCCATCTTTGTTAATTTCTTTTGAACATTTGGTAATTCTTTGATATTGGTCTTCTGTGTAAATTCTGGTAAAGTACACATACCTTCAGGCATAACCTTATGTCAAATGTCATATGCTACAGGGTAATTGGCTTTTTTGATATGAATAATATGTGCCTATTAACATAGTCTAAGAATTCATCTTTAAAACAAGTTAATCATATTGTTCATTTCTACTGAGATTCTTCTTCCTGTAGGTCTTATATAGGTCAGCTTCTACTACAAAGCCAATGTATTCTTTGTTAACAATTTTTATACATAGGGGATTATTTAATGTTGGTTTTCTTTAAATTTAATTGATTTATTTTAATCCATTGTTCTAGATTAAGAGAGCCTTGGAGAATTCTAAAAAACTAATTTGGGTGAGATACTTTCCATGTTGTATGTGCAGCCGAGCAAGAAAGAAGAGATATCTTTAGCATCTCACTTAAACTGTGGTATCCGTCAAAAGTGCAAAAGGGCCTTACTTTAGGATTAAAAACCTCCCCCTATTCCTACCACATGAAAGACTAAAACCAAGCCAGCGTGGGGTCTACAGGGAGACCGAATAAAATTAATGTATTACCAAATTTGAGGGACTTGGGGAACACATTGGGCTTTTTGTAGACTTGCCTTAACAAAGCATTAGAATAAATCTGTGTAATTTTGAGTTAACCAGCTAGTGATTGATTTTCCTATGATAACAAAAATTGAGACTCTTCAGGCAAAGACAAAACAATCTAATTTGATGAACATTATCAACAATGCTTGGTATACAATAAAAATTCTAAAGATATATGTGTGTGTATGTGTATATATATATATATATATATATATATATATATATGAATTGTCAAAAAAAAAAAAAAAGCAATGTAACCTAAACCGAACTGATTTAGATTTTGTATTAGGAGACAATGAACTAAAGGAAAGTATATGTGATAATTTAAAAGAAAATATTATCTTAATAATTATACAAATAATGAATCAGAAGAGATATGGAAATAATAAAAAAGAACCAAATGGAAATTCTATAGTTAACAAGTATAATGTTTAAAATAGAATTATTTTGATAGATTTAATAGCAGAATGAAAGAGGTAGAAGAGTCATTAAAATTATGACAATCAACAGAAAATTTTTAATTTGAAGAACAGATAAAAATATTGAATAAAAATAGAATTTAAATCAGCTCTCTTAAATATATTTAAATAAAGGAAATGATATCTAAAATGATAAAAGAAAGTATAAAATGAGTTCTTGGCAAATAGAGAAGACCAACAAAGAGACAGAAATTCCAAAAAGAAAAAAATGGAATTGAAAAGCACAATAACCGAAAAGAAAAATTTACTAGAATGGCTTAATAGCATATTTGAGCATCGGAAAAAAGAATCGGTAAACTTAATATAGGTTATTCAGGGTTATTACATTTGAGGAACAGAAAAAAAAGAAAATTAACAGATTCTCAAAGGCCTGCAGAACCAAATACACTGATATATGTAAAATGGGGTCCAAGAATAGAAAAAAGGAAGGAGGTAGAAATAATACTCAAAAAGTAGTTTTGATAAAAAGTATTGATCTACATATCCAAGAAGCTCAATGAATTCCAAGTAGAATAAATACAAACAATATGACAGCTGGACACATCATAATCAGCGTGTCAGATGAAATGGACACATTTGTAGGAAATCACATCTTGGGAGAAAATAGAAAATTTTAATTGACTCTATCATGTAAAGGGATTGAATTAACTACTTAGAAATTTCCCACAAAAAGAGACAAGGCCTAGAAAGATTTCACTGATGAAATCTACTAAGTAATTCAAGGACTCACACCAATCCTTCACAAACCATTCCCAATATAGGATAGGAGGCAACATTTTCCAATTTATTCTATAATACTTATATTACCTCAGACCAAAACCAGACAATGACATCACAAGAAACTAAAACTGTAGACCAATGTCGTTTATGAATATAGGGGCAAAAACGCTCAGTAGAATACTAGCAAACTGCATCCAGCAACTTAGAAAAGTTATTATAAAAATAATCCAAGGATGCAACAGTGAACAATATCCGAAAAAATCAAGCATTCAATGTATCAAATTAGGAAAGGACAAAACACATGTCATCTTAATAGTCCCAGAAAATATATTTGACAAAATCCAACAACTTTTCCTAATAGAAACACTCAAAAAGTAGAAATTGAGGGGAACTTCCTCAATCACAATGAGATCATTTATGAAAAATTAGTAGCCAACGTTATGGTTAATGGTAAAAGGTTGATGTTTTCTCCTTAAAGTTAGTGCTAAGACAAAGAAAGCCGCTCTTCCCATTTCTGTTCATCATTACCTTAGAGCATCTAGCCAGGGAAATTAGGCAAGAATTAATAAATAAAATCAGGTCAATGAAAAAATGAAGAATTAAAACTCTCACTATCCAAAGATGATAAGATCTTATACATAGAAAATTCTAAAAAAGCCACATTAAAACTATAAGGGTTTTATATATTTTCCAGACAAAAAAGCAATTTACAAAAATCAGTTATATTTCTATACACTAGCAGTCCAAATACGATCAATGTGTAAAAGAAATAATTACATTTGCAATAGCATTAAGGAATAAGAGTGAAGGACCACAAACATTGAAATAACCGCCCATATTTATGGGCTGGAAACATTCACCATATTAAGACAACAATATTCCCCAAAATGATCTATATATTCAATGTAAACCATGTCTAGATCAGAGATGTTATTTTTTCTTTTGAAATAAATTGACAAAGTGATTATATTTGTTTATTTTATTTTATTTTTTTAAGACAGGGTCTCACTGTGTAGTGCAGGCTGTCCTTAAACTCACTTATGTAGCCCAGGCTGGCCTGAAACTCATGGTGGTCCTCCTGCCTCAGTCTCCCATGTGCTGGGATTACAGGCGTGTGCCACCACGCTTGGCTGACAAAGTGATGTTAAAATTCATGTGGGAATGCAAGACCTGGAAGAGTACAAAGTAATCTTTAAAAAGAACAAAGTTGGAGAGCTCATACTTGCAGTTTCAAAAACTTACCACAAAGGTACAGAAATCAAGATCCATCAGTATTGGCCTAAGCATAGATGTGTAGAATAATAAGACAGATGTTGGAGTACAGAAATAGTATTATATATGTAAAATCAATTTGTTATTATAGGGATGGAAAGACAACAAAATCAGATGAATAATTTTTCAAATAGTGATGGGAAAATTGGATAGACATGAAAAACAATGACATTGATAACTATCTCATATCATATAAATTAATTCAATTTTATCCATTTTGATCAAAACCAAAGTGCAAGAATGGAGCCTATGAAAACTTTACAAAAAATATAGTATAAGTCTTCATATCTTGGAGTAGGCATTTGTTTCTTAATATGATACCAAAAGTCTAAGCAGTGAAGGAAAAACTACATTAGACTTCTAAAAAATTTTGACCTCAAAAGACATCGCAAGAAAGCTTCAAAAGCTTCCCAATAAGATAGTAAATGTTTATAATCATACATTTAAAATATATAATAGTTACTTACTGTATTCTGGTTCTATATCAAGTATTACAACTTAATTTGCTTGTTCATTACTGAGACAAAATACTCAACAGCCACAATTTAAAAGAGGAGAGGTTTATTTTCACTCCCGGCTTTTAGATGATTCACCATAGTCGCCTGGGCAGGAAAGGCATGGTGGAAGGGTCTGTTTGAGAAAGCTAGTCACATCATGACAATCAGGAAGCAGAGAGTAAAAAGAGGAGCCAGGGAGGGAAGTACAGCTTTCCAGATCTTGATTCCGTTGACTCACCTCCAACCAGCCCCATCTCCTAACAGAATGGAGTTACTGACCTCATTAATGGATGAACACACTGCTCAGTACGACACTCCCATGATCCAGTCACCTTAAACACACATGGGAATTGTGGAAGACATTTTAGATCTAAATCATAATATAACTCAATAATAAAAAGACAAGTAACCCAATTAAAATATGGGTAAAGGATTTAAGTAGACATTTCTTCAAATAAGAAATACAAATGGACAAAAATCATATTTCAAAAAAAATGGTTGATGCTATTAGTCATTAGGAAATTATAAATAAAAACTCTAATGAGATCCCACTTTATATTCATTAAGATGATTACAATAAAAAAAACACAACAATTTGATGTGGAGAAATTGGAACCATCTTACATTCATGGTTGAAATGTAAAATGCTAGAGCCATTTTGGAAACCAGTTTGGCGGTTCCTCGGAAGACTAAACGCAGAGTTACTTTATGCTCCAAAAATTCTGCTCTTAGGTATATACACAAAAGAACTGAAAACATATGTGCACATTAAAACTTAGGAATGAATGTTCATAACAGTATTATCATAATAGCCAGAAAGTGAAATACCTTAAGTGTCCAAGAAATGATGAATGGAAAAACAAAGTATAATATAACTATATAATAACATTATTCAGCCATAAAAAGGAATGATGTACTGATGGAAGTTAAAACATGAATGAACATTGAAAGTATGAAGATAAGTGAAAGAAGCCAGGAACAAAGGCCACATACTGCGTGATTACATTTGTGTGAAATGTCCAGAATAAGCAAATTGATGGGACAGAAAAAAGATGTGTGTTTGTTTATGATTGAAGGGGAAGTAAATGACAAGGCAGAGTTTCTGTTTATAGTGACAAATATGTTTTAGAACTTGATGGTTGTAATGGTTGCATAACCTTATGAATATACAATAAAACACTGTAATAGGTTAATTTTATGGTAAACAAATTATATTTTAATTTTAAAAAGCATTTGAACTAGACCGATAAAAGGATATTTCAGTTGAAATCTGTGTGTATTTGAATAAACTAATCAGAAAAATAATATGAAGAGTAAAAATACTTATCTCTTCATTTTAGCTAGCCCTTTATTCTACCCTGGCTATATTACTTTGTTAGTCCCATCATGCCCATTACTTTTGTAACACCATTATAGCAATATGAGCTGTAAACCGGAAACAACTCAAATACTGTTCTGAATTGTTTCACATCAATAGTTGAATGAATAGACAGAATGTTATATATTCCTACCTCGGAATAGTACTTATCAATAAAAATGAATGATCTGTCGGTACACATGATCACCTGAGCAAACTGCCAGACACGACAAAAAGCCATTTATGATTCTGTTTATATTACTTTATAGAATGGGAAAACTAAGTGATAATTACAGAAGTAAGGGTAGTTTTGACCTTGGTGTCTACATTTGGTCTCTTTCCCCTTCTTCTGTGTCATTGTTCTTCTGCTGTGCTTCCTGGCTGCTATGAATTAAGAAACTTTGCTTTGCCATGCCTTTCTGCCATGATGTTTCTACCTGGAGCCAGCTGGCCATGGACTGAATCCTAAATCTTGCAAGCTAAATAACTCACTTCTCCATTGAGTTGTAGGCATCAGGTACTTTGTGCCAGCAACAAGAAAGCTAACACACTACACATATGGCACCCGTGGCACATGGGGGTAAAATGTGAGTTTAAAAGGGCTTGGGTGCCCTTGCTGGTTGTAACCCACAAGGCATCTCTCTTGGACTCTACTTTCTGCCTGTGGCTTTTCTCAGCAGACATTCTACATCCCTGATATCTCTGACTTCCTAGAGTCTCCACTGTACATTTGGCTTCTTTCCCACAGCTTTGTGCACCCACCTCTCAGGGGTACACTTCCTATACTCTCGAGTCTTCCTTTGTAATCTGGGTAGAAACATTCATGACCCCATAACTCTTGAATTCTATATACCTGAACAACCAGCATCATGTTAATGATGACAAGATCTGCCACCAGCTTGAGCAGTAGACAGGCCCCCTTGAAATATTGCTACAGCAGCCTCTGAATACGTGGAGGGCTGAGCACAGTGAAATGAATACAGAAGAACCAATTCCATAAGAAGCCCTTCTTGAACAGGGATTCTAGAGACTCTCTTCTTAAATGAAGTTTATACCTTTGCACAATGAAGCTCATGATGAGTGGAGTCTTGCTTATTCCTGAAATACCCTCAAGGCATCTTTCTTCTTATTCCTGTGCCAGATACTTGGCTTCTTTTTAATGGCACTAATTTTTTCAACAACCACACTTCTTTTTACCTCAGCTTTACACATGGTTGATTTTGGGCTAAAATTTAAGTTTTCTGCTTTTTCTCCTCAAATCTCATTATATAGCTGGGTAAAAGCAGCCAGTAATACCCATGCCAAAGCCTGAATGTTGGGTTATCTTGAAATATTCTTCTCCTGATCAATTAGTCCATAACTCTTATACTCAGCTTTCCATAGCCACAGGACATGGGCAAAATGTAAACAACTTCTTTGCCAGAATGTAACAGTCATGGCCTCTTGTCTAACTCTCAGTAGGACCTCCAGTTGAAACCTCATGAGCCTGGCCTTTGTTTTCTGCATTTTTATCAGCATTTTGTTCTTCTATCTCTTAGTAGATCCACTCATTAATCTCTTTTTATAACATTCTAAATCTTTTCTAGCTCATATCTCAAAACCTTTCCAAATTCCTCCTGAAAATCAGTTCCAAAGGCTCTGGACCACATTGTCACAATCCCATTTATTTGGAGCCAGTTTTCTGTATTAGTCAGCATTCCCATTGCTGGGATCAAATACCTGACACCCCTACAACTTAAAGGAAAAAATGGTCTATTAACTCACAGTTTCAAAAGATTTAACCCATGGCTGGCTTGCTCCGAAAGAAACATCATAGTGGAAGGTCATGGCAGAGCAAAGCTGCTAAGTTCGTGGTAACCAGGTAGCAGAGAAAGGAAGCAATGCCAAAGAGGAAGGGACTAGGCACCAGATATAGACCTCAAGTCATGCCTGCATGGCCCACCCAGATGCACCTGGAAGTGTGCTTTACTAATGCTTTGGGCAGCATTCAAGGCAATCAAGTTGACAATCTACCTTTACTGTCACAGATATAATGGTAATATAAATATAAAATATCAAGTTAATTTTAAGATACTTGGAAGAGGATATATATATATATATATATATATATATATACACTGAAGTATTACCATATACTTGCTTCTTTATTTCTTTAAAATATATGGTACATGTATATGGGAAGTGTGTTAGTTACTTTTCTCTCATTGCTGAGACAAAATACCCCACAACCAAAGTTAAAAGGGAAAAAGGTTTATTTAGCTCACAGTTTGTAGAAGTTTCAGTTCATAATCAGCTGGGTCCAAGGCAGGGTGGCTTGGAAGAGGAGTATTCCAGAGGAGAAACAGTTCATGGTGGCAGAAGACAGCAAAAGCAAACAAGCAAGAGAGAGGAGACAAGACTCTTTCTGTCCCTTGTACTGTATGTATGCTACCCACCCTAGGACAGGTGTAGCACTCACACCCTTAATCCTAGCCAGAACTATGCCAAACCAATCAGTGGAGTGATTAACTAGTCACCCACCCTTAATCCCAGCATCATACACTCTAGATTCAACCACGACTGAAAAAGCCCTATGACTGAGTAAGGTTTGGGGGGACATCTAGACACAAACCATAACAGAAAACTATGATGGCAAAACAAGCATAAGTGTAGGTGCTCTATAGGAATTATCATATTATTCTCTCTCTATATATATTAATATATATAATATATATATTATACACATGTGATAACATGGATACATAAAAGAATAGAGTTGAAGCTAGACAGCAAGGCTTTAGAATAATTCAGAAGAGACCACACAGACTGAACTAGTTTGTTTGAGCCTGTTCTAACCTTTGGATCATATCCCTCCCAGAGGAGATAAAGAAATCCATCCACCAGTGCACAATGAAAATACTGACTACACTCTCAAATAACTGTTGTGTTAGGCATTATTTTCTGGGTTCAGTAGGCACAGCTAGAACATTCATATTAGACACAGTGAGCACAGAACAGAAATTTCAAGACCTTTAAACGTTTTGGTGGGGGGAAATATTACAAATACTAAAAAGGACTAAATATTTTGCAGTTAGTCATTGTTGTATTCAGTGTTTAATTCAGAACTGGTTTCTACTATCTTTTCATGCCTTTATATTCCATATAAACTTCATAATAAACTGCTGTGTGATTTAATGTACTGTTTAAATAAAATCTTTTCAGAAGGTCTTATTCAGAGTTGGACTGGATATTTGAGAGAAGGTGTCTCCACCTGAAACCAGAGACATCCATTTAACTGCTATGGTCTCCGGGCCATGCATATTGACTGATTTACTGTCACAGATAATCCAGTGCTCGCCCAGAAGCCATTTCAGTTTAAGGGCATGAGGTTTGGCAGGCAGCATTGCTTGCAATAATGTAATAAAAGAGAAAGAAATCCATACCTGGTTGTGAAAGGAAAGAGTCTATCTATTTTGCCAGAGGCGGGTGGAATGGTCTCTATGATTTAGTGGTAGGTCAGAGCAGAGTTGTATAAAATAACCCACTATCACCTGTATTCCTGAAATGACCACCATGCTTCAGAGTACCTAAATACTGTGCACTATTTAGTAGTAGGGGGTGGAGGGAAAGTTACTAATTTTATTTGTCTTTCCAGGGCACTAGTTTATGACAATGCTATTGCCATTGTTCTTGTCAAGGATTTTTGGTTGCAACAATTGGAATGTCATGCAAGCTTGTTCAAATCTCATAAAGTCAAAGGTCAGGAATAAAGTAGAGGTAGGCTTCAGGTAAGACAAAAGTAAAGTAGAAAGGCACTCCTCATGTCTAGGGACTGCCAACTTTACTCTTCAGTGTATCTCCCAGCAATTTGCTCCATTCTTGTCTTTCAATATAGTGCCTTCCTCTTCTTGCATATAATCTCAAATCACTAAACCTCCCACTTTGTCCTTTTCAACACAGCATTTATGCCACAAGTTTCAATGCTAACTGACCAAATTGCTCATTGTTCAACGTCCCACTTCCAAATTCCCAGGAAAAGAATCCAGGAACAAACCAACTCATCTATGCTTTGGTCAAGGTCTTTTTATCGGGTGATAACATATTCAGCTGGTGAATTAGTGCCTCTAGGATATTTTAAATCAGGACCCTCATCCTGCGTTCTACCATTCATTCAGCCTGGGCTATGGACAGCAAAGGCAACAGTAGGCATGTCTAAAATAACAGTGCTTCCTAATATTAAAATTGGGTGTGCCTCTTCTGTTAAAAATGTTGAATGTCTACTATGTGCTACTATCCTAAATATCTTACTAAATTTGGAAATGCAATTGTCAACACACAAGTTAGGAAATCTCTGTTCCTCCCTTGTATGCCCTGGCTGAATCACCTTTAGTCCCCCTTAAGCAAGTTTATTCAGTACATTCTTTATTTAGGCACTGCCATCTCTGAGTCTTCATGATATTATGTATCCTAAAGATCCTTGCTTATCGTAATGTACAAAGGCTTCCCGTTTCCATTATTCTAAAAACTGTGTGAAGTCTATTTCCTACACAAAGTCTTTGCACCCTACTCTTGTCAAAATCACTTTCAGTTTTCTACCAGATCCTAAAAGATCCTTTGCTTTTTTTTTTTCTAAGGGGTTTATCATTTTAATATGTTCTTCCTTTAGTGTTTATCCTCTTTGTCAATCTCAGCTCAGGGAATATCCCTGAGGCGATGAGCGGAATGCTTTGTTTAAAGAGTTGAGACCACATTGTTCCATATAAAATGGGCATTTGGATTAACTTTTTTTTTTTATAAGTTAGACTCAAAGAGGGAAGCTTTATCATTTACAAATCTTCCTTTCCGGTACAGACACTGTGCAAAGACATTCTGTGTAGTGTCAGAAAGTGGCTAAGTAAATGCAATTTTCCAGTGATTCACTGAGCTGGTAAAAATCCAGGTACACTCTTGCTTCTTCCTGTAGGTACTTTAGCAAACTGAGTGAATAGCCCACCAGAGAAAAGTTGTCACTTTCACTGATTCATCAACACTTTCCCCAGCAATCGCAATACCTGTGCCATCTGTGTTTGGAACTTTACAAAAAAAAAAGAAACTTTGCAACTGCCATACAAATCAGGGGCACTAACAAGGTTACTCAGAAGGGAATTTCAGGACTCTTAAGAAGATGTTCTAGTGCATGCAGCAAGCAATAACAGCATTCTACACAAGTTCTCCAGCATCCTAGGCTGCTCTGCCACAGCCTAGAGTGGCTTTGGGTCCACTGGGAAATGTGTATTATGCCTGGGTTAATTTGCTGATTAATCTCTAGTCAGTGGTTTGTGCTTTCCCCAGATGGCCAATTAAAATTTACAACTGGCAGAACAGTGTCCTGTTGGCAGACTGCTGATGGCCCGAAGCTAGAGGCAGTGACAGAAGGAACGGGGCCTAGTTCTGCCTTGTTTTCCCCTCCCCTTTTCTTTATTTCTCTCTCTTGCTCTTTTTAAAGCTGCTGGATTTATTCAGAGGAAAGTGTAAGCTGGGCTTATGCAGTAAGTGTGAGATGTGTGGTGTAGTTTACAACTCTGCTGCTATTTACTCTCCAACACTCTCAGGGCCACTCCAGTATTCCAGGCATCAACGGTTTTACCCACAGCAAATATAGCTGACAAAATCAGCCAGGGGGCACAACTGATTTAACAGCTTCTGAAATGTAATAGCCTTTTTTTTTTTTCCTGATTTGCAGTCCCCATGGATTGATGGTCTAATATCATTCACTTCCTCACAAATATATAAAACATTTACAGTTGTTTGCGTAAATCAAAGGCAAAATGTTGTGTGTGAAGCAGATAATAAGTAATGCTGTGATATATATATATATATATAAAAGATAACATACTTTTACAGCAATAGCCTCTAAAATTAACTGTTACTTTTTACTTATCATTGTATACAAATTGCATTGTACACACATCTGAATAAAACATACAGCAAAGAATTTAATTAGAGAAATGCAATTTGATATAATTCTTTATTTTATAGTGAAATATTTACCATGTGCTTAAAATATGCATAAGTCATCTGGATTGTAAATTCTGGTGGAAATAGTTAATCAAGTTCCATTGATACTTAAATAAGCCAAACACATAATGATGTATGGTATTAAGATAGTTTGCTGTTTCTACTAATCATTAATAACAGTTGCCCAAAATAAAATAACATAAAATAAATTCCTTTATGTGGGAAAATTTTTAAGGTGAATATTGCATTATTGATAGTTAAAAATAATTAATAGGATTCAAGTATATGTCTCACATTAAATAAATAAAAAGAGGAGGTATTTTGTAAATTTACCTTTATGTAAATTGCATAGAATTTCAGGTTATGTTTTTTTTTTTTTTTTTTTTTTTTTTTTTTTTTTTGTGGGTACCAGGGGTCGAACTCAGGACCTCGCACTTGCCAGGCAGGAGCTTATGCCGCTGAGCCATCTCACCAGCCCAGATTATGTTTTTATGATCAGCATATGTTGCAAAATTTACACACTGGACATTAACAAGTTTTATTAGACTCTAAGATTGGACCTTAAGTTCATAGGTAACACTTTGTGAAACATATAGTATATATGATAGCAGATATCATAGCAAATAAATAATTGTTAAATTTATTTTTATGGAAATAAAATTTAAAAGTGGTTAGAGATGGAAGTTCCTTATGGACAGTGGCTGTTTCTTACTAAACTTTGTTTTCATTAAGAATACTACCTATCGGGCCAGTGATATAGCTCAGCGGCATAAGCGCCTGCCTGGCAAGCCCAAGGTCCTGAGTTCAATTCCTGGTATCCGCATTAAAAAAAAAAAAAAAGAATACTACCTATCATATAATGAGCTTTCAAGACATGCTTAAATATTGCACTAATTTACCTCCAACCAATAGAAAAAGCTCAGTTTTCATCCTATAAATCTTTCCATGCCAACCTTCATTCATTTTTAAAGATAGATTCCAGAAAGAGGTTTGTTGTGTTTTCTGGCCTTGAATTGTTCTAGCCCAGAAGGTCATCAAGAGATCATAGACTGCTTCATGGCAGGCAGCATATGTCTTCCTTTTTTAGTGCTCACAGTGTTAACACCAGCACATTTGTTCAATAAATGTATTCTGAATTGAATTCAAAGTCCATCTTGAGTTGCGGTCATCCTTTACAGAAACAATTCAATTTTGTTGGTTAACCTTTTACACTATGAGGCCAGATCTTATGTATTAGTCAGCTTTCCAGTAATTGGACAAAATACCCAACACTTAAAGGAGGAGAGGTTTATGCGGCTCACAGTTTCAGAGGATTCAGCCCATGGTTGCCTGGTTCCAAGGCAGGAACATCACAGCAGAAGGGAGGTGGTGGAGCAAAACTACTTAGTTCCTGATAGCTAGGAAGCAGAGCAAGGGAACAGCACTGGAGAGGAAGAGGTGAGGAACTGTATATAGTACCCACGGTCATGCTCCACGACCCACCCAGACACACCCAAAAGTGTGGTGTATTAATTACTTGGGTAGCTCCTAAGCCACACAATTTAATAATGAAGTTTAATCATCACTTCAAATTTTAGCTCACTTTACAAGGTGAATATAGGCCAAAAGAATTATAAACAGATATGCAGACAAGACAGAACTGCAGAAGTAATATTTAGCTTTATATTTTTTGTTATGTAATTGCATAAACTAAAATTTTTCTTTGCATTAATTATTTTACTCATTAAACAAAACACTTTTATGGAATATATGTATTGCTTTGAGATATTTGGCAATACTTATGTGCTACTCCTTCTCAGTTGATCAAGGAGTTTGTATATAACTAGTGGCTGACATTCTGACTCAGTACAGAATGGGTCCCAGAGGAGAGGCTGTTTCATGTCCCAAATTGGGAGTATTAACTCATAAACCATGTTTTGATGCGAGATTGCAAATTAACTCCACACATACTTATTAAGCACATATTTTACTCAAGGTACTCTGTTAGACACTACTAGGCATAAGATGGAGTTCCAGATATCAAGAATCTTGAGATCTATGACCCAGAATAGTAGTAAAACAAGGCCAAATATGGTTATTGTCAAAGGGAGTACAAAGAACCATATAGGGTATTACTAGAAAATGATTAACTTTTGTGTGGAAGAATTTGAATGTCTTCTTTGGGGATGTGAGTGCCAAGGAATAAGCTGGGACTTGTCAGAGAAGGGGCAGGAAAGGGGCTTTCCAGGAGGAGAGAATTGCACATGCAAAGGAGTAAAGGTGGAAAAACTTTAATTTAAATCAGGAAATAGGAATTGATAAAAAGAATGATAGGATGTATGGGTGTGGGCACAAGAAGAGAATGGAAAGTCATTTGATAAGTTCGGCAAGTTAGAGGTATGGAAATTTGAATTGCGTTTTTGATCAATGCAGAATTTTTAAAGTTGTGCAGGGAAGGAATTCTAGTCATGCTTACTTTTAACAATGAATGAAAAGTGGGAGTCTGGTAGAAGAAAAGGAAGTTGGGACTACTACAATGCTCCAAGTAAGAGATGTGAGTGTTTGGTAATACGAATGAAGATAAATGAAATAGCAGATATTTCTGGTGCAGAATTGAAAAGATAGTATGGTGATCAGGACATTTCTAGGCTGGGAGCTAAAGTGAATGGAAGTATTCTTACAGATGAAGAGATAATAATAAGATTATACTTATGGGAGAATGGAATTCACTTTTAGTTTTTTATTTATTGACTCTGAGGTATTGGTAAGCTATCATTTTTTTCTCCATGTGACAAATTGTCAGAAATAAAGGTTGTAGTTAGAAGTGTGTTAAAGAATAGTGTTGTGAATTTACTGAGTACCTGTAGAATATGTTAATGGACGTCACGGAGGTGCATAATATTGTCATTGTCACTGATAATCCACACTGTCGTGACCACTCAAATTGTTAAAGTATTCAATCGCTGCTCTATTGAGTAGTAAACATAGTTGTCCCGAGTTCCCCAATGCACTCTCTGTCTGAGCTTTCTTGGTTACTCTGCAGAGATATTTGAGGCCACCTTTGCAAAGTGGCAATTAAAAAGTTGACATCTGTCCAATATAAGGTCTCAAGAACACTGAGGCAGTGCTAGGGTTCTGCCTATTCTCAATATGCATTTGCCATTACTCTTAACTGTCAAATAATCTTTCCGATACCCTTACAGAAGGACTATGTAGCAGGAACAGAAGCAAAATATGGTGTGTGGCAGATGACATTACAGGTTATGAAGAAATACTCACAGAGGCATTAAACTTCTTTACCTAGGTAAGATAGTTGCATAGGTAGTTTAAGATAGTTGCTATGGTATGGAATGGAATGAGATAAATTAAAAAGATAATATGTAATAAAGCTTTAAATTATGATAGTACGAACAATGAGATGGAATATATATATATAAATGGAATATATAAAGATGTTCAATACAAACTTTTAGTTCCATTTTCTCATATTTTAATGGGCACATAAAATTGGTAGTATGTATTTATGTAAGACAAAAGGATTGTATATTGGTATTATACAGAAATTTATAAAACTTTATTCTACACAATCTTGGAATTTATATAATCTTCTTAACTGAAGGAAATTAAATTTTACTGGAATTAATATATCCATCGGTATGCAAAATGTTCATTAATATCCCCACTTTTTTTTTTTTAAGATAATACCTACATGTAGGAAGAGTTAAAGAAACATACTCTATAAAAATGCACTACAGGGGTAGCATGTTGAGTTCCTGTCAGAAACAATAGATTTTGACTACTGGATCATGAATATATTACCTGCAAGCTTTGAATATCCTTATGATTGTTTTTGTGCAAACCTCAAATTTTAAGATCCAGACATTTTCTGATTTTTCTTTTTGTGAGGTAGAGTAGAATGTAACAGATCATTCTATGGCAAGATGGTTGGAGTTTTCCAGTTGAAAGGTCATGTAGCAAAATCAGTGTGCTAGCTGTAATCTTGTCATGGCTTTCTCAGCACGAGAGAAATTTAAGTATTCATGATATTGTAATTACACATACTAATTTAGTGTATCAGTAATGACCTTAGAAAGGAGTTGGAAAAGTGTGCTTTCCCTTCATCACAAGAAAGAAAAATACTTCTTATTTTAATTGTTTGCTATTGAATTTATATTATAAAATTTTAATAAGTATTTTAATTTGATCTATTAACTGGCCCTAAAAATACTGTTCTTTCCTTCCATGATCTACTTTCAAAGAGAATAATTTTGAAGATACAGATCTAAGTTATTAACCAGTGAATTACATAAACCCTTAAGTAAATAATGAAAGTGTAAATATTAGCTCTAAGCTCTAATAAGAGATGGGTCAGAGTACTGTTAGACATTGTAGGCTGCACTGCACCTCATTATTACTGTTTTCATTCTTTTAATTGTACATGCCTATAAATTGTACACTTCAGCAATACTGAGTGGAGGAAGGTACTTTTGGCACAAGTTTAAGTATAATTATTTAATTGACAGTGAAATCACCTTTTGCCTGTTTCAGTGACCCATAACATCTCTTAGTAGGAAGTTCTTTTCAAAACTTCCAGCTCAGTAGCAAGCAATGTGTATCTATCCCCGTCTCCCAGCCAGATGACTAACTACATCTGGTAGTCAATACAATTTAGGTTCTTCTCTAAAACTGGCACTGATCTACTGAGGCATTTGGTGCACTTAAAGATTTTTACATGAACAATTTTTTTTATTTTACTTTAATGAGAAAAAATAAAACCATGAATCTTTAAGGTCTAGATGAGCCAAACACAAGTTAAAAGAAAGTTCTCTACTGTGCTTCAGTCTATGATATCAGTCTAAGATATTTGAAAATAAAATATAGAAACTCAGATTGTACATTTATTATTAGGACCATTAATAATTATTCAGAATTTACATTATATGAAGAAATGGCTGCTTGTAAACATACTCATGTAGTATGTCTAAATATTGCACTTCAGAGATGACATAAAAATAGGTGATTGTGGGATGGTTGTGTATGAGATGAAATCCCTCTTGGTGCAACTGAAAGGAAACAAATCAATGTAGGTAATACTCAAAGAAGATAAAGCCACAGCCAATGGAATTTTATTAAAAAAAAAAGAAAGAAAGAAAGAAAAAGAAAAAGCACACAAGAAAGGAAGAAACTACTTTCTATTTAGATTATGTGTAACATGCAAGTAGAGTTTAGTTTTCCATAAGATGAGCAAGATAGAGAAAATATAAAACTGTGATATCTATTGAAAAGTTCAGGCATTTTTATTTTGTTCAATTTTTAGTATACTTGATGTTAAAAGTAGGTAAAAGGGTCAGTTTGAGGAAAGATCCTTTAAAATAAGTAAACATATATGTTTGTGCATTATTATTATGTATTTTATTACTTATGTGTGGTTTCATTCATTCATTCTTTCATTGAAAATATCCACGGAGTGTGTGTCACAGGGTAGACACAGCATTGAATGAAGAGACATACCTGGGAGGAGACAGACATAAACAAATGCATAGGAAGTAAGTATGATGGTCATTAGTCCCAGAAAGAAAACATTAGGCAAGAAACTAGGTTTGGGAGTGCACTAGAAGAAACATTACAAGTTTTAATAGGAATATCAGCAAGGCATCGTTAGGATGGTGACACATAAGTAAACACATAAGGCAAGCGAGGAGGCAGATTTTATGAGGAGACAGAGAATTCCAGGTCCTGAGGTGCTTGTGAAGCTGGAATGTTTAAGGAAAAAGAGGATGCAGTGTGCTGGCAGTGCTGGGAGGAAGAAGAAGTCACAGGAAATATTGCCCGAGTGGCAGAGGGGATTATATAAGGCTTTTTCAACTAGTGTTACGGTGAATTTTTTTTGTTTGTTTGGTTTGTTTGTATGGAGATTTTAAAAACATTTACTCAGAAATACCTTTGGAGATTATGAGTGAAGTGGCAAGAAGATAAAAGCACAAGTCAAGTTATTTTTAGGATGCTATTTACAAAGTCCTAGCCAGAAGCAATAGTGATTTCATGGTGGTCATAATAAGAGTAAGAAATGGTTGGATAATGATCTACTTAAAAGGTTGAATAGGAAATGTGCTGATCAGTTGCATGTGGGGTATAAGAGAAAGAAAAATGCTAAAGATGAGAATGATTGGGCCCTAAATACCTTGAAGAATGGAGTGACTATTTTTCTATCCATTGAGGGACTCCAAGAGAAATACAACCAGAAGGCAAGGTGAGTAGGATTTGAAAACATTTGAGCTTTGGATATCTTGAAATATTGAGTGGATGGTTAGATCAATGAATTTGGAATTTGAGTGAAAGAGTTGAGAACTGGAGACATATTTGAAATTAGTGAGCACAAAATTGTCATAAAAACCAAGAAACTACATTAATTTCACCCATGACATGAATATAAATTGAGAAGAAATAGATCTAAAGACTGAGTTTTGAGGGTTTCCAAAGCTTAGAAGCTGGACATGACATGAGGAAAAACCAACAGAAGAAGTTGAGAATCAATAGGCAGTCAGGGGAGAGGAAAGCCAAGGTGGTAGGTTGTTCTGCAAGTTAAGTGAGGTGAGTGTTTTCAGCATGAAGGATTAAATTATGTTAAATGCTGCAGATCTGTCAAATGAGAACTGAAAGTTAACCGCTAGGCTTAGCAATTGCAGATGACCTTTGGAAGGATCAGCATTCTCTGTCAGTAGATTGGGGCACAGGCAATATCAAGTTTTCTCAGCCAACTCGCCTGTCCATCAGGCATAAGGGGCAGGAGAAATGGCTACTATGAATCTGCAGAAAGTTTTACCTGCACATAAAAAAACGGTCTTTCACATAGGATGATGATATAAAGATACTCTTCATGGTTTTCTATAAGCAAATTGATATGAAGCTTCACTTTAAAAAAATTATTGGTACATTTTAGATACACATAATGATGAATGGATAAAGATGTGGTTTTCTTTATACAATGGAGTACTACTCAGCCATAAAAAAGATAAACTTGTGACATTTCTGGGTAAATGGATGCACCTTGAGCCCATACTCTTAAGTGAAATAATTTGGACACACATGAGTAAATATCACATTGTTTCTCTGGTGTAAGAAGCTGGAAGTGTAAATAAGGACGAAAATGTATAGTAGATATTATGAAATAGGAAGAAAATGTTCAGATAGGAAGCTTCACTTTTTGACAGTTGCTATTCTGTATAATTTAATTCTCAGCATTGCTGCTTTTGCCTATAGATCCATATTAGGGAGTGAACAGGCCTCAAAGTGACTGTCACCTATTTGGGTGATGCTATAGATTTTTGGCATGTTTGGGAGTCCTTAATCGTGGGGCAGTCTGAGCTGCACCTTCAGACCCACTTCTTGAGCCAAGTTGCAGAAGAGGTATTTGGTGGAAATTCACCCCAACCTGATGGGTCTTGAGGGCACCTTCACAGATTAACAAATTATAGGGTTGAGGAGTGGAATTTGTGACACATGTCATATTTTTATCATGGTTTACTTAAGCACAAAATAGGTTCCTCAATGACTAGACACAAAGTTTAGTGACTGGAAACAAAAATAATTGGTAAGAATTATAAACTCTATGCAGTCATTAAAAATATAACTAACAAACCAAAAGTAGAGTTTTTAAATTATCAAATGCATTATATGTAACACTATACAAGTTTTGTGAAAGTTAAGCAGTCATACACTTGATAAATACTTTTACTGGGGGTCTGTCATGGTTCAGGTACTTTGCTGGTTCTGAGAATACAGTACCTGCGGTCAGAGGGCTTCTGGTGAGCGTTCATATTAAACTCATCTCACCTCACGAGTCTAGGACCGCTGTCTGTCTGAGGCAGTCGGGTTGTCAGGGAGGCAGTGCTGCGTTTGTAGCGCCCCCTGACCTTGTGCTGGAATGGACTATGAGGCTGATTCCTAGAGTCTGGAGCTGGAACAGGGTTTTCACTTCTCTTTCTGTCCCCCACACATGGGATAGGATTACTCTGCTAGCAAAAGGAGAGCCAGCGGATCTGCAGAGCAGGCCTTTCCCACCTTGTCCTCTTGGCTGCACAAATGGAGGAAGTGGGGCAGTAGTGTTCATGGCAGGAGGAAGGGAGAGTGTGTTGCAAGAAGGCCAACCTTAATGTCCCAGGCTGTAAACAACTAGATGAACAATTCTTCTTTGGAGAGCTGGCTGGTAAAAGAATGGGGAGATTGGCCCCAAAGACTTTAGTTTTTTCTTACATATAATGAAGTAATTCTTGTGAAATTCTCAGTTAACTCCCAGCCTAAAATTCCATGATTCCATGGCAGTATTAAACGTAGAATGTTGAAAATATGAAGTAAATTAAGGAGGTATTTCTTAATTTTGTAAGAATTGGCATATTTGTGCTTCTCAAACCTTGGCAGGTAGGATAAGTATTGCTTCTCAAACTATAAAATCTTCAGGCCTTACCCCAGGTGAACTGAATCAGGGTCTGCATTTAATAAAATCCCTTTATCATATGTATATCTATGACCAATCTGAGCTGCAAGCTTATATAGAGAAAGAAAAGAAAAATGTCTTGAATTTCAACAATAATGGTTTAAGCCTAAGCCTGAGACAGTTTCAAGTGGGCAGCTGGATGATGCCTTCTTGGCCCTTGCTTAGAACATATATGTTAAAACTGTATTTACAGGGCCATTTAGTCACACATCCTTGATTCCTTCAGTGAGGCTGCTTTGAGATTGCCAAAAAGTTTTCCTTCCTACTTTAAGTCTCTCCCCAAGCCCTATATTGAAAAAATACTATCTGGAGATATCAGGAACCAAAATGAAGTTGTTTATAGAGTATCAAAAGTTAATTGCTTTAAAATCAGCTATGTATCTTGGCTTATACTAAAAACTTCAGAAGAAAATTTAAAGCATAGCTGTTATACATTTCTATCCACCTACTTTCATTTGATTTTCAGTCTGATTGTCTTCTCTTTCCATTGTAGAGCTTAACTTCTGGGGCTGGGAAGGGGTTTTCATCTCTTCCCTCTCTGTCCCGCACACAAAGCGCAATTAATATTAATATCATATTTGAATGATGTATTTTTGTACAATTTTAAGACTATTACCAATCATAGGGGAAAATGAAAATAATTTAAATATTTAATATAACTATTCTTAAATACATGAAACATTTTGTTGTGGTAATGCACAGAAGCTGAAGTCTAAGAATATACCAAGAAACCAATAGCACGTGACACTACAACTCAAGGAATACTGACAGGGAATAGCTAGGATGTTTGAGTTATAAATACAAAAAGTCTAAATCAGTGTAATTTAACAATAAGAAAGTTTTTATTGTCTCAAGTAATAGAAAAGTCCAGAGAGAGTCTGGCTTAAATGGAGTCTGGACCCAGCGACCCCAGCCATTTATTAGGACTTGATTCCTTTTCTTCCATCCATCTCCTCTCTCTTCAGCTTCCATCTTAGGCAAGCTTCCCATTTGCCATCACATCAGCTGCCAGTTGCTTTCAACTCTAGATGCATTCTTGATATATTTCAGTGAAGAAAACTAAAATGCTTTTGCCCAAGTTTTTCCTAAAAATTTCTTAAGATGAGTCTGACTGGACTGACTTGAACCCTTTCCCATATTTAGACAAGTGATTTGGCCAGGAAGATGGAATGCTGCATGCTGATATGTCCTCTGGTTTTCACCAGGTCCCCGTGCTTGACCCAAGGATAGCGTGAATTTATCTAGAAGCACGTAAATTCCTTACTGGACATAAAGCTTCTTGGCAATGGGAAAATGGAGAATTCATACTGGGAAGGCTACCAGCAAACATTCACTGTAGTTGGCCAAAACTGAGTTGGAGGAAAATAAATAAGTGAAATTTTGTCTGGTGTTGGGCACATTTCTGTACTGGCATAAAAATATCTTGAGCGTAAAAGTAAGACTTTTCTGAAAGTAAGATTTAAGATGAAAGAGGAAAAAGAGAGTTGAACACTTTTTAAAATCTAAAGTCAATCTTGGTAGCTCAAAAACATGGGATGCATCCCGACCTATTTGAAAAATACTTCAGAATTTTAAAATAAATTGTATACATAGCTGCTCAATTTTTTTTTTTTGTGGGTACCGGGGGTCGACCTCAGGACCTCGCATGCCAACAGGCACCCGTGCCACTGAGCGATATCACCGGCCCCTTTTTCGTATGTGGGATCCGGGAGTCGAACTCGGGCCCTAGCGCTTGCAAGGCAGGCGCTTACGCCACTGAGCCATCTCACCGGCCCTAGCTGCTCAATTTTAATCCACTATTTTATATTCATCCTCCCTCTGTGGCTACTATTATCTTTCAGAAATAAAGATACAGTCACTTTCTTCTCTAATAAGGGACATTTTGTGATGACTCATTTATAGGATAAAATCTAAACTCTTTAACAAAAGAGTTTCTGAAAAAAAATCTACCTCTGGCCATTCAAGCTGCAATTTCTTCAGCCCTATTACACCTTCTTCTTGCCTTTCTGGATTTTTCTCTTTCTCAGACCACCAGACATTTTCACAAGTTCTCACCTTCACTCATTTGTGTTTTTACCCAGAACACTTCTCCTCTGCTTTGCCTCATACCTTACCCCATAAGTTTCAGATTCTATGAGGCAGGAAAGAGGCTCCTTTCTGCATCAGTGCCACCATAATTGTATTTACTGCATTCATAGTGTTATTACTGGTTGCATTTTATTTTACTTCGAACTCACCGAAGATTGTGAAAATACTTTACCTAGGTTTGTATAGTCAGAAACTAAGAATGAGTAGTCTTTCAGTAAACGTACAATGAATTAAATGTCAAGGTACTCAAAGATAATGGGAAACATCACAGTAAAGAAAGCATTTTTTAAAACATCAAGGATTATAAGTTCAAGTTACTTGTTTAACATAAATCATCATAGACATACATACACTTGATTAGATTTTTCTTTAAAAGGAAACACACCTGTTTTCAAATTTTACTATTACAGTAAATGTTTATTCAAACATTTCATATATTGAAAAATTCCTTTGTTGAGGTGGATGTTATAGGATGAGTTATTTCTAGGATTAGTATATTATTGAATTTGTTGAACGTCTAGCTGCTTATTATCTAGGCAAAAAGAATTCTATTTTAAAAACACATCCATCCCTCAGTATCTGTAGATTGGTTCCAGGTCTCCGAACAGTCTTCAGATACTCAAGTCCCTTATATAAGTGTGAGTTAGTACTTGAATTTAACTTATGCAATCCTCACCTATGCTTTAAATCATCCTTCAATTACATGTTATCTAATACAATGTAAATGCTATGTGAATAGGTGTTATACTGAATCATTTAGGAAACAATGAAGAGAAAAATAAAGTCTGTATATGTTTAGTACAGATACATTATTTTTTCTGAATATGTTTGATTCAAGTTTGGTTGAATCTGTCAGAATATTAATATGGAAAGCTGACTATAATTAAATGCTCTATGTATAATTTTAGAAAGAATTTCCAGATATTTAGGGAAATGCAATGTATATTTAGATTGAATGTAAAATATAATTTTGCTTTTTAATAGTCAATTGTCTATGTCTGGTGAGAGTGATAATACAAGTTGAAAGAGGTATAATGAGGTCAGATATTATGCTTCATGGGAATAGAATTTGGGTAATAACTCAGGTAGTCAATCTACTCTTCATCTCAGTATCTCTACTTACAAAATATAAACTTTGAAATAAGAACCAATAAATTCTGTTCTTTGCTATTTTGATCCAAATTTAAGTTTTCACACTTAAAACTTCTGGTGATTCATTTCCTTTCAAAACTTTCATCTTGTATGATTAAGGGTATATTTCAATGATATTGACAGCCCTCAATGTACTTCAGAACTTTTTTGTAACTTCCTTTCAAAGATAGAACAAAATTTAAATGTACTTGAAATATAAAAATATCTTTGTTTTCATACACTTTTAGTTTTTTGGGAACAGTGACAAATGCTTCTTAAATGAATAAAATTTTACTATGGTTTGGACACAAAACTGAGGTAAGGATACAAATTAGTGAGTCTTGAAAAAATCATATATTTTAGAAAATATTTCAGAAGGCATATCTAACCAACCATCTGAAGCATTTGAGGACAAGTTAGGCAAGTGTAGCCTTCAAAAATTTTTACTGCTAAGCACAAGAAAGATACAGTTTGTTTTTAAAAATGGCCTCATTCCCTGAGACTGAGGCAATATAAAGTATGGTTTAAAATACAGGGTTTGAAGTCAGCTATGAGTTCAACCCTTAAATCTTCAAAAAAGAACATAATAAAAGGCTCATGAGACTTAAACAATGCATATTCTTTACATAGCACAATTAGTGGAATACAGCCAGCCTTTAAAAGTATATCTATTAGCTATTATTTTAAATATATTCTATTAACTACTATTACTTAAACTGACCACATAATTATTTAATATATAACATAATGCTAAATTGCTACAGTTTCTTGTAGTAATTTGCTAATTTGCCCTTACGTACTTTTAAGTGGTTTGTTGTGAAATTGAAGCTGTGGAAATGGAATGGTAGAGTCATGCCCCCATAAAATAAGAATACATCACTCGGATAACAGCTTATCCTTCATTAAAAGGGACATGTTTTGGAAATCAGAAAAAGGACTAGCAAGGTCTAGCTCCTGTGAGGAAGATAAAAATCTTAGTTTATGAGACATGCTGCATTATATACTGTTTCACAATTATCCCCAAATTTTCACATCTGTTATGTCACATGATCTTCATAAACATTGCATGGCAATGAGAAGTTTCAAAATCTACCTTTACAAATGGAATGAATGGATTACAAAGAGGGCATGCAACTCATTTAATGTCACATGGCTGGAATGTGGTGAAACTAGCTGGGATGGCAACCTAGTCTTTGTCTTTTCACTGGGTCTTTGCCCACTCTCACCTTTACTGAGAAGAGGTACTGAGTATATGTACCTTGGTTTTCTGACTCAACTATTCACTGTTTTTTTTAAATAAGAAATTTAAAAATTACTAGTTACCAAACTTAGTAAAAAAATCTCTAGACTATTTTTGAACGTAAACGTTCTCTAAAATTATTTCTCTGGTTTAGTGTCTTGAGTTGGCTAGAGTTGAGTTGGCTATAGTCCAATCTTGAAATGTTATTCTTCTGATGAGAGGCTGGGATAATCAGGCAATGAAGGCAAGCAACAGCACGATCTACTTATGGTACTTTGTGGTGCTTAGAGATAAGAGTCACTACAACTCCCAAAGTATCATAAGCTTTGACTTCAGTAAATGTGAAGGGACCCTGCATACAGCATTTCTAAGAGATTAACTTGATTTTCTAAGTGAGAAATGGAACCTCAGAAGCAATAAAATTATGGAACTGTTGATGTTTGTTCTTAATCCAAATCAATAATTTAATCCTCATATAGGTTTAAGAATCAATGTTTTATTTTATTTTTAATAAAAAAATCAATCTTTTGGGACAAACACAACCTTTACGTGAATATTTTTATCTCTCAAAATACTGTCAAGCAAGATATCTTTATCGTCTTTAAAAGAAGATGTGGTTCAGAGGAATGGCAAACTGACACTAAAATCACAAGGATTCTAGTCTGCTCAAGACATGCAAATGGAAAGTTGGTTATAAAGCAGAACTAAGCTAAGTAATTATGTGCTACTTCGCAAGGGTTTGCAAGGGGACCACAGTTCTCTAAAATCTCTATTCACAGCAACTGAAGAAAGAAAATTACACAAACTGTACATAGACAGTAGTCAAAGAAAAAAGTGCAAAGTGGAGATAAAGCATAGATAGTATTGAAAAGAGTAAATCATTGCAGTAAAACACCATAGAAGAAAAGTAAGTTAAGATGAAAATAAGAAGTGTCACAGAAAGGCTAAGAACTGATGCTCTAGAATTAGAAGTTTTGGATCCTGGCTCTAGTACTTATATCCTAAGCAAATCAATTAATCTCTCTGAACATCATTTAAAGATGAAGAAGGAATTATGTTCTCTCATGGGGTTTTATGAGGATTAGCAAAGATGATGTCCATAAAGCATTCTGCATAGTTCTTGGTCCATAACAAACATCTGATGGAAATTCTCTATCATATTGTTATTTGATCATAGAACATTAACTATTATTAGCTATTGAATTATTTGTTATTAATTTCAAAAAAATACAAAGATTTTTAATATCAGGACAGAATAAAATACTACCTAAGTACATAGTTTGAAATTAACATTGATGATATAACTGACATTCTCACACAATGCTCTTCTTTTCAAGATAAAACAACAAAAAACAATTGATTTAGTGAGTGAACAGAATCACCTTTCACTAAAATGTTAATTATGTAACTTTAATTTAGAAGGCCTTTTCCTATAGTACTTGTAAGGGTAAATGTAATTCAGAAAGTTTAGATTCAACGCCTGCCTTGCAAGCGCGAAGGCCGGAGTTCGACTCCCGGAACCCACATACGAAAAAGGGGCCGGTGATATCGCTCAGCGGCACGGGTGCCTGTTGGCGCGCGAGGTCCTGAGGTCGTCCCCCCGGTACCCACAAAAAAAAAAAAAAAAAAAAAAAAAAAGAAAGTTTAGATTCAAATTTTCCTCAAAGATCAATAATTTTTAAAGTTTATTATTCAATTAAATTCAACATGTGTTTATTGAAAACCTAGAAAATGCCCATAATTCAATCTTATTCATCAGACATTATTAAATCCATAATACTTTAAATTAAATCCTTGCAAAACACTATACATGAAGAGTACTCATTAGAAATAGCACAGATGTAACATCTATTAAATGTGAAGCATCGTCTTCTGTTCTTTCAGAACAGTTTTGAAAAGTTAGGGTTTAGCTACTTCAAAAAATGAAACCAGTGCAGAAAATAAACAATTACGCTCAACCTGGCACATAACTTGGCAACAAATGTTTTGCTGAAAATCAATACAAAGCAAAAGTCGCCCTAATCATGTCCACACAGCAAGCAGCCTACCAACTCCTTCCTGTGTCAACTGCTCACGCTCAGATGGCAGAAGCCCTAAGACTGATTTCTATGCAGACTGACTCTCATTCAGGGTTCTCGTCATAACAGAGGACGCTTGCCTTTGATTTTGAGAAAGAGAATGTGAGCCCAAGCATTTTCTCTTGTAAAATATATATGCATATCTATTATTAAAACAAAGAGAAATATAAAGTAGATCATTCAGTGTGTTAAAAAAAAAAAACTTAAAACCCAATTTTTCTTTGATATTCTGCCAGCCAATGATTTGGGGAGTCTTTCAGAGAAGAACTACCTTTAGGAAACAATAACCAAACTGCAATGGTTCTCTCAGTTAACCTAGAAGTTAACATAACTATGTCCACGGCCCATTTAACTTAACAACTTGCCTCTCCTGGAATTGTAGATAGGGCTTGCAATAATCATCTTATGCCCGAGTGCTGTGGACCAGCTCTTTATCAATTGTTTGGAAATAAATCAATCTCAAACACTCAGCTCCCCAAATCTGACAACAAAATGTTCAAACAGATGATTACACTCTTGAATTGCAGAATCTTAAGGGGAGCCATGATGAGGTCATTTAATGTGACATGCAGAGTGATAATGAAGTTGTGGACTTAATGTCTTCGTAAGGGTGAGAGGTGCTTTTCAGCATTAAACAAAGCAAAACTAAAGCTGCCCCATGACTGAAAGCTGCCTTTGTAGTTTCACACCAAAGTTCCGATTTTACAGGCAATAGGCAGAAAAGACCACGGTGCTCCGTGTGATGTGAAAATATTACGTACCTATTCAGAGTGGACGTTATATACCAGTTTCTTTTTGTCTAAAATTGAATAGAAACGCTATACTCCAAACAATAAAAAAGGAATTACACATTGATAAGGGAATAGTAAAGGTTTCCAGCACTTTCACAGGCCGACCAAATGTCTTATTCTGCCATGTAAATGCAGTAAAAGGCTATCTGCATTAAATTACAGGATTTATAGTCTGCAGAAAAACAAAACCACATAAAGATAACTTTTGCATTAAAATTTGGTTTTCTCTACTGGCATGTATTTTAAAAAATATAGATGCCTTTTACTAATGAAGTACATCAAAGCATATTATGTTCCGCATTTTGTGAGAACTAGGCAATTTATAAATGCTATTCACATTTAATTAGTAGTCATTTCTTCTCCATAAGGATATTTACTCAGATCTCTTGTTCCTACGGCAACCCAGTGAGTACTACAGCTACAAGAACAGCCTAGGCTAACCTAAAAAAGGCTGGAGATTAATGAGCAAGCTCAATATTAAGACTATAATGCAAAGACCAAGCAGTGAGATTGGTGAGAGGAGCAGTACAAAGAAACTTCAAATAAGAAGCTCTTATTTCAAGGAGCCTATTTTTAGTAGCACGGATTTTATTTATTCGAGTGCCTACAGTATACAGTGAGTACAAGAGGTGACTCATTTAGTGCTAAGTTCTGCTTAATTGGCTAACCACTCAGGTACAGTGTTGCACACATACGTACATATGTACATACATGTATATAATTATGATTTGCCTCACACACTTATTGAGGGACAATATAAACAATATCATAAGCATTTGTGTTTATGGCTGTTTCCTTTAAGTTGTACTTGTTTAAAAATAGGCAGTCTTTTAGCTTTCATGTAAAATTCTGTCATTAAGCATTTATTAAAATGATTGATACCTCTGAATGTTCATATTATTTCCAGGGTAATTCACAGATCAGTTCTTCATTCCACTTTCAATGCTCAGCCATTGTTAAAGGGTTGACTTGAAAAGCATGAATTCTTAGGGTAACAGAACAAACATAAATGGGAAAAATTTTACAAACGTCCCTTAATTCTTACAAGTGGTGCTTCTTAAAAATTTAGGTGGAAGAAGTAGGTGTAAGGAACTGAGGCCTAAATATGTTTCCTAAATAAAAAATTATATGATTTTGCAATTCCTATTAGAGAAAAATTAGAAATAATTAAAATTTATTTAAATTTTAGAGAAAAATAAAACAATAACCAAAAACCATCTCCCGGAGTCAAAATAATTGTGCTTTAAATGTTGCAGATGGGCGGCAAAAATGACTGCACATTATTTGTCCTAAAATCTGCTTATTTTCCAAAATAATATGTGGAAGAGAAAATGAATATCAAGAAAGGCAAATTAGAAATTATATAACCCTCCTTACCAATTCTTTCTTAGGGAAAATGACACGATCTCTTCAGAACTGGGCAGTTTATTCTTGCTAGAACAACATAGAAGCGATAGCATCATTATCAAGCCTGTAAATTATCCTGCCTAGTGGCCAAAAGTAAAAGTGATTCCTTCTGACCTTTCTACATTGCTTCATTAGCTCTAACTTTTAAGCAACAAGTAAAAATGAGAAGCTTTCTGCAGCCCCCTCTGATATAACTGATTAAAAGAAGGAGCTGCTCAGCATCTGCTCAAGAGACTGGGTACCACTCCCATAATAAGCGAGGCAAATTCAGTGTATGGCCGGAAATGCCTGCCACGCAGTCACTATGCGCATTTAGTTCAACCAGGACACTTCGCATTTGTTTCCTCTTCGATCTAGAGGGACAGTTGCAGCTGTGAAGCAGTTTGTATATTTTCTTCTGAGTTGTTAATAAACAGTGAAATTATTTTATATGGCTCTATACATTAAAAAAAGGAAAGCGAACAATTAATCTTTATAAAATAAATATAAAATAAAAATTAATGGGCAACCAATTCTGTTCTCTCAGATCCAGCTGTATAACATAATATCAAATCCTTTTAAATGAATACATAATAGCTTCTACCTGTAATTTTCCTTTGTGAAAATGTGCCTTTTCCAGCAACTATTGTCTATGCAGTGAATTAATTACGCTCACAATTAAATCACAAGGCATTTCTTCCCCAGATAATCTATGAATTTAAGTTCAGCATTTCTATAGGTACGGAGAGTATTATAATACCAAAGAACACAGCAACTTAAATGCCATTCCCTGGGCTTTATGAAAAAGCAATATAGGAGAGTAAATAGGGCAAATACCAACAAAGAACCCCCCACTTTGAATCAAACAATAAATGCAAATAGAAGAACTAAACCAGAGCAGAGAGTTAGGGGTAAACACTGTGGTCTGAGTATTCCTTCCTGAAAATGCTCACCAGCTTGTTTTAGGCAAAAACATTCTGCTATCTTTAAAAAATAATATCATAATCAGCCATCAGTGAATCCTTTTCGCGGAGCTTCTCAGGTAGAATTAAAAGGCAGTCCCAGCGGCACCAAGACATGAAAATTGAACCCTCTTGCTGCAGATAATCAGCACAGAAGAGCAGATAACTTCTTAAATAACCACAATTAAATTTCACACACTCTCCTCTTCTCCCTTCCTGGTTATCAAACGTGGGGTTATTTATCAGAAAAGAAAAACTGGAGGCTGCATCTTTAGAAGGCAGCCAGGCACTCCTAACCTAATTAGTGTTAGCCACCTCTGAAAATAAATCCCCCGAATCGTGCAGCTCCAAAGTCACCCCCGCCCCCATACTTCATGCGCGCAAGCACCTGGTCAGAATTGAGCTGCCCGGCGATAGATAGACCCTTCCTGCTCTGACCTCCCCAGCAAGGAGCACTAAAAAGGGATTTGCCACGACCTTCCAGGAAATCAGGTAAAACAACAACACGGGGTGATGCAGGCGATTTGCTTTGTCTATGTGCAAACTTCATGCCTGCTACCACAAAACACAGCCTGGAAACTGCTCCAGCCTGGAAGCCTCCCTGCTCAAACAGAAGGCTCAGAAAAGAATGGAGATTTGCAGATCCGATAATGAGCCAGTTAATGACATAAATGATACCTCAAGAACCTCACTAAACCATCCAGGTCCTACAATTTAATCTGTAATAAATACTCCTGCATCATTGCGAGATGGCTGCTCATAATGGCAAATGAAATATGCTGGTATGATAGGTACAATAAATCTGGATTTTCCTATGGTTCCCTCAGGCTAGAACAATATGTAACCACAGTGCGCACTGTCAGGATGAGCAGATCTCAAAGCCATCATAAAATCTAAATGGGGACTAATTAGGAGGCCCTTCCCTTCCAGAGTTACTATTTCTATTGACATTTTCCATGCATGAGCCCCTCCATAACATCATAAGTCACCAAGATAAGAACTCCCTAGATTATAGGGAAAAAGCTTTAATGGAGAAGTTGAACTCAAAGGCGATGCATAAATTTTCCTTTTGATACTATGGGAAGTCTGTGTTCAGTACTTTCTTTACAAACTTTCAAGCCATGAACAGGGTACTTTTTAATCCCTCTGCACATTTTTTTCCTGCTTGGCCGCTACCAGTCTTTCTGCACCAGGAATGTGAGTGTCAGGTGGTGCCCAGGGACAATATTAAAAGAGAGTGGGCTGCTTGTAAAACTGATGGCTTTGGGTCAAGAGAGTGTCAGGGGGTGCACTTGGCAAGGTGGCTTCTGGGTCCAGGCTTTTTGGCTTGAGGATTCCTGCTTCCTTAAAGGTCACTGACAGTTAAACTTTCCCAAGGATCTTCCACTCAGGGAAGGGGCTGCTTTCCTTAAACCAGCCCTTTCTGTGCAGGGAAGTGAATTAGTTCCTTTGATAAATTAGGGTGCCACAGGTACTTGGAAATAGATGAAATGGGCTGTATAGATTGTGTTCGTGTGTGTGTGCGTGTGTGTGTGTGTGCGTGTGAGTGAGTGTGTGTGTTAGGGTGTGTGCATGTGTGTGTGAGTGTGTGTGTGTGTGAGTGTGTGTGCGTGAGACCTTTGTGTTTAGCTGGAGTGGGAATAAGATCTCCAGGCACCTTAAAGAAGTAAAGGTGATAGAGAGAAACGGGGACATGAATGTCAAACTTTTTGTCGCCTACTAATGGCATAATAAGTTAACTTTCCTGAGAAGCAAACTCCTCATTTAAAAATGGAGTAAAAGTAATCCCATAGGTGTGCTGTGAGTGTTAAAGTATATATGTGGATAATTTAAAAATTATCTATTATTATCTATCTATTATTATCTATTATTATTATTCTTGTGAAATTCGTTATTTAATTTCAAAGGAACAAAAGTGGGAAAAAATTGTGAAAAGGCAATGGCTAACTTACCAGTATTCTTATTTCCCTATCTTTATTTTAGGCAAGAAAGCAAACCAAACATTGTTAGGGTTAGTTTCTGTATTCCTAATGTAATTACTTGAAAGCATTATCTGACATGTGTGTTTGTTATGGTATTTTTGATTACTGAATGAAAAGCTGAATGGGTGTAAAGCAGAGGAAATGCTGCTGAACTAGTTTTTAGCAAGGCAGCTGTACTGGGTTCTTAAAGCAGTCTTAACAACAGCCACCATTTGGGGTTCCGGCTGTCCTCAGACACTTTTTCTTTTATGTGGGTACCGGGGGGTCGACCTCAGGACCTCGCACGCCAGCAGGCGCCCGTGCCACTGAGCGATATCACTGGTCCCTTTTTTGTATGTGGGTTCCAGGAGTCGAACTCGGGCCCTCGCGCTTGCAAGGCAGGTGCTTACGCCGCTGAGCCATCTCACCGGCCCCTCATACACTTTTTAACCCAGAAGGAATGCCATCAACAACCAGGGCCATCTCCACCTCTGCATGAAAGTGAGTAACATCTAAACCTCCACTGTGCCATGTAAACTTGGCTATGTTATCTATGATTTAGCCACTGGTGCAATAAATATAAGTACTAGATCATACTCTGAGTAGCAGATGAAAGGCTGGTAGATATTTAGGGCAGAGTTTTAGCTGCAAGGGCTTTGTTCTGTTTGAGTTTCAGATTAACTCAAACATTAATCTGAGTTTGTAGACTCTTAGGAGACACACAACCATTTCTGTGTGTATCAATTTAGTTTTTACACTTATGTATAAACTACTTTGTATTCTTATCTTCCAATGGGATTGAGTTTGTATCTTATTATTTTAGCACTGTTATTGCCCATTGGACTTGTATCAACTTTGTTGATCTTATTTAATTTATTTACCTTGACTACAAAATTTTTATCATTTAATATTGAAAACTGTAAGAATGTCCTCATAACATTTTATATCTTCATAGAAAAGAGTAAATACTTGTAAATGAGTTCTTTTCCATTCCTGTAATGAAGTACAGCAATGAAGGCTGACTTTCTTATGTAGGCCACAGCTCCGGGGGCTCACGGGCATGGCTTCAGCATCAGGTTGAGTCAGGCAAAGAACTCCTAGGGGACAGCATTGTTGTGGTGGAAGCACACACAGGAGGAAGGGATCACATTGCCGGACAGAAAGCCTGCGAATCCATTCAAGGGTCCTGAGGATTTTACAACCGACACCTTTGAGAACTAATTGGGCTCCCTGAGAACTACGTTAGTCCTTTCTGAGGGCAAGGCCCCCAGAGACCTAAGGACCACCCATGAAGCCCACCCGTTAAACGTTTGCACCATCTCCAGCTCCAGTGGAACCACATTAAGGTCCATGCCTCCAACACGTGAGCCCTGAGGAGACACTAAAACTATATCCCAAGCACAGCAGGAAGCTAGACAGCAGGGGACAAGCAAAAGACCAATAGGAAGGACCAAAGGAGTCCAGGATAGAGGCAACGGGGGCAGTGTGGGGAATTGGTCAGATTTGGGATACATTTTGAAGGCATAATATACAGAATTTTTGAAAGGATTCGATGAGTATGCGAGTGAAAAAGCAGGGATGAGAAAAAGGATTAATACCGTTTACAGTTCTCATTTAAAAATCAACATTGATGATATTTTCATATTAACATAGAAGACAGGATGATCATTTTGTTGTGGTTCATTGTTGTTTAATATATACACATCCCATGGACTCAGCAGGTAATGACTGAATAGCTACAATGTGCTCACTGCGGACAAACGTGTAACAGTGAACTAGACAGACAAAGGCCTCTTATCTCTCTGAGCTCATAAGAGAGGAGGAGCAGGCAATAAAAACAACAACAACAACAACAACAAAGAACGTGGTAATGTTTGCTGTGACATAACTATCAAACTTGATGTGCTTAAGAGAAATAATCACAGCTATGAATAATCTTTCGGTTCACCTTCCTAGTGATGATCTATATAAACGAACACTGCTTCTGAAATTTCTGTCCACACCACACACTTCTTTTATTGAATAGGTGGCATTGATTATTAGTGAAGTCAGAATAGCAGATCTATAAAGAGATGAAAGAATATCAAAGAGTCACAAACTCATGTGGAATATCTAGTAGATAAGCAAATAAAATGTCAAATCTAAGAAAATGTAGAAAACAAGACCCACTATGTCTGAGTCTTATTCTTCATTTTAAGCTAAGGAAAAATAATTAACTACAAATTATAAGATGGCAATTTCCACTGGAAGTTGATTTTTTATTAAAAGTGTTTTTGCCAAAATGTATAATTCTGATGATTAAGTTGATTTAGGAGCTCTGGATTACTTGCTTAGTTTAAATTCAATAAATAATTGTTTCACAACTTCTTTGGATGATTTTATTTGTTCTAGTAATTTTAACTGCCATTCACAATAAGAATATCCAAATTTCTATTTTTTTTTAGCCCTGAGAATCCATTGCACTTCTGGCTCATGTACCTAAGTGTTGATTGAAAATATTCCCCAGACAACACACACACTTCGAAGTCTACACATTATCACATTTCCATTTTTTATATTTCCAAACCAATTTAGTTATTTTTATATTTGAATTTTCTCTAATTCATTAATCCATCTAACCAGTCATTTAACCAGAAACTAACTTCCTCTCCTTCTTTACCTTTCTGATGAACAATAATTAAACTTTAGTAAGATATTTTAGCAGAATAGACTGGTTTACTCAACAGTAATGAATGACACAAAAATCTCAGTGGGTCTCCACAACAAAAGTTCATTTCTCATTCTTCAGAAGCTTTCTGACATGACCTCTTTGTGAAAACCCAGCACCCCATCCCCCTTTGTTCTTAGGGACCTTGAATTATACACTGTAGATGCAAAAGCACTAGGGCAGGTCACTGAATAATGGCACGTAACACTTTTGGTCTGGAAGTAACACATGTCTTTCAAATCCAACGCCTATTGGCTACAACTAAACTCACAACACCACTCCACAATCAAGAAGCTAAGAACATCAGTCTTGCAAGTGTCCAGAGATCAGATGATGGTGTTCACTGTGCCTTCTTACAAGCCTTCGTGCTTTTGAACCTGCTTCCAGTGCCTCCCATTGTGTACAGGATCCCATGCACTTTCCACTGTTCTCTGCACCTTGCTGTCCACCCGTCTTCACCAATTGACATGGCTCGAGCAGATAGAATTTGCCTGCTATGCTCTTCCCTTTCTGCACCTCCTGAACATGCACTGATCCTGAAGATTGAGCTCAGGCCTCGTTTCGTCCAGAAGGCACTGATGACCCTCTGACAGAGCCATACACAGTCCTCAGTGGGGCCAGGCCTCTTGGCACATACCATTATAAGAACGCTTACTACATCAGCATATCAAAGTGCTTTCTATGCAGCTATCAGACTCCGATCTCTGGAGTACAAGTTTATTAAGGGCAGAAACACGGTTCACCTTGGATTCCCAGCACTCAGTGTAGTGTGTGGCACATATTAGACTTTTATACATCTTTGTTAAATTAAACTATCATTTAGATCTTACTCCCTTATTTGGAATCTGATTATCATATCTAATATTTGGACATGCTAAAAACAATAAGGCACAGTAGGCTTTTTGTGGCTTAGATTAGAGAAAAGGAGTTAGTTTTCTATTAATTGATGAACAATAGGTAAATATTTGCTAAATTAGTTATTCTTTCTTTTTTAGCAGTCCCTAGACTAAAATCTATTTTTTCTAGAATCCCAATTCGGTTCTCTTTCCTTAACGTTCCTTGAAAATATATGGGCTATGCATTGTCTGTTCATAGTGGTGTGTTTTAGAGAAAAAAATTCTCAGTTCTTTGCTGTAGATATGGTGCTAAGCTCACAAGTACTTTATCAACTACTTTGTAATTCTTCTATCAAGATTTGGAGATCTAGAAACTGAAAAAGAAAAGGGGACCCACAACAACGTCTACCCAAGAATAGGCTCAGATATGCATGCTCATACAAAACAAGTAATGAAATATAAAATAAGCAAATAAAGACTTCTGGGCATCTTAGGCTAAAGTAATTTTCTTTATATTCATAAAATATTGGTATATATAAACCAACAAAGTATTTGTTAGAAAAAATCACTTTCCTGGGCTGGTGAGATGGCTCAGCGGCGTAGGTGCCTGCCTGGGAAGCACGAGGGCCCAAGTTTGACTCCCAGAACCCACATACGAAAAAAGCGTCGGTGATATCACTCAGCGGTACGGGCGCCTGCTGGCGCACGAAGTCCTGAGGTCGACCCCCGGTACCCACAAAAAAAAAAAAAAAAAAAAAAAAATCACTTTCTTGAGATTGCATTGTGTATTAAAATAAGTTAAGAAAAAGAAGGAGCAGACTGCGCGCGTGCACCTTCTACTATCCCGGGAGTTGCAGCGCCGCGGAAGCGCAATTCTACGGACACACGGCGGCAGCTGGCGCCCAGAGAGCCCCCACGGAGGATCCTGAGACAGCGGCGGGGCAGGGGAGCGGCGGAGAACGGCGCTGACCGGCGGTGAGTGTCTCTCAGCCACAGCTGCCCCGCGCCAGAGAGCGACCTGCCGGGCGCCATTGTGGGGGGTGTGGCGAAACTCAGAGCAGCTCGGAAACTGCTCTGGGAACTTGTGCTCCGGACAGGGCAGCACAGGGCCTCTCAATTGAGCCCACGAAAGTGTGCTGAGGTCAGCAGGTGAACGAGACTGGACTCTCAGCCACACCTGTCCCGCGCCAGAGAGCGACCGGCCGGGCGCCATTGTGGGGGGTGTGGCGAAACTCAGAGCGGCTCGGAAACTGCTCTGGGAACTTGTGCTCTGGACAGGGCAGCACAGGGCCTCTCAATTGAGCCCACGAAAGTGTGCTGAGGTCAGCAGGCGAACGAGACTGGACTCACAGCCACACCTGTCCCGCGCCAGAGAGCGACTGGCCTGGCGCCATTGTGGGGGGCGTGGCGAAAAACTAGAGCGGCGGGAAACAGTGCAGGGAATCCGCGCTCGGACAGCGCGCTGAGCCTCTCAGGCCCAGGGACCGTGAAAGGGCGCTGAGAGCGGAGGCGAGCTAGACTGGTCTCTACCTGAAAGTACGCGCCTCTGCTCACCGCCCGCCAGAGGGCGCTCCTGGCTTACTGGGACGGACCTGCACAGAACAGGACTCTCTCACCACAGGGTAACTGCCTACAGCAGAGTCAACACCTGGAACTGATTCTTTTTAATTTTTTTTTTTTCTTATTTTTATTTTTTTTTATTATTATTATTATTTTTTTCTTCTCACTGATTTGTTTTTTGTTCTGGCGAAGGGTCTTTTTTTGTTTTTGTTTTGTTTAGTTTTGTTTTTTGGTGGGGTTTTATTTTTGATCTGTCTGTTTTATTGCTTTTATCTTCGTTATTGTTTCTGTATGTGTATTTGCTCTTTCCTTCATTATTCTCTCTGGTTTTTTATATGAGTGTAAACAGCGCCTCTAACTTCTTTGTGATTGTGGTCGTGATCTGTTCTTCCTTTTATCACTTCCTTCTCTTTTTACCACCTGTTCTCTGCACTAGTGTCCCAATTTTAGTGGGATCCCTCTTGGTCCTCTAACCTTATATCTAATTCCTTCCTCTTCTCCCAATACTCTATTTCCTCCTTAACTCATTTTAAATTTAAACTCCTTAGGGAAAAATTGACATACATAGGACTTGTATACTGCATATAATTTTTCTGGTGTGTTTTAGATTTTGTTATATAACCGCAACTCTATACAGCTAAAAGTGGTAAATAACTGGTTAGCTCAGTCTGTCATTTTCTAGGCTGTGTTTGATGCTTTAGTTAACATTATAGCCAAATGTGAAATAATTGTTCTAAACATCTTTCCTTCCTGATATTTCATGATTGAGATTGACTAAGGGACACAGAAAATACAGTGGCACAGTACCAAAGAATCAAGGACTGGGCCAAACAGGTAGCAACTTCGCATACCCAACGAATTGAAGAGGTAGGATCTGGCAGAAAGCTCAAAACACAAAAGCAAGCTCCACTTGGAAGATACTGCAGAGAAGTAGTCATCTTCTAAAGATCTTAAACACTAGCAATAAAGTAACCTACTATAAGTAATTTGCAAACATCACCCCAGGAATTAAAGAAAGAAAACATGAGACGTCACTTAAACAAGATGCAACCCCACACATCCAATTCACCAAAGGCAAACCTAGGGAGCAACGAGGTGGGACAACCCGAAAGCCACCCACCTGGCCTATCTGAAGTGGTAACAACAAAGCAACTGAATGAGGTTCTGGAAAAAATTAAAACAGAAATAATCTCACAGATAACTGCAGAGATAATGTCTACAACGAAGACCATGCTTAAGGACACTATAGCTGATACAGACAAAAAAATAGATGAACTTAAGAAAACTATAGAAACCATGAATGCTCAGCATAGGAAAGAAATGGAATCCATAAGGCAGATTCAAACAGATATCCAAGAGATAAAAAATTCCATTGAAAGTATTTGTAGCAGAATAAGCCAATGCGAGGACAGAATCTCAGATATAGAAGATAGGCTTGCAATTAGTGATCATGAAATGGAAAAATTCTTAAAAATAGCAAGGGACCATGAAAAATTAATTCAGCAGCTGCTAGATGACTCAAAGATAAACAACTTAAGAATAATTGGAATAAATGAAAAAGCAGGAGATAACATCAATGACATTAAAACCTTGTTCAAAGACATAATCAGGGAGAACTTTCCTGGAAGAGAAAAGGAATTTGACACCTCTATAAGTGAAGCTTTCAGAACACCAACTAGACATGATCAAAAAAAAACTTCAGCCAGACATATTATAGTCAAGATCCCAGAAATTCAACAGAAGGGCAGAATCTTAAAAGCTGTTAGGGAGAAGAGACAAATCACCTATGAAGGAAAACCCATCAGAATCACAGCTGACTTTTCAGCACAAACCCTCAATTCAAGAAGAGCTTGGAATGATGTATTGCAAGCTCTAAAGGAAAATAATTTTCAGCCCAGATTGATGTACCCTGCAAAACTATCTTTCAAAATTGATGGAGAAATAAAATACTTTCATGACAAAGAACATCTGAGAAAATTTATGACCACCAAACCAGCACTCCAAAACGTTCTGAAGGACATTCTAGAAAGAGATAGGAACCCCAACAGAAGGAATCCACCAGGCAGGGCAAATAATTAAATAGCCGGAAAGCGGAAAAACAAAGAGTGGGAACCAACAACAGGAAAATATCATGACAAGTCAATACATATCAGTTTTAACCATCAATGTTAACGGTCTCAATTCACCAATCAAAAGGCACAGACTGGCGAAATGGATCAAGAAGCAAGATCCAACAATATGCTGTATACAAGAAACACATTTAATTCAGAAAGAAATTCATAGACTGAAAGTCAAAGGATGGAAAACAATACTCCATGCCACAGGAACCCAGAAAAAAGCAGGGGTAGCTATTCTTTTTGCAGACAAAGTGAACTTCAAGCCAAGAAGGATTCAGAGAGATAAAGACGGTCATTACATCCTTGTAAAGGGAACAATCCAAGAGGAAGAGATAACGATCATAAATATATATGCGTCAAATACCAATGCACCCAGCTATATAAAACAAGTACTAAAGGACATGAAAAATCAAATAAGCACTAATACAATTATATTGGGAGATCTCAATACTCCACTGTCACAAAAAGATAGATCAACTGGACAGAAAATCAATAATGAAATAGTAGAACTGAACCAAACTTTTGAACAAATGGACTTAGTAGATGTCTACAGAGTGTTCCATCCCACAACATCAGAATACACATTTTTCTCAGCTGCACATGGGACGTTCTCCAAAATAGACCACATACTAGCTCATAAAACCTGCTTAAGTAAATGCAAAGGAATTGAAATTATCCCATGCATATTATCAGACCATAGTGCAATGAAATTGGAAATTAATGGCAAAAGATCCCACAAAAACTCCCTAAACACATGGAAATTAAACAGTATCCTCCTGAACAACCAATGGGTCACAGATGAAATTAAAGAAGAAATTAGTCACTTTCTACAACTGAATGATAATGACAGTACAACATACCGGAACTTATGGGATACAATGAAAGCAGTCCTAAGAGGGAAATTTATAGCATTAAACACTTATATCAGGAAAATAGAGCAAGCGCAAATAAACAACTTAAGGGTGAACCTCGAGCTTCTAGAAAAAGAAGAGCAGGTTAAGCCAAAAGCCCGTACAAGGGAGGAAATTATAAAGATCAGAGCAGAAATTAACGTATTGGAGAATAAAAAAACAATACAAAGAATCAATGAAGCAAAAAGTTGGTTCTTTGAAAGAATAAATAAGATTGACAAACCCTTATCCAACCTTATTAACAAAAGAAAAGAAAAGACTCAAATCCATGCAATTGAAAATGAAAAGGGTGATATCACGACGGACCCTGCAGAAATCCAGAAGATCATCTATACCTATTTTGAAAATTTATATTCTACTAAGATGGAAAATGCAGAAGAAATGGACAGATTCCTAGATTCGTATGAATTACCAAAGCTGAATCAAGAAGATTTAAAAATCCTAAATAAACCAATATCAGCCAGTGAAATTGAAGATGTAATTAAAAACCTCCCAACAAAGAAAAGCCCAGGCCCTGATGGATTCACTGCCGAATTCTACAAGAAATTTAGAGAAGACCTAACGCCCCTACTTCTCAAACTTTTCAATGAAATTGAAAGGGAAGCAATACTCCCAAATTCATTCCTGGAAGCAAGCATTACCCTGATACCAAAACCAGAGAAGGACCCAACTAAGAAAGAGAACTACAGGCCAATCTCCCTAATGAACATAGATGCAAAAATCCTTAATAAGATACTGGCAAACAGAATCCAACAAATCATCAAGAAGATTATACACCATGACCAAGTTGGATTCATCCCAGGGATGCAGGGATGGTTCAACATACGTAAATCAATAAATGTAATACAGCATATTAACAGAACCAAAGACAAAAATCACATGATCATCTCAATAGATGCAGAAAAAGCTTTTGACAAAGTCCAGCACCTTTTCATGATAAAAACCCTACAGAAAATTGGAATAGAGGGTCTTTATCTCAATCTGGTAAAAGCTATCTATGACAAACCAACAGCCAATATCATACTAAATGGCCAAAAACTGAAAGCCTTCCCTCTAAAATCAGGAACAAGACAAGGATGTCCACTGTCCCCACTCTTATTCAACATAGTTCTGGAAACTTTAGCCAGAGCGATTAGACAAGAGAAAGAAATAAAAGGAATAATGATCGGAAAGGAAGAAGTTAAATTATCATTATTTGCAGATGACATGATACTCTACACAGAAGACCCCAAAAACTCCACTAAAAAACTGCTAGATTTGATAAGCAAATTCAGTAGTGTAGCTGGATACAAAGTCAATACTCAAAAGTCAATAGCCTTCCTGTACACAAATAACAAACTTACTGAAAGAGAAATTAGGGAAACAATACCTTTCACAATAACATCCAAAAAAATGAAATACCTAGGAATCAACCTCACGAAGGATGTAAAAGACCTCTATACTGAAAACTACAGTACTCTGAAAAAGGAGATTGAAGAGGATATCAGAAAATGGAAAGATATCCCTTGCTCCTGGATAGGAAGAACCAATATAGTGAAAATGGCCATACTTCCAAAATTGTTATACAGATTTAATGCAATTCCAATCAAAATTCCAACAGCATATCTCACAGAATTAGAGAAAACAATCCTAAAATTCATTTGGAATCAGAAGAGACCTAGAATAGCAAAGGCAATTCTGGGCAACAAACGCAAGGCAGGGGGCATCACAATCCCCGACTTGAAATTATACTATAAAGCTACTGTGATAAAAACAGTGTGGGACTGGCAAAAAAACAGACCTGAAGATCAATGGAACAGATTAGAAGATGCTGAAACAACCCCAGACATACTAAGCCACCTTATCTTTGACAAAGGTGCCAAACACATTCGCTGGAAAAAAGATAGCCTCTTTAATAAATGGTGCTGGAAAAACTGGCTCTACACATGCCGAAGATTAAAACTAGACCCATATCTTTCACCATGCACTAAACTAAATTCAAAATGGATCAGAGATCTAAATATTAAAACAGAAACATTAAATCTGCTGGAAGGTAGGATAGGTAAAACCCTTGGAGACATTGGTGTAGGCAAAGACTTTATGAATAAAAACTCAACCGCACGGGAACTATCCCAAAGAATCAATAACTGGGATCTCATCTTATTAAAAAGCTTTTGCACAGCAAGAGAAACCACCAACAGAGTGAAGAGACAACCCACAATGTGGGAAAAAATGTTTGCCAGCTGTTCCTCAGACAAAGGATTACTATCGAGAACATATAAAGAACTCAAAAAAATTAGACCTCCCAAATTTAAAGACCCACTCCAAAAATGGGCATCTGAGATGAATACACATTTCTCAGATGAAGAAATACTAATGGCAAATAAATATACAAAAAAATGTGCAACATCACTAGTCATTCGAGAGATGCAAATTAAAACAACACTGAGATACCATCTCACCCCAGAAAGAATGGCTACTATAAAGAAATCAACTAATAACAAATGCTGGAGGGGCTGTGGGGAAAAAGGAACCCTTCTCCACTGTTGGTGGGAGTGTCGACTGGTACAGCCACTGTGGAAGTCAGTGTGGAGATTCCTCAGAAAACTAGGGTTGGAGGTCCCATTTGACCCAGCTATTCCCCTTCTGGGCATCTTCCCAGAAGAATTAAAAACATCATACCACAGCGATATATGTGCACCCATGTTTATAGCAGCACAATTTGTAATAGCCAGATCTTGGAAACAACCCAAATGCCCATCAACTGAGGAATGGATAAGAAAGATGTGGTATTTTTATACGATGGAGTACTATTCAGCCATAAAGAAGGATAAACTGGAGACTTTTATAGGTAAATGGATGCAACTCGAGAAAATACTCATAAGTGAAATAAACCAGAAGCACATGTGTAAGCATCGTATTGTCTCTCTAGTATGAGAAACTGAAAGAGTAAATAAGATCCAAAATGTACAATAGACATGGTGAATCCAAAAGAAACTGGACAAAAGGAAAGAGAGACTGGAATAAGGAAAAGAAAGAAGGGAAAGGGAAAAAAATTGTATATATATATATAAGATGGTTAAGATAGATACACTACGATTTTTACTTAGTTCATTGAAGAGTAAGGTTTGTGCCAATAATGTTTGGATAATTAAATGCTAATGTCTGGTGTCCTGAATAACTAACTTAAAGATAGTAATACGCAATGTATTAACCATTCTTACCCTCCTATTATGTTGTTTTGAAAATTTGTTCTTCTTTTGATTTGTTTTGTTTTTTCTTCTCTTTAAAATAAAATTAAAAAAAAAAAATAAAATAAGTTAATAATTTATAAAACAAAGATAAAGGATAAATTTACTTTGGGGAAATCCTACTTTCCTTATTTATGTAATAATGTGTTTGGAATAGAAGATCAATGTAATTTAATAATATCTTAAGTGTCCACAAATACAGGTGCATGGACATGAGGGTACCATAAATAGAATGACCAAGTTAAAGATTTAGAAAAATCAATAAAATTATTCCTAACTTAAAAAATATTCATAAAAAGACAAAATACCTAAATCCAAATAACAATACTGATCTCTAATTTTGTTGAAATAAAAATGTTAACTATGCAGCAGCCATTATTTTAAGCACTTTAGACGTAGTATTCTATTGAATATATGAAATGACACTGTCAAGCTGAAAAGTGGAACTACCTAATTTGAAAGTACGTAGTTGAAGTAGCCTCATGTTATCAGTAGGTATAATAATCAGCATGTTGGGCTTCTTTTCCTTCTGATTGACAAAAAAAGCTGTAGATTTTTCTCGTAAGTCACCTCATGTGATTGAATTATAAGCAATTAAGTACTTCTTTCAATTTTGTGATGCCATACCTATTTGATATATTGTACTTAAAATGAAAAGAACTAGCTACATTAAAAAAGAGTAGAAATTAGTGCTTAACCCTAAATTACTTTTCCTTTAGGGTCTTGTTTCTGGGTATGAAGTTTCTGTCCTCCCATTTGGGTCAACTTTTTATTATCTCAGTTTCCAAGTTAATTTTTTTCTTAGATGTTTTATAGTATCTTATCCTAATGACAGCTATCTGGCCCTCTAAATACAGGCTTCTGATGATTAACCTTTGGGATGCCTAGGGTCATCCTGACAGAGGTTTAATACTTTAAAATGCAAATCTGGTCATCTGGGATATCCAAGTGGATAATCATCTCTTTTCAAAATTAATGACTCATATGGGTTTTTTTTTTATGATGTACTACATTTCTAATCTCTCCTGGTTTGTGTTGAGTTTTATTGTCATTTATCTGTATGCGTAATAAAATGATTTGTAGTAATACAAATGTACTATAGTAGTATGTAAGTGTATTTCATAGGTTGCATTTCACTTACTGCCTCTTGTGGATGACCGATTTTTTAAAAAATTGAAGGTTTGTGATAACCTTGTGTTGAACATATCTATTGGTACCATTTTTCAACAGTTCAGATGGTCATTGTAAGTTTTTAGCAGTAAAGTATTTTTAAGGTATATACTTATTTTTGGATATAATGCTATTACATAATTAATAGAGTAAAATACAGTGCAAACATAACTTTTATATTCACCGAGAAACCAAAATAATTCCATGACTTGCCCTATTGAGGCATTCACTTGCCGTCTCAAGGCATGGCCTGGAACTGCATCCACAAATATTTCTGAGGTGTGACTGTACACACATGCACACATGCACATGCACACATGCACATTAGACTGCCGGTAAAGATGGCATAAGAACACACTTTCAAAATCTGCAGCTTATAAGAATCAGCCAAAGTTACCACTGACAAGAAAAATGGGGTTGGTGTATTAGCTAAGAAATGCTAGATTATGTTACTTTATTAACAACCCTAAATTTTAAGTGACTTAACGTAAGGTGATTTATTCCTTAACCACCTCAAATATCAGCATAGCTTTGTATATATAACTATATATACATGACTAGAAGATATACTATCCTGTAAGAAATACAAGGATAGTGATACCTGAGAGACTCAGATATCTCCAGAGGCCTATACTCTGTGCCGCTTTGCAATATGATGTAACCTGGCTTAAAGAATTTCAACCCTAGCCCAGGGATTACTGAGTCTTTATGCTAATGGGGCCTAAAATCTTTGGTTGCCCTGGAGACAAGGCCACATCAGTAAAATACAACTTTCATGAATCTGAACATAGCTTACCTTAACAGGAATATCTTAAACTCTCTTTATTAAAAAAACTAGTAACTGACTCAGGCTGAATACAGATATAAGAAAAGGGGAAAAATTTCTCCAACTCAGAGAACTGTCTCTAGACGAAGACCCTCCAGTCAGGGTCTTGACTGCGCACGGCCTGGGCCATTTGTCTGCTCCTACCATCCATTCTGTAAGAGCACTGCCAGAACAAACTGAACATCAGATGGTGCCTAAGACTCTTTTTTGACAAGAATCTGACCTAAGGGGAAAATCGTCCCTGGGGCAGCTGGCTAATTAGAATCAGCCTAGAGCCCTAGACATGACAGGGAGCCCTGCTCCATGGCTGAGGCAGATATATGTTCTATCACAACACTTACTTTCCCCAAAGCATGGATAGGAAAACTACATGTTGGATGGTGCTGAGGCTCTTATAGCTTCTACCTGGAAATGTACCATTCCCTTCCTTGTCCAATTAATTTGTCAAAGCAAGTCACATGAAGAAGCCTAAATTCCAAAGAAGTAGTTCAAAGAAAATGCATTCTAACCATAGTTCTAAAAGATACAGACCTGGAAATACAAGGTGGACAGATGCTGTGACCACTAATAATAGTACGTAAGTCAGTTCCGAAACATGAGAATAATTCTAACAAACTTCAAAAACTTTTAAGAGGTTTAGTTTGAAATGAATAAAAAGATTTTTGCTGAATGCAAAAGTGTATCTACCTCATCTCTAGTACTTGCTCTGTATAAAGAATGCCCAAATGCAGCTATATTTTCATGTACTTATAATTAACAATAGAAAAATAGTATTTTAAATATTATTTATAATAGCTTAAAACATGAAGTACTTAAGGATAAATTTAACATATATGTGTAACTCTATACACTAAAAATAATACAACATTGCCTAGGAAATGAAAGTCTTAAATACAGTATAGGGATATATTGTGATTAGAGTTTGCAAGTTAATACCATTAAGAAATTAATTATCTTTAAATGGTCTATTGTTCAGTGCAACCCCAGTCAAAATCTAGAAAGATTTTGGTAGCAATGACATACTGTGCAATGATATACTGTAAAATGACATACTGTAAAATTTGTATGGCTCTTCAAATAACAGTGGTGGTGAATCTATGGCACAAGTATTATTTATTTTTCTTTTAAGATGAAAGATGTTAATGTATGAGTTGCTTTTTCTAAACTAAACCCTCAGTATAATAAAGCTTAATTGCAGTCTCGGCACTTCACGATAAATAAGTGGGTTTAAGTTGCAGTTTGGGCACTCGTCTCTAAAAGTTTCACCATCACTGACTTAGAAGAACCAAACAGTCTTAGAAAAGAAGAACTAAGTTTAAGCACTTAAGCTGCCTAACATCAAGCCTTAACAGTATTCAAGATACAGTAATCAAGAGTGTGTTACATCTGTAAGAATGGAAAAAAAAGTTTGAACGAATAGAAGGTCCCACACACTTCTATAATCTGTTGCTTTTAACTAAGGAATTAGAACAATTCAGTGGAAAAAAGCAAGTCTTTTACATTTATAGTTCTGGAAAAACTAGTCATCCATGTAGGAAAAGATGAACTTCCACTTATATCTTTTACCATATAGAAAAATTAAATCAACAAAAATCATAGACCTAAATATAAAACAAAATTACGCACTTTCTTGTAGAAAACAATATAAAAACTTCATAACCATATAGTATATACAAAGACCATTAAGAAATAGACCCAGATAATCCCTATCCATAAAAGAAAAAAAAAAGGAAAGATGAGTGCAGAGTTAAAAATGTCCAATAAAAAGATATTATTCAGAAAATGAATAAGCAAACCTCACAATGGAGGAACCATTCACAATATTTGTATCCAAAATAAGGATTTACATTCAGAATGTATATACTGGTTCTACAACCCAATAATAAAGTAGAAATAAACCTAATAAAATAATGAACAGAAGATGTGAATAGGAAATTCATAAAGAAAGACATAGGAATGGCCAATTGAAATATTTGAAAGTGTTCAATATCATTAGTTAGGGAAATAAAAACCATAAATTATTATTGGCACAGACTCATTAGAATGACAAAAATGTAAAAAGATCAGTAGAATGGGGAAAGAACAGTTTTCAACAAACAATGGTGGGAAAACTTCTTATATACGTGAAAATAATTAAGTCAAACCTTTACCCTACTCCATATACAAAAATTCATTCAAAACATATCAAAGACCTACATGGAAGTGTGACAACAATAAAACTCTTAGAAAAAAACTTAAAGAAAAATCTTCCTGATATTGAAATTGATAAAGATTTCTTAGATATGACATCAAAGCACAGGCAACCAAAGGATAAAACTAGAGCACTTGGATTTCATCAAAATTTAAAAATTTGTCCACTGCAAGGAGACTGTCAACAGTGCAAATTCAATCATGGAATGGGATTGAATATTTGCCAATTGTATACATGATAAAGGATTAACATTCAGGATATATAAAGTATTTTTATCATTCAACAACAACAAAACAAGCTAATCAAAAGATGGGTAAACGGGCCGGTGAGATGGCTCAGCGGTTTAAGCGCCTGCCTTGCAAGCGCGAGGGCCCGAGTTCAACTCCTGGAACCCACATACAAAAAAGGGGCCGGTGATATCGCTCAGCGGCACGGGCGCCTGCTGGCGCGCGAGGTCCTGAGGTCGACCCCCCGGTACCCACAAAAAAAAAAAAAAAAGATGGGTAAACGACTTGAATAGACATTTCTCCAATGAAGATCTATAGATAGGAATTAAGATTTAAAAGCATCACCAGTTATTAACATAATGCAAATCAAAACCAGGAAGGGTTATCACCTCATACCCACTAAGATGGTTATTATTAAAAATAAGAAAATAAAAAGTGTTGTGAAGAAAATGGAGAAATTAGAATACGTGTGCAATACTAATGGGAATGTAAGATGGTGCAGTTGCTCTGGGAAGCAGTATGGCTGTTCCTCAAAAAACTGAAATGTAGAATTAACGTAGGATATGGCCATTCCACTTCTGGGCAAAGGAACTGAAAGCAGACACTCAAACAGATAATTGTGCACCTATGTTCACAGCAGCATTATTCACAACAGCCAAAAGGAAGAAAACAACCTAAAGATCTAGTGACAGATGATTGGATGAATGAAATATACATACAACTCAGCTTAAAAAGGAAGGAAATTCTGACACACAGTATAGATGAACCCTGAAAACTTTTCACCAAATAAACTAGACACAATAGGACAAATATAAAAAGCACCAATTTTTATATATAAATCACCAAAATATGCAGGTTGATAGAGATAGAATAGTTATGGGAGAGTAATGGAAAGCGGTTGTACAATAAGTACAGTTTCAGTTTTGATTGATGAAAAATGTCTAGAAAGAGATGGTGGTGATGATTAATGTACTTAATTCCACAAATTATGCACTTAAGAAAGATTGAAATGGTGAATTTTTGTGTTATATATTTTTATCACAATAAAAATTAAAAGAAAAAGATTAGTAACATCAAATAATAGCAAGAATATGACAAAATAGTAACCTTTTTATATTGCTAGTGGAAATGTAAAATGGTGGGATGATTTTTAAATAAAAGGAAAAATGCCACTGCCTTATCATTCAGCAAGTACGCACTTAAGTCTTCACTGAAGAAGAATTAAAACACATTCATGACATTTGTACCAAAATACTTCTAAAGATTTTATTCATAATAGCCCAAAGCTGGAAACAACTCATGTGTCCAATGTGGAAACTCAATTGTATTTTTATGTACCAGCAGCAACAAACCATTAATGAACACAACATGAGCAAATTTATTTTATACGCAAAACAATAGAGTAGGAACAAATATAAGAAAAGACATGAAAACCATATGGAGACTATTGTAACAGTTTCATGAAAGTGAATAAATTAATTGAGTGATATACCTTATTCATGATTAAATGATTTAACATCTTAAAGAGGGATCATTTTTCCAGAAATGGAAGAAAAGATGCAAAGATGCTATGCATTTTCAGCCTAAATACTAGAAAGGATATTAGTGTGTATGTGTATGTGTGTGTGTGCATCTGTGTGCACGTGTGTTTGTGCATGTGTGGCAAGTTGAATTTAAAGTTTATATGGAATGACAAAAAGTTTAAAAAGGCCAAGACAATTTAAAATAAGAGTATGGTGAGGGGGATACTTGCTAAGGTGACATCGATATTTGGATGTCAATGAAACAAAATAGAGGGCAAAATAAGAAATCTTGGTATATGACTTAGTCCGTTTTCTGTACCCAAAACTAGCTATCTAAGGCTGAGTAACATATAAAGAAAAGAGCTTTACGTATGTCACAAGTTTTGGAGGCTGAAAGTCTAAGGTGAGATGGTTTAGCCTTTGGTGAGGGCTTTCTAGATACATCACAACCTAGCAGATGGCATCCTGGCAGGAGTCCATGCAAGAGAAAGAGAGCATTCACATGGAAAGAGAGGAAGTCAAAGAGATTCTGGGGCCAGGCTTGCTTTCTTCTAACAACATGCCCTCATGGGAACTAGGAGGAATCCCAAGGAAACTGCATCAATCCCTTCTGAAGGTGGCATCCTCGAAGATCTAAGCACCTCCCAGTAGGTCCCACCTCTTACAGTTTCCACCATCAATGACACCACTACACTAAGGTTAAAATTTCAGCGCATGAACCTTTGAAGGCCACAGCCAAACCATATCCAAACCATACCAATGGTAGAGCTGCCATTGACAGTGAATGCATTAATACATTCTACAATGAAAATTGGTTATCCATGTAAAAAATGGGAACTGGGTTGGTAACTCACATGACAGACAAATCAGTGGCAGATAAATTCAAAATTTAAGTGTAAAACCAAAATTTTAAAAAGAAAATAGAGATTAAGATGTATATATTATTGAGTTCTGGAATGACTTCCTAAATAAGAACAACAACAACAAAAAAATCACAAGTGAAATGAGTGAAAAAAAATTTGTCTCATTAATAACTTCTATTATACAAAAAAAGCAAAAAGTTGTTTTAAGATATTTGCACCATATACATCCATGAAATATCAATATTCAGAATACCATACACATACAGTTGTAGAAATATAAATTGTTATAACCCCTTTGGAAAATTATGTAACACTAGGGTTCAGAATGTATCTGCTTAATAATTCAGAACTCAATTTATAGGGATACACCCTAGACAATTATGTACATAAAAATGTGCAAAAGTTTTCATAACAGTTTTGCTTAAAATAACAGAAAAATCTGGAAATAACCTAATTACCCATTTGCATGTAGATTCGACAATAGCAATAACTTATGTACTACAACACTAAATAGAAGGGAAAATAAATGAGCCTCAGGTGCAGGTTTCTACCCAGGTCACACTCATGAGTACTCTCTGACAGGGGCAAGTTGCAGAAAAACTACATATACTATGATAACATTTATATAAAATTCACAAACCTGTTAAACTGAACAATACGAGCATTTCTCTTTCATTACCCATAATTTGAACTGAATTTCTTTTATTAGAGCAGAGAGGAGGCTTCACTAGTACGGTGAGAGTTAGGAGGAAGAGGGGGGATTGAAAAAAGCTATTTGGAGCGCTCTCAGACACAGTGTCACAGGACAAGGAGGGAGCTGCTCCCAAGGCTGTGGGCAAATACTTGTAAATGTTCAGAGACTGGCAAAAGAGATATCCTGACTAGGATGGAGACAGCCAGGGGAGGCATGAGAATGGGAAGATGTGGAATATGAGGATGGATGTCTCTGAAGCCTGACTTGCCCATTTTATAATTTCCAATTACAAAAAATACATTCCCTCTCATTTATGTAGGAGGGGAGAGGGCGGGGGGAGCAGCCAGGGTTTTACAACGGTTTGGCTTTGATGTTTATTTTTCTCTTAGCAGAGGCTGACCAATGTGAACAGGAAGCAAAGCTTCCAGAACACTTGGCGGTGGCAAGGTCCTTTCTCATCAAAGCCTGCTCCGGTTTGAAAGAAGCGTGACTGACGGAAGATATGGAGTTTGGACACAGTCCAGAGGCAATCAGCAAAATGACGAAGTGGCTGAGAAATGGGACCTCCGAGGCAAAGTTAAAGGAACTGGGCTTTCAGCCTAGAGAAGAGGAAGCCTAAGGCTGATATGACACTGGGAATACGAGCGATTATTGTAAGGATGACAGAGACCAGCTGTTCTTCCTGATTCCAGAGGATCGAACTGCAGGAGGTGAGCAAACGCTAAGCAAGAAGGATTCATGCTAGCGAGAAGGAAGGACTGCACAGCACGTCACAAACTCCAGTGCCATCTTCTGCCATCAGAAAAACTGAAGACTACCCGATCTAAGGTTTTTTTTTTTTAATTTAAAACAGAAAGAATTGGGGATCTATGGACTCAATAGGCGCCTCCACCATTATTCTGGCATTCTTAGTGGATATTTAATACAACTGAAGGAAAGAAAGATTTGAAGCTTGTACCGTTATTTTTTCAATAACAAAATAGACATTTAAATTCATGAGATTTTAAACAGTACCTGGATTAAAGACCCCTATGACATGAATAGAAACTTGTTTGTATAATCTTGAAGGGCAAATAAAGAAATGTTGCTTTTGTTTTGGAACTAACATTGAATTTCTTTCTTTCTTTTTTTTTTTTTAGATTTTTGCAATAATTTTCACATAGCTTCTTGTAATGTAGAATCACATAAAAGCATTTCTGGCTTCTAATTTGAGGTATGGGAAAAATCCTTCATAGAAACATTTTATTCCAAGCAGGTTATGTCTGATAGATATTTCCGATGTCTGAAAACCAGCATTTATTGTTCTTCTCTATGAGTTAGAAAGAAGAACCTCAATCACAGCTTTACACAGAATATTCCCTCAGTATCATTAGAGGTGGCTCACATATTGATCTGCACATGAATGAGACACCCTGGTTTGCTGTCTTATCTTGATATATAATATTATTGCTCCACCTTAAAGGTCTTGCGAAGTCCCTACTTACTTGTGTAGAGACATTGCTTTGAGGAACTCTCTTAAGCAACACAAGAGACCACTGTAGTTGAGGGAGAGTGGTGGTCTTTGTCCTTTGCAGGAACAATTTTCAGTCTCCATTGTTAAATTAATTGTAGCTAACCTGTAAGAATAGGAACTATTTCTTGAAGCAAATTTGGTAGAGGTGAGGTTTTTAATCAGATATAAAAGTATAACAATTTTAATGAAATATGTGCATTTTTCTAGAAGCAACATAACATCCTATATTCTTTTGCAGGTATTATATAAAGATGCCCACTCTTTCTGTGCCATCAAGAAATATCTGGCTCCAGATCCCAGGTCCATTTTTTCTCTCTTGCACATCCTCTACTGAGGGTCCAGATACAAGAAAATGTCATCCTTCCCTTTTGTTCTTAAGTGACCTGGAATTCTATTTCACTTTGTAAAACCATTGTAACCGAGGGGTAGTTCCTCTGCTCAGTCCCAGTTCCTACAGACTCAGCTGTGATTCAGTCCTGCCACGCTTTGTGCTTTATTTCTCCAGCCTGGGACAAGAGTCTGGAAAGCAGCTTGGACATAACAATTCCAAACACTTGCTCCACTTTGACGTGGTAAGGAGAAAGCCTTTTAAGGGACAGTCAGAAGTCTATATCACTGGGCCTTGAGTATTACTTTTATTGTCAGATATAAAATAGGGAAGACTTTGGTCAAGGATGTTATCTGTCATCTTGTGGATGGAGGAGTAGTGATTCTAGATGCAACTGAAGGTGCCCGGGTTCATACAATTTCAGAAACAAGATCTCCAAGTCCTTATTAGGTTTTCTAATGGCCTTGCCCAAGTGCTGTGGTCAGGGAAGACTCTTAATTCTAAAAGGAGACTCAGTGCAAATTAATAATTAAGCCTAGTGCTGAACTGAGCTCCTTATAAGAAACTGCTGTGAAAATGACTCATTTTTCTCACCTGTAAAAATGAAAATGTTGTTATAAATGTCAGTGAGATAATCTTTCAAAAGTACAAGCTATAATAAGCACTCCATTAATGTTTTATTATTACTATAATAATAGTTATTATTATTACTTTTTTCATCATGGAAGCCACTGGCTGATCTAGTAGGCTTGTTTTGAACATGAGTGGTTCAAGTTCAGATGTTATTAAAGGTGCTAAACAGCATCAGAAATACCAAATTCCCATGGGGCAGGAATAGCCCAGATGGCTTGGCTAAGAAATTATACTTCTTGGAGAACCCCATCTTCTCTTACCCTTCAGAATGGATCAACTCCATGAATAATAAGCCACCTTTCGTATGTTCGCTGCATCTATAAGGAAGCTGCAAGAGTCTCACGCTACACAAAAGAGAATGCATTCACTTATACAGCTATAACCACTTTTCTTTTTAAAAAACGTTTTGGCTATTTTGTGGTTTTTTACATGTTCACATAATTACCATGAATAACTAGCCATTTCTAGAAATAACACCTTTGGAACTTTGACTTGAGCTGTGTTAATGAATAGATTAAAAATGAAGGAGATTTTACATTTTAACAACAGTGAATCTTTCAATTCATGAATATAGTATATTTCCTTTCTTTTTCAGGTCATGTGTAATTTCTCTCAGCAATTTTTGTACATAATTAAATTTCTCACGAAGTATTTTATACCTGTAATGATAGAATCCTTTAATTCTTTTTTTTTGTTTTTGTGGGTACCGGGGGTCGACCTCAAGACCTCACGCGCCAGCAGGTGCCCGTGCCGCTGAGCGATATCACCGGCCCTTTTTTCGTATGTGGGTTCTGGGAGTCGAACTCGGGCCCTCGCTCTTGCCAGGCAGGCGCTTACGCCGTTGAGCCATCTCACCGGCCCTTAATTCTTGATATATTCACTTTGTGTGTTCTCCTTGATCAGAACACAAAGAGAATTATCAATTTTTATTGATCTTTTAAAAAGAATTAGCTTTTAATTTTATTGATTTTTTACTATTGCTTAACCTTGTTAACATGTTACTGACATTCGTTTATATTTTCTTTTTTTCCTGCTCTAGAGTCTGAAAAATGAAAAGTACAACATAGCACCTTTCTTTTGTGCATACAGACACAAAAACACATATGACACATTTGCTATTTTATTTATCCTATTATTCTATTCTAGATCAGAGCAAGATGATTAATTATTGAAAAAACATGTTGTATTTGTTTTCCCATATACCAGTTTCCCATGAAGTATCACAGTGAATGCCAACATCACCTTTGCATATAGTGTATAGGAGAAGAACTGTACAATTATAATATTTGGAGCTTATTTAGAGCAAGTGAATATTTGCCTCTCTTTTTCTCCAGAGTTGGAAAAAGACTTTTACTCTGGATTGTAAATGGCCATCTCTCTGGGAGTAGGAAGGTAAGGTCCCTAATATTTAATTGCTCCACAAATTGTGAACGAATGTCTCGTGGAGAACTCTGGAGGTCACTTCTTTAGAGCTGTTATTCAGTTGTCTTTTAATCCAGTTACCAGCTACCTGTATTAGAAGCTCTGAGCAGTATACATTGGAAAATATTCATTGATTGTTGTTTTTCAGCACCTTGCTTTCTACTTGGATTTTGATTTGCTTTTCTTTTTCTAACTTAAAGAAGAAGCTTAGATAATTAGTTTTAGAAGTTTTCCATCATTAGTATCAGCATGTAAAGCTATAAATTTCACTTTAAACACTGTTCCAGCAGCAGATATGCTGTTTTTGTTATCATGCATTTCAAATTACTTTGTCATATCTCAGCCTTTGACAGAGGAATAATTTGAAATTGTGTTTAATTTCCAAATATTCAGAAATTTTTCTTATATCTTATTTTTGTTGCTTCCTGGTTTAATTCAATTGTGAAAAAGAAATACTGTGTAGTATTTTAATAATTCTAAATTTGCGAAACTTTATTTATAGCCTTACGTAAGATCTATTATGGTAAAAGTTTAATGTGTGTTTGAAAGTAGTATGTATTCTTCAGTAATTAGGTGGCATGTTCCATGAATGTCAATTAGGTCAAACTGATTAATTACTGAAAGAAAAGTACTTAATTTTTCAATAATAATTGGGCTTTGTCTATTTCTTCTTGTAGTTTTTTCTACATGTATTTGAAACTCTTTTAAACTACATGCAAATTTAAGATTTTTAGGTCTTAACTTGTGTATTGACTTTTATCATCATGAAACAGAAATGTCCCTCTTTATTGCCTTGAAAGGGAATAAATTTACAGATTCCTTTAAAAACAATTTGTGGATATTGGTACAGACATTCTTTTTTTTTTGTGGGTACCGGAGGTTGACCTCAGGACCTTATGCGCCAGCTGGCACCAGTGCCGCTGAGCGATATCCCCAGCCCTTTTTTCGTATGTGGGTATGGGAGTCGAACCCGGGACCTCATGCTTGCCAGGCAGGCGCTTATGCCACTGAGCCATCTCGCTGGCCCCCTTCTTTTTTGTTTTGATTAATGTTTTCGTAGTATTTTTTCTATACTGTTCACTTTTAGCATGTATGTGTCTTTGTATTTCAAGTAGGTTTCTTTGTACACAGTATATAATTTGGTCTTGCAATGGCAATGTATGTCTTTTTATTGAAGTGTTTAGATCATTCATATTTAATCAACTACTGGTATTCTTGAGCTCAAATCTATCCTCTTGCTAATTCTTTTCAATTTTTACATCTTTGCTACTTCTGCTTTTTTTTCCTTTACTCTTTTAAACTGATGTAATATATTTCAGTGCTTCATTTTATCTCCATTATGGGCTTATATGCTAATTCAACTTTTTAGTAGAATTACTACAGTTCTCAACATGTGTTTTTAGCATTTCATAATATAGCTCAGAATTTGGCCAAATAGTAAATCTTTTGGCTGCATGTACCATATAAGGTCTCCAGTACTTATCCTTTTTTATAATAATGTTTTAAAGGTATAAAAATTTCTTAGCTTGTGGGCTGTACAAAAAGAGAACACAGGACAGATTTAGCCAATGGGCCATCGCTTGCTGTCCAGTGTTGGAACGATTTATATGTGATGCTTTGAACATCACACACTTCATATGAGGTGTGATTGAAAAATACAGTGTGTTTAAATAAAAAATCATTACACTCAAAGACATATTGCCATGAAGCCCCCTCAAAAAAACACTCTTGTGTCTTCAAACATACTTATCACAGTGTTCTTGTCACTTTCTGAAGTAGTTCTGAAACTCCTTTTCTGTGTCTTCAGCTGCACTGTTGAGGCTGCCTTGATGCCCTGAATCCATTCAAACACTCACCTTTCATGATCATTTTGACTTTGGGGAAGAGCTAGATCCAGGTGAATAAAGTGGATGAGGAGATGCCCTAATGTTTTTACACATATGACTTTCCTTTGGATCACTGATTTCCTTTGGATCTTTTAGAGCTTTCAGTGATAACAAATGGCCTGCTGTGGTACGCATGCCATAGGTTTGTCACCACTGCTTTGGATGGTACTCAGCCAGAATTCAGTATATTTTTAATCACATTTACTAAAGATACTTACAAAAGGGGACTTCCAGAACTGCTTCAGAAAGTGGCAGTAACAATGGGATAAGTTTGTTTAAGGGGAGGAGGAGTATTTAGAGGCAGAGTAATGGCTGTGAGTCTTACTATAATACATTTTAAAATTTGAACGTTCACCTCCATTCGATAATGACAAGGACTTACAGCAGTGCAGTGTTACTTTCTCCTTTCACCATTGGTACTGTTTTGGCATGTATTTTCCTGCTATCTACAAGTCTTAGAGTCTGCTGTTGTAATTGTGCTTTAGTCATTTGTTTTTTGCAGAAAATTTTTAAAAGAAGAAAATTATTTATTTTATCTGTGTATTTACTATTTCAAGTATTTTTAAAATTTTGTTTTAATTAAGTTTATTGGTACATTTTAGGTATGCATAATGATCATATTCATTATAGGGAATTTGTACTTGTACATGATATAACTTTTCTTTTTTTTTCCCATTCCCCTACCCAACCCCTCTTCCTGCTCTTATGTACAAAAGTGTTGTTTCCATTTTTTCCTTCTTTTCTCATCATTTTTCCCCCTTCCTTCCTTTCCTTCTCCCCACGTCCCTAGATCCCCTTCCCATTCGAACATTTTCTTCCTGTTTCACAATATCTATTATACATTTTTGTCCTTATGTGCACTTTTGGTTTCTCACACTAGAGAAACAATGCAGTATTTACACGTGTGTCTGATTTATTTCACTGAAGAGTATGGCCTCAAGGTGCATCCACTTAGCTAGAAATGTCTCAAGCTTATCCTTCTTTATGGCAGAGTAGTATTACATTGCATAAAAAAAACAACATATCTTCTTTATTCAATCATCAGTTGATGGGCATTTGTGCTGTTTTCAAGATTTACCTATTATAAACTATGTCACTATACACATGGGTATGCATATATTGCTGTGGTATGATGCTTTTCATTCTTTTGGGAAGACACCAAGAAGATGAATAGCTGGGTTGAATGGAACCCTAGTTTTAGTTTTTTGAGGAATCTCCACACTGATTTCCACAGTGGTTCCACCAGTCTACACTCCTACCAACAAAGGAGAAGTGTTCCTTTTCCCCCACAGCCCCACCAGCATTTGTTATTGGTTGGTTTCTTTTGTTTGTTTGTTTATTTGTTGTTTGTTTCCAGGGGGGGAACCAGGGATCAAACTCAGGACCTCATACTTGCCAGGCAGGCGCCGTGCCACTGAGCTATATCCCCGGTCCCTGATTTCTTGATAATAGCCATTCTTTCTAGGGTGAGATGGAATCTCAGTGTTGTTTTACTTTGCATTTCTCAAATGACCAATGATGTTGAACATTTTTCGTATGTTTATGTGCTATTTCTACTTCTTCATCTGAAGTGTCCATTTCAGATGCCCATTTTTGGATTAGGTCTTTAAATTTGGGGTTATGATTTTTTTTGAGTTATTTATATATTCTAGATAGTAGTCCTTTGTCTGAGGAACAGCTGGCAAATTTTTTTCTCACACTGTGGGTTATCTCATCTCTCTGCTGGTGGTTTCTCTTGCTGTGCAAAAGCTTTTTAATAAGATCAGATCCTAGTTGTTGATTCTTTGTGATATTTCTTGTGCGATCGGGATCTTGTTCACAAAGTCTTTGCCTACACCAATGTCTTCAAGAGTTCTACCTATTCTACCTTCCAGAAGATTGAGTGTTTCAGTTTTAATATTTAGATCTTTGATCCATTTCGATTTAGTTTAGTACATGGTGAAAGATATGGGTCTAGTTTTAATCTTCAGCATGTGGAAAGCAAGTTTTTCCAGTATCATTTATTAAAGAGGCTTTCTTCCAGTGAAGGTGTTTAGCACCTTTGTGAAAGAGAAGGTAGCTGAGTTGTTTCTGCATCTTCTAATCTTTTCCATTGATCCTCAGGTCTGTTTTTTTTGTTTTGTTTTTTTGTTTTTTCTTTTTTTGCCAGTACCATGCTGGTTTTTTTTTTTTTTTTTTTTTTTTTTTTTTTTTTATCACAGTAGCCTTTTAGTATAATTTCAAGTCAGGGATTGTGATGCCTCCTGTCTTACCTTTGTTACCCAGAATTGCCTTTGCTATTCTAGGTCTCTTCTGATTGCAAATTAATTTTAGGTTTGTCTTCTCTGATTCTGTGAGATATGCTATTGCTATTTTGATTGGGATTGCATTAAATCTGTATAGCAATTTTGGAAGTATGGCCACTTTCACTGTATTAGTTCTTCCTACCCAAGAGCAAGGGATATCTTTCCATTTTCTGATATACTCTTCAATCTCCTTTTTCAGAGTACTGTTGCTTTCTTTTACTTCCTTCGCTATTTAAGTACTTCTCAGAGTACTGTAGAGGTTTTGTACTTCCCTTATTAGATTGATTCCTAGGTATTTCATTTTTTTGGATGCTATTGTGAAAGGTATTATTTCCCTAATTTCTCAGTGAGTTTGTTATTTGTGTACAGGAAGGCTACTGATTTTTGAGTGTTGACTTTTTATCCAGCCACGCTGCTATATTTGGTTATTAAAGCTAGAGTCTTTTGATGGGATTTTTAGTGTTTTCTGTGTAGAGTATCATGTCATCCACAAATAATGATAATTTAAAGTCTTCCTTTCTTATCCTTGTTCCTTTTATTTCTTTTTCTTGTCTAATTGCTCTGAGTAATGTTTCCAGAACTATATTGAATAAGAGTGGTGACAATATATATCCTTATCTTGTTACTGATTTTCAGTTTTTGTTCATTTGGTATGATGCTGGCTGTTTATTTGTCATAGATGGCTTTTATTAGATTGTGATAAAGACCATATATTCTAATTTTCTGTAGGGTTTTTATCATGAATAAGTGTCAGACTTTGTCAAATGCTTTTTCTGCATCTATTTAGATGATCATATGGTTTTTGTCCTTGGCTCTGTTCATATGGTTTATTACATTTATTGATTTCCATATGTTGAGCCATTCCTGCATCCCTAGGATGAATCTTATGTGGTCACGGTGTATAATCTCCTTGATCTTCTTGAATCTTCTTTGTTGTATTCTGTTTGTCAGTATCTTACTGAGGATTTTTGCTACCAAATTGATTAAGGACATCAGCCTGTAGTTCTCTTTCTTGGTTGGGTCCTTGTCTGGTTTTGATATCAGTCATGTTTGCATCCAGGAATGAATGTAGGAGTATTACTTCCTTTTCAATTTCATTAAAGAGTTTGAGAAGTAACAGTATTAGGATTTCTCTAAACTTCTTTTAGAATTCAGAAATGAATCCTTCAGGGCCTGGGCTTTTCTTTGTTGGTAGGTTTTTAATTTCATCTTCAATTTCATTGGCTGATATTAATTTATTTAGAACATTGATATCTTCTTGATTCAGGTTTGGTAATTCATATGTATATAGGAATCTTTCCATTTCTTCTGCATTTTCCAACTCATTAGAATACAGGTTCTTGAAATAGGTATTGATGATCTTCTGAATTTCTTCAGGATATGTTGTGGTTTCATCCTTTTCATTCCTAATTGCATGGATTTGATTCTTTTCTTTCATTTTTTGATAAGGTTGGCTAAGGGTTTATCACTTTTATTTAATCTTTCAAAGAACTAACTCTTCAAGTCTTTGATTCTTTGTATTTTTTCATAGTCTCCATAGCATTAATTTACTCTCTGATCTTTGTAATTTCCTCCCTTATATGAGCTTTGGACTTGACCTCTTCTTTTTCTAGACACTTCAGGCTCAACATTAAGTTATTTGAGCTTGCTCTGATTTCCTGATGTGAGAATTCACTGCTATAAATTTCACTCATAGGACTGCTTTCATTGTGTCCCATAAGTTACTGTATGTTGTATTGGTGTTATTGTTTAATTGTAGAAATTGTCTAATTTCTTTAATTTCATCTGAGACCCATTGGTTGTTCAGGAGGATGTTATTTAATTTTCATGTGCTTATGAAGATCTTGTGGTTTCTTTTGCCATTGATTTCCAATATCATTGCACTATGGTCTTATAGTACACATGGGATAATGTTAATTCCTTTGCATGTGCTTAAGCATGTTCTATGAACTAGTATGTGGTCTATTTTGGAGAATGTCCCATGTGCAGCTGAGAAGAATGTGTATTCTGATGTTGTGGAGTGGAATATTCTGTAAACATCTACTAAGTCCATTTGTTCAAAAGTTTGGTTTAGTTCTAATATTACATTGTTGATTTTTTTGTCTAGTTGATTTGTTTTTTGTAACAGTGGAGTATTGAGGTCCCCTATTACAGTTGTATTAGTGCTTATTTGATTTTTCATGTCTGTTAATATTTGTTAATATAGTTGGGTGCACTGGTACTTGGGCAATATATTTATGATTGTTATCTCTTTCTCTTGTATTTCTCCCTTTACAATGATATAGTGAACTTCTTTGCCTCTCTTAATGAGTCTTGGCTTGAAATCCACTTAGTCTGCAAATAGAATAGCTACCCCTCTGTCTCATGGAGTATTGTTTTCCATCATTTGCCTTTCAGTCTATGATTTTATTTTAAATTAAATGTGTTTCTTGTATGCAGCATACTGTTGGATCTTGCTTCTTTTTTTTTTTTTTTTTTTGGTGGGTACCGGCGGGTCGACCTCAGGACCTCGTGCGCCAGCAGGCGCCCGTGCCGCTGAGCGATATCACCGGCCCCTTTTTCGTATGTGGGTTCCGGGAGTTGAACTCGGGCCCTCGCGCTTGCCGGGCAGGCGCTTAAGCCGCTGAGCCATCTCACCGGCCCTGGATCTTGCTTCTTGATCCATTCTGCCAGTCTATTTCTTCTGATTAGTGAATTGAGACCATTAATGTTGATGGTTATAACTGATATGTATTGACTTATCCTTGTCATGTTATTTTCCTGTTGTTGGCTCCTTTTTTCTCTTTGTTTAATTGTTTGTCTTGCCTGGTAGATTCATTCTGATGGGGTTCAGGGAGTTGTAATCCTTGTTATCTCTTTCTAGAAGTCCTTCAGAAAATTTTGGAGTGCTGGTTTGGTGTTCATTAACTTCCTCAAGTGCTCTTTGTCATGGAAGTATCTCATCTCTCCATTAAGTTTGAAAGAGTTTTGCAGGGTACATCAATATGGGTTGGAGTTTATTTTCTTTTAGGGCTTGAAATTCTTCACTCCAACCTCTTTTTGACTTGAGGGTTTGTGTTGAGAAGTCTGCTATGATTCTGATGGGATTTCCTTTATAGGTGATTGATTTGTTCCTTTTCTCTAACAGTTTGTAGTGTTCTATTCTTGTGCTGAATTTCTGGAATCTTGACTATTATATGCCTTGCTGTAGATTTTTTTTTTTTGATCATGGTTAATTGGAGTTCTATATGCCTTACTTATGTGTGTGTCAAATTCTTTCCTTCTGCTTGGGAAATTTTCTGCCATGACTTTTGTGAATAGGTTTTTTATGTAATTTATACTATCTCCTTCTTTTTCATTGACTCAAATCAGTTTTGTCTTTTTTTTTTTTTTTTTTTTTTTTGTGGGTACCAGGGGTCGACCTCAGGACCTTGTGAGCCAGCAGGTGCCCAAGCCACTGAGCGATATCACCGGCCCTTTTTTTCTATGTGGGTACCAGGAGTTGAACTCAGGACATTGTGCTTGCCAGGTAGGCGCTTATGCCGTGGAGCTATCTCACCGGCCCACAAATCAGTCTTATGCTATTCTTCTTTGCATCATCTAGCAGCTGCTCAATTGATTTCTCATGGTCCCTTGCTATGTTTAAGAAATCTTTGTTTTCATGATCACTAACCACAGTCCTGTCTCCTACAGCTGAGATTCTGTTCTCACATGGGCTCATTCTGCTGTGTACACTTTCAATGGAATTTTTAATCTTCTGGATATCTGTTTGAATCTGTTGTATTGATTCCATTTCTTTCCTGTGTTTGGCATTCATGGTTTTCATCATTTTCTTAAACTCCTCTATTTTTCTTTTAAATCTGTATCTGTTCTAGGGTCACTAAGCATGTCTTTCATTATAGTCACCATCTATGTAGTTATTTGAGAAATTATTTCTAATTTGATTTTTTTCTAGAGCCTTGTTCATCTGCTTTGTTACTTCTACTGATACCACTTCAGAAAGTCCACGTGGGTGGCTTTTGGATTATTCCACATCATGGCCCCCTGAGTTTTCCTTTGTTGAGCTGGACGTCTGGGGTTTCATCTTGTTTAAGTGTCCTCATTTTTTTTTTTTTTTAGTGTAATTCCTGGGTTAATGCATGTAAATTTCTTGTGGCAAGTAGCTTTGTTGCTAGTATTTAGAACCTTTAAGAAATGATTACTTCTCAGAGGTGTTTTTCAGATGTAGCTGGCTTTTGGATTTTGAGTCTGTTGCAAGATCTTATGTCTTCAATTTATTGGGGATGAGAAGTTGCTGCCTACTTGGCCTTGTCCCTAGTTCTTTGGCACTGGCCTATAGTATTTTTTACGACCCATAGGAAATCTCAGTCTTAGTATACCAGGAAGAACAACTGGTTAAAACAATTATGCAACTTTGGCTAAAGTACTACAATCAGCAATAATAATAGCATCAAACACAGTCTACAAAATGACAAACTGAATAACTATTAATTTGTCACTTTTAACAGTATAAACTAGACTTGTGGTTATATAACAAAATCTAAAATGAACCAGATAATTTTATGCAGTAAATAAGCCCTCACCACTCCACCTTCTTCCTAGAAGTCCTCTATTTCAGGTATTTTTAAAAGTATGCACCCAGTATCATTTTTCTTTCAGCATGAATAATTTTTAACATTTAATATTTTATACTTTTCTTAATGTGCTTCTCTGTTGCATATAAATTTTTCAGCTTACAATTTTCTTTGAAATGTTTAACCTACAAATATTCTATCAAAATGTTGAACTTTATGCTATTTTTTTCTTTTGACTCTTTAAATACATCATTTTATTGACTTTGGCTCAGCTTTTCTTGATGACTAGTCAGCCTTCATTCTTATGTTTGTTTTCCTACATTTAGAGCATATATTTTCTGGTACAAAGGTTTTCTTTTTATCATTAGTCTTCAACAATTTGATTATGATGTTAATTGCTGTGGCTTTCTTTAAATCTGTGCATTTAAAATGTAATCAAATTTAATGTAATTTGGTTATTGTTTTTCCCACATTTTTTGCCCTTTATATCTTCTCTTTCCTTTTTTTGACTCTAAATATGTACATTACATATTAGAGAACTTCATATTATTCAACGGGTTACTTAGATCCAAAATATTTTTTAGTCACTTTATCTATGTACTTTGGTTTGAGTGTATTTTACTTTGATGTCCTCAATTTCACTGACTTTTATTCTTCTGAAGATTGTGTGGAAGTTAATCTTCACTGTGTCAATTTCATTGGCTTGGGAACTACCAGAGGTGTTAGTAAAGCTCACTTGTGGATGTGTGTGACCTTGAGGACTGTATGTGGTCTCTGGCCCTTTCCTCTCTGACACTTCTTCTGGGCTGCCAGAAAATAAATATCTTTGTTCTATCACGACCTTCCATCAGGATATTCCTGACTTGGAGCCAGCTGATGATAGACTGAATCCTCTGAAAACCTAAGCCAAATTATAGTTCTCCTCTTTTTAGTTGTGTCAGGTATTGTATCTCAGTAACAGGAAAGCTGACTAATATAAGATTTAATATGCTAGTAAGCCTATCAGTGACTTTTTCATTTCAAGTGTATTGGTCAGCCCTGGGAGTTCCATTTTTAAAAAAAAATATGCTATACTTCTGTAGTCATTGAATTTATGTTTTCCTTTGAATCGTAAAACTTTCCTGCATATATTATCATTTGTATTATATCTAAGTCTTTGTTAATTGTTTTTCTCTTGGTTATGTTTCTAGTTTTGTTATTTCCTTGTGTTCTAAAATTTATATATGATTATGCAGTAACTTTTCATTGGATTTCAGATATTAAGAATATTATTGATTATTTGGGATCTTTAATTTTCTTTAGAGAATTTTACAGTTATTTTTGCATGGAGTTAAGTTATTTGCAGATCAGCTTGATACTCCCAAGATCTTTATTTCTTTTAAGCTTTGTTACAGTAGACCTAAGATAACCTTTCCCTTACAAGTTAAACTTTGCTTCTAAGGTGTGATCCTTCTGGGTAGTCTATTAAATACTTCAAATACTCAATAAGATCATCTCTACTATGTCTGGTAAAATCTTGCAGGTTGGCCAGCCCTTTATGAGCTTTGGGACTAGTTCAGATTATAGCTCCATGACAAGAGATCTTTGGGAGGCCTCACTGAATTTCACCTGTGTACATATAGATCAGTATTCACACTAGGATTTAGCATAGGTTTCTTAGGGAGCTTTAGGTAGACTTCTAGAGGTTGTTCTCTGCTTAGCTCCTCCTTGTCTAGTTCTCTTCCCTTCCAATTCTAGATGCTTTATGTTTTTCTTGAATCCCTGTATGTGCCCCTTCAACACTGTGAGCATCTGTTCTACTCTACTCTGGCAAAAAGGCAATGAGATCATAGGCCTCACTTTATCTCTCTATCAGGGGCCACACTCCTTATGCTTCCTATTATCTGGTGGTTGAGAACAGTTGCTTCATATATATAGTCTAGCTTTCTAATTGTTTAATTGTTTGTGTTGGAATACAATTCTCAAATTATTTACTTCATTGATGGAAGTACAGTCTTCAACAATAAAGAAGAATCTTTGAAAAATGTGTAATGAACAAAGGTGCAAAATTTTCACAGAAATACAGTAAGAAATAAAAAAAAATTGAAGACATTGAACCAGCAGGTATCAATCATCATTTATAATAAATCTGTACTCAATGGCTATGCCAGCAAGGTGAGGGGAATAAGTTTTGTCAATTTCTCTAGTTAAGTATTTTGTGAGGGGTACAAGTACGATGTTGATATCAAGGATAAGTAACTCTTTCTGTAAAGACGAGAGAAGGCTTTACAGAGAGGGAGAGGAATCTTCAAGTGAAGTTTGAAAGATAGAAAATACAAAGAATTACAGAAGGTAATTTTCCAAGCAGAAGCACTGTGAGCAGAAGAAATATGAAGTTACAGAAGGTAGTTTTTCAAGCAGAGGCCAGAGAGATGTAAGTGGAGTAATGGGCACGTGAGTTAGGGGAGCAAGGTTAGATGCATGTGTGGAAGGGATCCTGTCTGCATGCTACAGCTATGAATTTAGTTTTTGTGCAGCAGTTGAAAGAAAGACTTTAATGGGAGAAGTTATGTCTTTAAATAGATAGAAAATGGGCCTTTTTGCTGGCAACATGGAAAATTCATTAGTCAGAGTCATGGCTGGAAATAGGTAATGTTTTTCAAATTGTAGGTAGCAACTGACAAGTGAGGTGCCTTTAAGAATAGAATAGGATAGAATAGAATAGAATAGAAATAATAGAAACTGTCGATGTGTACCATACAGTATTTTGAGTTGTTTTTGCAACCTTTATTTCATTAGTATACCTGTATTAATTGTGTATATCTGTAGTGAGTCATGATGTAAATATATTTCTTCATGGTGGTAAGAGTTTGAGAGTTAGTAGACTATGGAAGTTGTCTAGATAAAAGATTACGAGGATTTTGTCAAGACAATATCAAATGGAAGAAAACAGAAATCATAATGAAAATGCAGAAAGTACAGAATGTAGAGTTTAGTATGTTGTGTGGCCTTAGGGTAACAAAGCATGCACGGTGGTACTTTTGTTTTTAATGTATATAACTGGGTATTTGATGAAGACTATTTAAAATAAACACTATAGTATAGTAGGAGGAACAGATTTATTAAAGTATATTATGTCATATAAAGAAACACTAAAAAAAAAACCAAAAAAGGAGTTAAAGTGATCCAAAATATTTTAAAATTTCTACTAAAAGTCAATGCTACTGCTATCTTCATTTTGGAGATGACAAATTATAGGAAGAAAAGCATAACAGCAGGATAATCTAAGAACAGATATACCAGGTTGAGCAAGAACTGAAATGAAATCAGACATTTTCTTCTCAGTAGATTATTTCATTTTTTTGTCTTAAAGAAAAAAGCATTTGATGATGAAGTAAAATCCATTGGACGATTTTGACAAAATGTAGAAATAGAGAAGATAGAACTGTACATTATATGTAATGCATGAGACCTTAAACCCTTGATGACATTTATCTTCACTTGTGAGAAGAGATTTAATAAAGTAATTTATTAGGTCCCTTTTCACTCATAAAAAGAAATGTCGGGAAAGACCTATTCCTTCATATATTCTCCATATACTGCATTGAGTATTAATCCTTATATTTCTAACTTAGTATGGTATGCTAAATTTTCAGTGGTTCTGCTTTTGAGCAAAACAAATGTATATACTAAGAAAATCTTAAATTTTAGGGGCAGAAGAATTGCATAGGTAGATTATTTTGAACCCTTCAATTTTTATTTTCAGAAAAAAACTTACCTTGGGAAATACACTGAACATCATTTCAACTAGTTAAATTACTATGCCAAGTAAGATGTCTGCTCAGCTGATGGAGATAACACTTTTCATAGACAAATTATTTCCCAGCCACACTTCTCCCAGAGAGAATGACAAGAAGGTTGTTGATGTGACATAAATTTTTACTATTAGAAAGGCAGATCAGTTCTTAATCTATTGTGTACAAGATAGCAGAGTTTTCCTAGAATATAAAATTTGACTGTTAAATCATAAGTATTTAAAAGATATAAAAAGGTGAAATTAAAGATTCACAAAAATAGCTAGGAAGATAAAAAATCTGAGGCCAAGCCAATTGCAGCTCACTTTCTTATTTTTGATGTCAATGATAATGATACCAAGTTAAATTTAACCCTTATGGTTTTCTGCCATTTCAGTTAGATACTTTAGTTGCTTCTACGACACTGACTTTTTTCACCTTTGCCTTCCAGGCTTATCTGCACTTGGGAAAGGAACTGTCTTGTCCAGTAAATTTTCAGGTACATCTTTGGTTGCTTAAGACATGAGCAAAATGATGTAATGCAAAGCAAATATGAAATGACTTTAGAAATTGACACAAATTCCTACAATTGACACAAAGTGACAGGTTTTTTCAAAGGGAAACTGCTGACATTGGATTGGGTTATCTTCCTCAAAGCAGAGCTTTAGCTCCAGCAGCATACTTGGAAAGGAATTTTAGAGAAATGGACAAATGAATGTGGTGCACTTTGACAAATGGACAAAGTCATAGATCCAAATAAACCACCAATTTCTTTATAAGTTAAAAATACTAATGCAGAAACTGAATTTTTATTTTTGAAAAAGTCTGCAATGAGCAGCATCTGTGGAAATACAGATTCTAAAGTTCTGGTTCAGCTCTACCTTGTTAATCAAAAATCTTTGCAAGACTATGACTACGATCCTTGGGGTTGTGGTCTTTTGCCTCTTCCATGCAGAAATACCCATTTTTGGTAGAGTGGTACTACCATTAACAGCAGCAACGGGATTAGCATCCTTTTCTCAAATATGCATTGGCACATCTTTATACAGTACATGCAAAAGTCATGTCTTATAGCTCAGTGAGTATGGTATAGGGTCTCATACGTACTAGATACTCAAAGCATTAAAAATTTTATACCAAGTCTTAATCACAAAATTTTAAAGAAAAATCTAAGAGATGCAGAAGTATACAAAGTAAAATGTATTTATTTATGTTTATTCTTAATTTTATATAGAAGAAATCAATAAAACATTGTATAATACAGATAATAATTATATATATACAAGTATATTGAAAATGATAACCTCAAAATTAGTGGCCTATATTTTCTGAATCTCAAAAGAGAAAAAGGCAAATACAGCATAACTTACTTGCAAATAGGCAAAAAACAAAGAAAACACCAATGATACACTTTCTAATAAAGAAATTGATGAGAATATTATGAATATGAAATATGACACCATAAATGAGTCAATAGGTGTAAGAGAAACACCTAAAAAATGAAGCAGATAGATTGAAGATAAAGAGGATAAAAATGTCAGGCAAATAGAGTCAAACAGAAAGCAACATTAAAAATAGTGCATCAGGGCTGGTGAGATGGCTCAGCGGCGTAAGTGCCTGCCTTGCAAGCGTGAGGGCCCGAGTTCGACTCCCAGAACCCACATACGAAAAAGGGGCTGGTGATATCCCTCAGCGGCACGGGTGCCTGTTGGCGCGTGAGGTCCTGAGGTCGACCCCCCGGTACCCACAAAAAAAAAATAGTGTATCAAATATATGTTTTTAAAGTTAAAAGCAATAAATTCATCAAAAAAAGTAATCTTGTTTCATCAAAAACATGCTCTGAAGAAAATATATAATGGCCATAATTGTCTGTGTTGTATGCGTGCATGTTTGAGTGCATTATGGTGATGTAATAGATGTAAAGGTATTAAGTTTGGAGATACTAAAACAAGGATTTTTCTTTATGTGCTTTGTAAAAATCATTACTCTTCTATGGCTATTTATTTTGTTGTATTCATCTAAGGAAATTTAAAAAGAAAGTCTCAAGTGGAGCAAATTATTTTAGAAAAGGTATTAAATTAGTTAAAGTAAAAATATTTAAATTAGTAAATTTAGGGAAAAAGATATAGTTTGGAGGAAGCTTTTGGGAGAGAATTTGGGAGAAGTCAGTAGAACTGTAATTTGGGAAATTTTGTATTGTTTTTATTCAGAACAGTTTAAATAATTTTATTAGTACATTTTTATAACAGATTCATTGTGGAGAGTTGGTACATGTTCATAATGCATCTTAATTTTTTACCACGCCCCCATCTCTTAGTCTCCTTCCCTTTTGCAAAAGTTCTATTTCCCTGTTTTCTATGGTCTATATTTTATTCTGCTCTTTAATTTATTTATTCTTTGGACAACAGTTGAAATCATATTTGAAGGTTAACCACGTAGAATTAAGTTTTTGTGTAAATAAGATAACTCATCAGATATTAAAATATATTACCAAATTATAAACTGATGACAAATAGTAAAGTTCCTAAGTGTCGTTAGGAGAGACAATCTTCAAAGTTATAATTTGAATTTGCCAGAGCTGGACTATTTGAGAATGAATAAGTGAGTTGTTTATTACTTAAAATATAACTTGCCATATTGAGTGTATAAGACTGAGCAACTAAGATCATATCTTTTATTTCACAAACCATTGGTTTGAGATAAATATGTAATGCCTTTAGAGTTACTTTTCTACTTAAAAATTGTTAAGGATTCAAGCACTGTATGGTAAGAGAAGAGTCAAAGGAAATAGGATACCAGTTCTAAACAATGACCAGTTTTTGTCACTCCTTTTAGGCAGAGCCCTGAAATTGTTGAAATCATTGGAGACTGTGATGGGAGACTCAAACCTTTGGCACATTGTGGTAAAAGAGCAGAATTGCAGGTGTGAATGAGAGTCCATGTAAATAGGCTTGGCCAAACTTTATAGAATCTCCAGTTTCCTACTTTCCCCAAATAAATTGCATGTTGTTTAGACCAGGAAGTTTGAGAAGCGTTTACAGTTGTTAAGACAGGTAACTGTAGTCCAAGGACTAATGCTAGCCTAGGAGCCAGAACTAGCCAGCCTTAGTGGTGGACAATGAAAACAGAGAGTAGCAAAGCCTCGATGCCTTGCCAGTACGATGGAATAATATGTAAGTGCCTAGGAGCTCAGACACCTGAGGAAGGAGAAGGGGGAAAAAAAAAAAAAAGAAACAAACAAACAAAAACCTGATGGAAAGTCTGAGTAGAACCTGGAGGAGGAAAATTTCTCATAATTTAGCAAATTTTCAGGATCAGGGGAGATTGGGGACTTGAGAAAAAAATTAATTTCAGTTAGAAAGAAGCTACATTTCTTATACTTTTGACTTTTAGTTGTCAAAAAACACTCGCTATTCAAAAAAGACACTATTAAAAATAAAATGAAAAACTGGGAGATTTAAAAATAAATGAGGGGGCCGGTGAGATGGCTCAGCGGCGTAAGCGCCTGCCTTGCAAGCGCGAGGGCCCGAGTTCGACTCCCGGAACCCACATACGAAAAAGGGGCCGGTGATATCGCTCAGTGGCACGGGTGCCTGTTGGCGCGCGAGGTCCTGAGGTCGTCCCCCTGGTACCCACAAAAAAAAAAAATAAAAATAAAAATAAAAATAAATGAGGATACAGGAAAGTGGAATTACACTGGTTAAAGTTGTATAATATGGAAAATTCTTCTAAGTGTCCTTGGAGCACTTATATATCTTTAACAAATCCCCAAACATAAATAGGACTGTATATTTGGACAGAATTAATGACAATGGGTAGAACAAATAGTTTCTCATGACAATGATAGGTCTTGGGTCAACAACGAAAAATTATCACAGGAGTGGGTAGATTTTCTTACTAAATTACACTGTGGCAATAATTAACACAGAGTGACCCTGACTTAATAACAAACAGATTATTTGAAGAAAGCAATCTTGAATCAGAAACCCAGAAAAATGATTCAAGAATATATATGTAAGCCAGGTGTAGTGGTGCACACCTGTAACCCCATCAGTCAGGAGGCTGGGGCAGTAGGATCTCTGTGAGTTCGGGGCCAGCCTGTGCTGCATAGAGAGTTTAAGGCCAGCCTGAACTACATAGTGAGATGCTATCTCAAAAAACAAATAAAACAAACAAACAAACAATAAAGCATATGCAACATTTTGAATTAGTGAGAGAGGAAAACGGTTGTTCAAAGAATGGTCTTGTTCAAGTTAAGAATTTGGAGAAATTTTAGATTATCACTTATTTCTAAAATAAAATTCAGATATATTAAAATATTAAAAGATATGTAAACTAGTACTGAATAACATTGGAATAAGGAGGGCCTTTTAATCATGATATCAAAGAAAAAAGAATAACTGAAAATAATTATGCAGTTTCTCTTTATATCTAATATATTTATTTTCTTATTGCATTACCTTGAACTTCTAGAACAATTTTTAACACTGAATTGATAATGGGAAATCTGTCTTACTGATTCAATTTCTTTTATTCTTACCGAAAGGCATGACGTTGTTTGCAGTTTTAGAAAGATAGTCTTTATTGTTCTAAAGAGAATTCCTTTCAACATAGATATAGAATATTTTTTGTTTTAAAATCAGATGTATTTGTAGAGTTCACAAAATTCTTGTAGCACCAAATATAAGTATATGATAAGCAGTATTAGCAGATTTATTTTTATTGATCTATCTATGCTTTTATTTACAGAATAAAATTTATCTTGGCATGGCTTTTTTAATACATGTTTGAATTAAATTTATATTTCTTTACTTAAGATGTTTACCTCTATATCACTTAAAAGCCTCGATTTGCAATTTTTAGTACTTTTATGAGACTTTGCTATCAGGGTTGAGCTAGTTTCATGATGTGATTTTGACATCTCTTCCTACCTTCCACCTCCCAGAAGAGACAGTTTTTTGAAATAAAAATATTTAATCCTGAAAACACCTTCTTTACATTTACTTTATTTGAAGAATAACCAAAAGATAGACAAATTAAGTAGAATGCCTTATATGTTGAGCTGGGACAACTAGGAAATGCAATCAAAATAGATTTTATCTTTCTTTCCCACTCACCATTCAAAATACGTACCGTAAGGCAAATTTTTCTCTGCACTGCATGAAAATTCTGGAGACTCTCTGATTTTATAGTCATTCTTAGGTCATGATTGCTCTAACTTCTAAAACAGCCCCAATTTGGTATTAGAACACCCATTTCCAAACTTGATTGAGGATCGAATCTTTTCCATTCTCTCAGTTTTGGATAATTTCAAATAGGGTACTGATACTTGAAAAGGGGTATAGTCAGAATCTTCTCTCATTTTATGCTTCTTTCTGAGATTGCGAAGTAGTTTCTGGTCCTTCCAAGAGACAGTGTGCTGAGAGGGAGAAGAGCGAAAGAAGGTACAGAAAGTAGGATGGTATTATTGAAGATTGCCTTCAAATTCTCTGACTCTGTGATTTTTAAAGGAAATGTTCTGGCCTGGGAACTTCTATGCATTCTATAGAGGGTCCTCTTGCGAGGCCCCCAGTAGTTGCAGTAGCCACTGCTTCTGCTGATCCTGGTTGTTTCTGAACCTATCCACCCTGAGACTCGCAGTGATACTTCTGTGAAGTGGCTCGGGTCAGCTCTTAATCTAAGGTTCAGTGAGCGAGGTATATACATGGTGTGCTTGTCATAGGTCAGAGCATTTCTACCCCAAATTACTTACCTTTTATCTCTGACCTGTGAGCTCAGGGCTCTGTGAGCTACTTGCCTTGTGATTCCTTAAGATGTCCTAGAATCTAGCCTGCTGTATCACGAACTGCTGAAGACTGTTGAACATCAAAGTCCCTGACTGTTTCTAGGGAAGTTCTTTGTTATCCTAGACAAAAAGCAAGATGTGGACATCCCAGGCCCTTCACAACAGGACCCACAGCTTGGGAGATATCTCACCGAAGAAATATCATTTTAAAATATGCTTTCAAAAAGCATATTTCACCCACTCAAAAAGTGGTTGTGGGATTTCAAAAGACCTCAGTAGCTCTTGATAACTTTTATCCAGTCAGGCCCCACCTCTACAATTTTGGGTTTATTGTACCTGGGTACCTACATTGTGATTTCACATATAAAAGAGCATCTCAATCTCATCATGCTGCTGCTTCCTCATTTCAATCACTTGTGGCTATTGTCATTTGAGCTTATTGTCTCATATTCTGCACTTCTTAGCAGATATCAGAATCAATCAGCCCTTCTTTTTTTTTTTTTTTTTGTGGGTACCAGGGGTCAACCTCAGGATCTCGCGCACCAGCAGGTGTCCATGCCCCTGAGTGATATCACCGGCCCTTTTTTTGTATGTGGGATCTGGGAGTTGAACTCAGGACCTCACGCTTGTCAGGCAGGCGCTTATGCCGCTGAGCTATCTCACCGGCCCAGCCCTTCTATACTTACTTTTTTTTTTTTTTTGTGGGTACCGGGGGTCGAACTCAGGACCTCCCGCGCCAGCAGGCGCCCGTGCCGCTGAGCTATCTCACCAGCCCTATACTTACTTTTAATTTAAGATAGAGGATCCATGTAAACTAAAATGAGTTAGTCAATTTAATCATCCTGAACTCCAATTAGTTATTATGGGAGTGACTTTTCTCCACTCATAAACTATTATTTAATCTTCAAATGTAACACAGATGTATTTTAGAAGTAATAGACCAAGAAAAAAGAATTAGGTCAAAATTCTTCTTTATTTGAACTGATGATATCAGTAATATATATCAATTAGATAATAGAGCTGTCTTCATATGATGAAAATTTTTAATAAGCTACAAGACTGGTATGTAAATAATGACTGAAAACAGTTAAGAAGAGCGATAGCAAGAACAAAATAGCAAACAAATAGTAAATAGTTCTAAGCAAAGTAACATGCACATGCTATATTTGTTAATATTCTTTTTGAAGATTATGAAAAGTTCTGTTAAATTATAGAATGTTTTCTGATATATTTGTAAAAATTACTGTACATTAAACAGTATCCTAAGTTCACAAACCTTATTATTACATAGCTTCAACTAATGTATTTTTTTTTTTTTTTGTGGGTACCAGGGGTCAACCTCAGGACCTCGGCGTGCAGGCGCCCATGCCGCTGAGCGATATCACCGGCCCTTTTTTCTCCTGTGTGGGTTCTGGGAGTCAAACTCGGACCCTTGCGTTTGCTGGGCAGGCGCTTACGCCACTGAGCCATCTCACCGGCCCCAACTAATGTATTTTTACTTACACATTATTTTTGACTTGTTTATTATCATTTGATATCTGAAATATTTATACTGTTTATGTGCTGCTTAATTGTATTCAATTTATAAAACATTATATCTAATTTTTCTTAAAAATAAATATGAGGTATATTAAAAATGATGATATACAAATATCGGACATCGTATTATCTCTCTAGTATGAGAAACTGAAAGAGTAAATAAGATCCAAAATGTACAATAGATATGGTGAATCAAAAAGAAACTGGTCAAAAGGAAAGAGAGACTGGAATAGGGAAAAGAAAGAAGGGAAAGGGAAAAAAATTGTATATATATATATAAGATGGTTAAGATAGATACACTACCATTTTTACTTAGTTCATTGAAGAGTAAGGTTTGTGCCAATAATGTTTGGACAATTGAATGCTAATGTCTGGTGTCCTGAATAACTAACTTAAAGATAGTAATACGTAATGTATTAACCATTGTTACCCTCCTATTATGTTGTTTTGAAAATTTGTTCTTCTTTTGATTTGTTTTGTTTTTTTCTTCTCTTTAAAAAAAAAAAAAAAGAAAGTATATAATTCAGTAAACAAGCTTATTACCATAATGCCATTCATTTTAACCTATGTGTTGAACATTTAAAAATATGATTTAATATGAAAAATGCATGTTGTATATAAAACATCTCAATACATTAATATAGTTGCATCAAAGGCTTTTGGTGTGTCATTATCTAATCATTCATGTATATATTTGTTGGGTAGTTATTACATGCTTAAAAATGGTAAAATACTATGCTGATAAGTAAGGCACACTATACTTGTCTTCAAGCTTTTAATTTCATTTGTTAAAGACAATCTTTTAATATAAAAATTAATTATAATTCCAGACCACAAATTATTATTAATAGCTTTAAAGAAGTAAATGCAAAGGTTCTGTACAAAAGTAGAGGGAGCAAAAAAGATAAAGAAAATGATTAGGAATATACAGAGGAACTAGAAAGCAAGACTCTTTCATTATTGCAAAGGATCAGAAAAAAGAGTGACAGAGAATTCTAAACACGCATACACAGCAGGAACTATGATTGTGACAGAGAATTCTAAAAACACATACACAGCATGAACTACATTATTAAATTATGAAGAATCAAAAGGCGATGTTACACTTAAGATATATGAAATATAGCAAGAACAAAGGAAGCAAACACCAGAATATAAATCGGAAGCATGTAAGGTGTGTTAGTCCTTCAATTGCAGGATACGAGTTATGAGTTTATCCTAAGAATTGAATTGCTAAGTAGGAATGGTAAAATTAAATGAAAGAACTTTGGAAGAGGGTACACCACTAAAAGCTCATTTGGAAGCTATTGCAATGGTCTACACTGAGGGTGTCCAAAGAGTCTCAAGTAGGAAACAGACTGTGAATGGAGGAAAGCGGGCGAATCTCCACACACTGAGAAAGAAGCTTTGATAGAATAAGGTGCATAAATTTATTAGGGGAACAAGGGAGAGGGGACAATAAAAGAACATGCAATAATCTACTGGGAGATGTTGTGACCTACAGTATATTCACTTGTAATACTAATTAGAAGTTGAGTTTTTTCAGGGAAAGAGAGAGAAAGAGAGAGACTCAAAAATATTTTCATATATTTAAAAATCAACAAATCATTATATTAATGTTCATAATTAATTGTGAGAGTTTACCATTAATTTGGAATTTTATAATGCCAGTTGTATGTCAATCGTATTAAAATTTTAAAATTATCTTGAGAGCAGATTTTTTTATTAAAATAATCCTTTAGGTAAAATGACAACCAGTTAGTTTAGAAAGTTATGTGTCATACAATCAATTTACCTTCAGTAAAGCAAGATAGCTGAAAGGTAAAGTTTATCAGGACTATGAATTTCCTTATGATATTTCCACTCATTTTAACTGGAATTCAAGACTACTTCCTGCAGCAGAGAAAAAAACTCCTGCATTTTTGTTCACTGAAAAATGCCAATACAGCCTGTTCCCTATAATAGTTTAGATCTTAAATGTCTCCCAATGGTCCATGAGTTGGAGGATTTGTCCCCAGTGAGGCACTTTTGGAAGGTGATGACACCATTAAGAGACTGAGCTTAGTGGGAAATCTTTAAGTCATTGTGAGCAGGCCCTCAAAGAGGATAATGTTACAGGCCTAAAAGTAATAGGACCAACAAATCATCAACTAGAACCTCCAAAATTGTGAGCCTAAATAAATCTTTCCTCTTTAATAGTTGGTTATCTCATACATTTGCTATAGTGACAGAAAGCTGACTAAAAGAGTCCCAAAGAAGTATCAAAAATGAAGGACAACACCCCTATAAAACATCAACCTTCTCTTAGGATGCTTGCCTAAACACCCAGTATTTCCCATTCTTCTTGCCATTTAATCCCTTTAATAACCACTAAGTGTTTAAAATTAGCAGCTAGGAATCTAAAGCTTTGCTAATATCCAAGTAAATGACCGAATAAAAGAAACAACTACCGTGTAACGGTTTGGGGTTCATTTTCTATAATTTTCTTACATGCTACTTTTGGGTAAGATGTTTCAGTATATTCTCTAAAACCACAGAAACCCATAAGATAAAACTCTGTCTGTATGAAAATACTATCTGTAGAATGTTATTGAGATATAATTTCAAGTTACAAGAGTGAATCTATATGGTTTTGTTATGTCTACCATATTTGACATAGGGTAGCAAGATTTTTGTTACCCTCAAGGTTTTTAACTGTTTTTCTTGAAGCTATGAGAATACTTGCTTTTAAAAAATCATGATACTAGTGTCAGTAAAATCAGCAAAAACAAACAAACACAAAACTTGGAAGACTACAACTAACTGCTCTTTAATCCCTTCGTTGCAACTGTCATTCAGCAAAATTCATGTGGCTGCTAGAAAAAAAATAAGACTATACACATTGTCCTTACAGTGTATATGCACTTGAATTACAAGTATAGATAGAAGTGTGCATGTGTACATGTGCATGTGTATGTGTGCATGTGTATGTGTGTTGCATTAATGATATTAAAATAAAGAAAAGGTATGGGGAGAAATACGATCAATGAAAGAAAAAGAAAGAGTGAGAGAGAGAGAGAGACCAGATGAAAAGGTGGTACTTCAGATGGCATTACAAAGATAGATTTTAAGCACGAGTAAAGAATATAACCACAATAACCAACATCAACAATTTAACAAACTCGCTTTAAAGGCTTTAAGCCACATGAACAGGTACAGTCACAGCAACAATTTCACTCTTGGTACCAAGTTTGTGTATCAGTCAGCTATTCATCAGTGGGAGACAATGCCCCCAACATGTATAAATTAAAAGTGGAGAGGTTTAGTTTGGCTCATCGTTTCAGGGGAGTTAGTCCCTGGTAGACTGGCTACAAAGCAGAAACGTTATGGTGGAAGGTTATGATGGCCCAGAAGCAGAGAAATAGAAAAGTAACAGAGAGGAAGGAGCAGGAACTAGACATAGTATTCAAAATCATGCTTCCGTGACCCACCCAGGCACAACCAAATGTGTGCTTTGCTAATCCTCTAATCTCATGCCAATCAATTTGACATATGAAACTTAAACACCACAAAAACTAAGCTGAGAGGATTATCTAATAGTAAGATAAATAATTTTATGCTTTTGCCTAGAGCCAGTGGGAGTTAATAAGTGAGACTGGCCAATCATTTTGAGAAGACGGTTTATCTCAATCTCAGAAAGAGTTCTCTACCATTTTAATTCTCTTTTTTTCACTTACTTTCTTTTCCTAGAATTATACAGGTGGGCCAACACATATATACTAAAATTACTTAAATTGTAGCCAATTGATTAAATAAATTTAAATTTATCTAAAAAATATCTAGTATGGATTTTTCATTTATAAATTTAAATAATATAATTTCATGCATCATGAATTAGTATCCAATCCAACTCCAAAGCATTTATAGATTTTTAAGATCACAGACAAATACTTTTTAAACTAAAGAATTGTATTCACAAAGGAACATAACCTATGTCCTTCTGTATTAAGATGATAGGAACTAACAAGTACAAAATTAATGTTGGTTAGTTACTTTAAAAGTCTATACATCATTGTCCAAGTTTTGCCTCATTCAGAAATACTTTAACAACAATCTTGTGATAAACTGTGCATGTAGGATTAAAACTAATCCTTGATATACACTTTAAAAAAACCCTAATTCTGTAAGAGATGAGCTCAAATTTCAGAGGTAATGAGTTCAATACTTTAGAGAAAAAATTGATTTAAAAAAATTTGTAGTGCTTAATTATGTTCAAGAGCTCAGCAATATATTATTTGTTAATATATCTTTTCATAAGGAAAACTCTTAATCAGAAATGGTGAATTCTTCTGTAGTCTAATTAATGAATGAGCTTGATTTGAAAAATGTTCCCTCAAAAAGTAGGTATAGCTAGGGAGTAGGCAAATGCATTTAAAAAAAATTAACTAGTGGATACCGTCTTAGATATTCTCTTCTAGTATCTGTTGAGAGCTCCCTTAAACTTAGATCTTTGAAAACTCTCACTTAAAGATAAACAAAGTATTTAGTCAAGTGTAATAGGACTACGAGGTCATAATCTTATGCATCTATAAAACTAATTGATAATGTATAGCATTATGGGGATAATTATTCACCTGACAATGTTTCTCTCTGGAGATTGATAAAATATTTTATCTATTAGGGCTAAACTCAGTTTTATATAAGTAAAACTCAGTTTTGTTTCCTTTTTTTCCACACATGTCATCCACAAATTACCTTCTTTTCTAATAATATTATCTATATTCTTCTGAAAAATATTTAGGTTAGTTTTACAAAGTACAAGACAAAAGCATTCTGCTTTAGCTGCTGTTCTGCTGCCCCTGTCTTTCATCTTGCTCTGTGGTGCTGCATTTGCACATTTATGCGTTGCATCAAACCACAGGCTGCTTTTTATTTTTCTGTCTAGGCAGGAGGATGATGACTTTTCTTTCACTTATTGCATTTTGTTTTTGATGTATGATGTTACCCTTACAAAGGCTCCGTTTCTTTGTGCTTGTCAGCATTCCATTCCTGAGCTTCTCTTTCCATGTACTTCACAAAGTCACATTTCCCTGGTCCAGTCTCCTGCTTTTAAAGAAAGGTCTGTACTTCCAAGGCTTTCTAAAGCACCACCACGTGTAGCGAGTCCACAGCTCACCTGGGAGCTTATTACAAAGCAGAAGCTCAGCTGCGCCACAGTCTTGATGAAGCAGAAGCTGTACTTTAACCAGATCTCTGAGCTCAGGTAAGTGGCAGGCATGACTCTAAAGAGCTGGCTGCAGCCATACCCTTCAAGACACCATCTACATGTTCTCTTTGGCCATATAGTTGCAGCAAATACTACCCTCACAACATCACGGCCAGGACTGCATTAACCTCGTAACAGCTGTCCGTGTCTACATGGATGCTCAGATTACAGTGCTCTTTCTGATCTCTCAGTGCTTTGGGTTTGGCTATTCATTCTGACAAGTTGATTGTGAGTGGGAAGGAGGGCCTGGGATTAGGAAACAATAGACTAGAAACGCATCTCTATAATTTTCTACTTCAGCTTTGAAATCTTCCCTTTGTACTTACCTGAAAGCAATAAACACATTTGTCGTATTTATTAATGCAACTGTTATTAAACTTCTGCTGCCCCAGCAGCAAAGTCTATTACACTGAATTCTTTCTTTCTTCCATCACAAGGGAGTTATTCTTGTGTTAACTATTTTGATCAAGAGAAACAAGTTTTATTTGTAGGACTGGGCATATTACTAGCAGAATAGCCCCAGAAATTAGTAGTCTATTCTGTACTGATATATTAAAAGAAATGTGTCCAAATCATACCAATTTTATTGTTAATTTGGTTAGAAAGTTGTTTGCAGGTGCTTTGGCATAATACTGTACTGTGAATGGTCTTGAGTTTGGTACTTTTTAACTGTATTTTAAGGTCTTTGAGCTAACCAAGTGAATTGAAGTGACTTTCGAAGGAGAAAGATATACTATACCCTTCATTACGGAATCATAAGGTAGAAATGAACTACTGCTCTTCAACTGTGGCTATTTGTCTCCTGGACCTGGTGGAGGCCTTTCACATGCAGTAAATGTGTAACACGAAGAGAGACAGATGGTGTCTTTATGTTCTTTTGTGGAACGATACTTGAGGTGAGTGTTAGACAATCCAGGAAAATGAACAAATATATGTCCTAGTTTGCAATGCATGAGAACTACATATATAATGAAATATTTACCACAACATTGTAATATAAGTTGCTGACATAGACATAAATTAATGGGGGTTATACCTTTTAATATAAATTGACCACATATAGGAGGAATTTTCAGCATACTGGTAATTAAGAATTTAGAAAATTTAGAATTATTGAATGTGATTGTGGTAAATGATAGACTAACATAAAGATGTAATGTGTAGGTTTTATCTTTCACTTTCAAAGGTAGTTGTACTATTTCCCTAGGCTAACACGAAAACCTCGTGTAAACTCAATATTATGAATAAATAGCATTTATTTAATGCCTATATCTACATAAGAAGAACATGTTGCTTTTGTAAAAATGTTAATGATGTTTTGAGGTATTGGTTTATAGTAAAATATAATTAAACCAATATTAAACGTAACATAAATTATATCTTAAAATAAAATATATTTTATATTAATGTTAGTTTAGGATTTATGTCTTTGAAGTCATGTTGTTACCTGTTTGCAAAGACACGGTATAAAGCTTATCATTTTAAAATTAAATTCTTCTCTGTAGATGTATAAAGAATAGAAATTCAAAGATATTTAATACTTAAAATTAAAAGTTCATTTTAAATTGTGTATTGTTCATATATTCTCCTTCATATATGATAAATGATGACTTTGATATTGGTTGCTTTGATTTCTATGCTAAAGAAAGCCCACATACAATACCCTATGATTATGGTATTATTTTAAGGTATGAAAATCGTGGAGATATTTTTGGTTGTTACAATTATTGAGGAGAACAAATGGAATTTGTTGGACAGAAGAGAGGATATTAGACATCCTGTACTGCACAGGAATGTCTCTAAAATGAAGAACTGGCCAGAATTCTTCATGACCTTTAAATATATCTTTAGGTAAACATTCAGGAAGTTGAAAATATTATTGATAATAATCCGAGTGTAGAACTTTTCTCAATTTCCATATTAACACAAAGTAAGTTGGAATAGTTTTAATGTGTATAAGATTTTCTAAGATTGTAAAAAAGTATAAGTCATCAAAATAGTAAAAATTTGAATGTGCCATAATTTGGTAAAATTTAGCTCACCCTGTTGGAAAATTCTGTTAATCATCAACAACCTCCTTTATGATATGGGAGCCACTACTTGAATACTCTGTGTTTTTAGCTGTGTGTTGTTCATGGCTATTTTTCATAAAAGGGCAAACATCTAATTACCTAACTTTATTATCTAATATAGTTTTTTTAAAGTCTTTAACATAAGATAGTACATGCACATACATGCACACACACGTATACACTCTTTCCTTCAGTTATCCTTTATAAGTATTGAGTTAATATTTTTAAATTATCTGTGCAGGTAAGTTCCATTTTCTGTAAATTTTAGTTTGTGATAATAATGGGGCGCTACAACATATTCATTATAAAATGGAGCATTTTGGGTTTAATGGGTTTGAGAACCACTGTGTTGGAAGCATCTGTCTCAGGAAGATTGATGCTCCCAGCAGGCCACATCTAACACAGCCAGTTGTACAGCAAAGTTTACTTTGGTAGAAGAGCAAATGTACATGACATTCAAGGTGGTGTGCCTTGAGTTTTTCTTCTACTGTACACTTGCTGTGTGATTTTGGGTGGGTCAGTTAATTTCCCTGGGCCTAAATCTTCCTTCTATTAACTGAAAGTGTTGTACTTGATGGACTTTAAGATCGCTGAGACACTGTGATATCATAGGTGGAAATTTACTTCCATATGGTAGAAACCATATACAAAAACCTACATATTTGCAACGTTCATAGTTGCATGAAAAATTTTTATAGTGACCTAAAACTCTTCATGACCAAATCAATGGCATGAGTTTTCATTTCTAACACACACATAAATATATACATATACATGACAGTGGGTATAAATGCTTGTATACATACATAATGTATATATGTGTGTATGTATAAATGTGTGTATATATACACATTGTATATATGTATACATTTCTTTACACAATGATTATTAATAATATACACATATATAAACATATGCTCCATATATCCCACACATATATGTGTATATTTATATATATATGTGTATATTTAGATAGATGATAGGTAACTTTACCTCTGATATTTTGAAGGGTACATGCAGTTGTGCATTTTAATGGTTAATGTCCTTAAAGCTTGGGCAAGATTTTCTGAGTGAAATATACAAGGTAATACATGAGAAAATTACTTGTCCTTAGGTCATGTAAAGAGTTGGTTAGAAAAGGGCACATTCATTTTCATCCTTAGGGTAGGCCAGCATTCACTCTTTCAATTCTCATGTCCTTCTCCCCTAGCCACATGCACCTTGCCACCTTTCTTCTTTAAATTACCAAGAGGAGGCCACAAGATGAGGAATACTTCACTGCAGGTGGTGATATGAAACTGACAAGTAGTTTATAAACGAGTCCTACCCTATTGCTTGGAGAAGCTTTATAACTGATTGTTTTAATACCAAAGTGACACCAAAGGAGGTCAAGTAAATAAATATGCAAGCCTCACCAGTTCAAAATAATAAAATTTCAAAGTGTGCAAGCCTGCTTGTTGAACATATGTTTGAGGCACAGCTAAGCCATCTGGCTCAGTGTCAAGCATTTACACCAACTGCAGTCTTACAGTACCTGACAGCAGAAAAGCTTTATTCCCCTGGTATTTGGGCACAAATGGAGAAATATTATTGAAATGATTATCTGCATCAAGACTCAGATTTGCTTTGACATTTAGCTGGCTCTGTTTAATCCAAAGGGTTGTCTGAATGAATAAAGAGAAGGGTTCCTCCAGAAGATGCTGCGAGCAGCCAGGGAAAGCCAAATGATTAATGAGACTGAAAGGCAGGGTGGACCTGCCCACCTCCACCCAGACCTTAGTGCCAAGAACTGAATATGAAATTAGTCTGAGGCTTTCCGTGGCTTGTCAGGAAGATTCTTCTACCCTCACATGGGCTCTCATTTTGGTATTCTGGAAACAAAAGGAACAAATACCTTACCCAATATGGAAGAAATAGAGAGCCTGGGAGAAAGCTTCATATTATAATCAGAACATTTCACATTCAAACACTTTTTGCTTTTAACAGCTCTACTGGAGGCATTTAGATATTATGTTAGGAACAGAATCTCTTTTAGGAATCAGAAGGCTACGGCTTGTCGCCTGGTTTCTGTTTTGGCAGCTGGTTTCTACATGTAATGGTCTTTATATCAAGATGATTTCATTTGGCTTTGAAAGCTATGTTCCCCTGGTTATTTGGTGCTGTCATTCATTTTAAGATGGGACACTAAGCTTAGTTTCTTGAAAAACGAAGAACAAACCTAGTTTCAGCATTCACCTATGCTAATTGGTGAATAGATACTTAGCCAAAAAGGTACCTCTTTTTTAGTCCAGGCTAATTAGCAAGAAATAGAATAAAGTTTTATAATAAAGGAATAATAACTTACACTATTAATAGTGTAAGTACCTTAACTTTGAACTATTTATCAAAAAGTCCTAAGTTCATATCTGCTTTATCTGATTTTTAGTTATATTGTATCTTTTGGAAGGAGAATATTAGCAATGATTGTTGATTTAGATTTGAAATTACTTTGGTTATTTGGATTTCATAAGAATGTTAGGCATGATTTTCTCCTCACTCTTACTTTTAATTAACTTCTTATAGAGATATGAATGAATTCTAATGAACACAATTGGCAGGCTAATTGATTTGTTTCAGAGCACAGAGAGTGATCAGTATGCTGGCAGCATTGTGATATACTATTCAAGGATGTCAAACGGTTTTTGGGTTAATTTTCTGGCAGAGGTTAGTTGAGGAAACTGCTTAAAATATGTACTGGTTTTGATTTTCAAATAAGTGTCTGTTTTTTTAAAAATTGAGTGAATTAAATGATATCTATTTCTTTGAATTTATGATATCTTTAAATTATCACATTGCCACTTGGGAGTTGCTTTGTGTATTCTGTGCATATTAACAGAATACTTTTACATGTGTTATGCACATGAGAATATTAAAGACAATTTTATGAAGGTGAAGTATCCTTATTGTAAGAAAAGCCAAGAATATGATACTCTGTTTTTAAAAATTATTTTTAAAAGTTACTGAAGAATGGTCAAAACAAATCCTAAAAGCACTTGTTTAAATAAAAATTCAAGCATAACTCCAAGAGGTTACTGTTTTGCCTGGGATCTCACTTTAAAGCCTTTGCTTAAATAAATCCCTGGGAAATGACATTCTTTTATAGTGTTAAGAACAATGAGCGGGTGAGAAAATATATTATGACATAGTTAAACACAAGGCTATAATTTCTAAACTGCATAAATTACATGTTTTCCCCTATTATGATACAGACAGCCAAACTGAACATTTTTGAAAGAAAATGACCAACGTATGATTAATTGCAAGCTCACAGATTTTGCAGCTTCAAGAGTAAATCAACCGCTAAGAAGTGCTAACTTGCTAAAATATAAACTAATTTTAGTCTCTGGATATTAAAATATAATCCATCTTCTTCCTCCATTGGGAAAGCTAATTAGAAATTGTGACTGGCACAAGGAGGAGAACCCAGAGAACACCAGGATTAAGTTCATGTGCTTAAAACCTGAGCCCAAAAAAAGTGGCCAGATTTTTCATTCTTTACATTTCACATACTTAAGTTTCCTGAAACCAGCTTATGGTAATGGCTGCTGCCCAAATGTGCAAGTGACAGAACAAAGAATTTGTGAAAAGAACACATTTAGTTAACATAGAATGCTACATGTATAATGCAGCGAATATAGGGAAATGGTCCGTGGATTCCATTGGTATGCTTCTCAAAAGATCTGACTGTTCACATATAGAACATCTAACAGCAAGAGTTTTGGGAAAGCCATCAGATAATTGACAATTGTGTTTTTTTTTTTTTTTTTTTTGTGGGTACCAGGGGGTCGACCTCAGGACCTCGCGCGCCAACAGGCACCCGTGCCACTGAGCGATATCACCGGCCCCTTTTTTGTATGTGGGATCTGGGAGTCGAACTCGGGCCCTCGCGCTTGCAAGGCAGGCACTTACGCCGCTGAGCCATCTCACCAGCCCAACAATTGTGTTTTGAAACTTCATATATTTGGCAAATTTGCAAACTGTTAGCTAGTCTTGATTTTAAATTAGCTTTGCCTGCACTGTGATGACTCTTCCATTAAAGGTATAATTAAAAAATTATGGGGTTGGAAATGCATAATGAATAAATGGAGTCTGTACTACCCACATATCTACAACACTTGCTGACAATTTCATAGTTGCTCTTTTACATGACTATGGTTTTATTTCAAAGAATCTTCAGCATGACATATTAAAAATATAAGTACACTATTAATCCTTTTTAAAATATAACTGTGAGATTCATCAATTGAATAAACAATGGGCATAATAAAAATCCAAGAAGATTCCCTAACAATGTGATGATTTAGTGGGAATAAGTGACTGAATCAGAACTGCATAGTTTCAAGGAAAAACAACCTTACAACAACCACATTCTTTATTTGCCATTGAAGGAAGAGATTCAGGCATAATAAAAATAGAATACTAACAAATGTGGAGTTGATATTCTATCAGCATTTTAAACATATTAAATTACACAAAAATTCTCCAGTAGATATTGTTGTGGACATTTGGAGTAGATGTATTTATCTGACATTGGGATTAATTGCAATACAGCTTATAAATAATATCAGGGTTTCCTCAAGAAACTTTAGTTAAATTTAGCATGCATAACAAGACAATGAATTTCTCAGGTTTATTTGGCACAAAACCCACACACATCCTTTTCCTGCCCTTAATAAGTAATGATTTTAGCTAGCCAGAATTCTAAACTCGAAGGTAATACTCACAATGAAAATAGCAATTGTGAGTCATTTCACTAGTGAATAAGAGCTAGACCACCAGCATTGTTATTTTAGCTTAGCCACTTTGCAACTGTGAAGTATTGAAAAAAGTATTTAAAGTATCTTCCTTAGTTTTCTCATCTACAGGATAACAATAGTACCTACCTCATAATATTGTTATGGGAATTAATGACATTTATACATATAAAATAATTGGACTAATGTCTGGCATATAGTAAATGCTTAATAAATGTTACGACCCATATACATCCCTAGCATTACGAATTACAGCCAAGTATAAACTTTATGCACTTAAAGAAATAAAAGTACCTTTTTTCCAATAAGGTTCTCTGTCTTAGTGACTCCCACATGAAGTAGCTCAAAATCAAGAATTGGTAAGATGAATTTTGGACAAGGATACAAAAGAAAACTTGTATTTCTACAGAATCACATTCATATCTTAGGGTAAGAGCTCAGGGAGCTAACAAGTTTAGTTATGTAGAGGTGGAATGAAATCACTCCAGCTTTTCAGTTCACACCTGAGTCACCAATATAGGATTTTAGTAAGAGGCTTATGATTCATTGAAAAGAACTGTATTATTTTTAAATACCTAGAACTAATTCATCAATCATATAAATGTTAACAATTAAAATTTAGGCATTCTTCTCTAAGAATACTTGTCATTTTGAATGCAAACATGTTTATTTCGGTTGTCATGAATCATCACCAAAATCCACAGTGTTTAGTACTATTATGATTCTCCTTTTAAATGTGTATAAACATTTTCAGAGAGATTATTTAAAGTACAAAAGGTCACATGCTTGTTAATAATGGAGCCAATATTCAAATGCAGATTTAGTTAAGTGTAAAGCCACATTATGTATCACAGGAAATAAGAAAACAAGGCTTGAAATCTGACCATGTTTCTACAACAATAATTTTTTACTTTGATTTAGCAACCTGTGAAATATATAAAAGGTAGAAACTTTTAATCCTAGATTCTCAGTTAGTTGTCTTCATCAAGAATCTGAAAATACTGGGTAAAAAGTAGGTACAAATATCATCTCATCTCTCAGAGGTCCTGTTTTCTTACAGCACCTCTTTGAATTGGTTTGCCTTGGCAGCTCATTAATGCTGTTAACTCAATGACTTCTGAAAGTTTTCCTAATTGTTCCTTGTTGTAACACAGGTCTGTTATAGATGACTCAACTGATCCAGGAATAACTTCTGGACATGTGGGGCAGAATGAAACTGTTTTATGTATGTGTTATTTATAAAGTGTAAAGAAAGAATGGGACAGAAACACTATTTGAAGAAATAATGTTAAGAATTTTCCAAAATTGACAAAATGCACTTGCCCACAACTTCAAGAATTTTACAAACCCAAGGATGTCAAATATAAGGAAAATTTTATTGAAACACACAGAGTAAGATAGCTGAAAAACACAGGTTTAAAAACAGTCAGCAGAGGAGACATGTTACTTTGGGTGGAGCTGCAGTGAAATGGACAGCTGACTTAGCAACAGAAATTATGGAAGTCAAAGACAATGAAATGACATCATATAGTGCTGAAAGAAAACTACTTCCAACCTAATAGTGTATCCAGAAACAGTATGAAGTTTCACAGTAAAGAGCAAAGTAATGAAAAGTATAAATTTTGAATAAAGTTAAGAGGATATGAACTTTACAAAATAATAATGGCAATACCTGAGAAATCTAAATATATGTTTATTAAATACATGACAATAACATAAAATTGAGAAAAGTAAATGGAAAGTCATCTAACATTTTTAACATTATTGGGAAAGTGGTAAAATCACTAATTCTTACAAGACTGCAAAAAGTCAAGAATGAATTTTATGATCTAGGGTAACCATTAAAATAGAAATAACTTTATTGAAATTTATTTTATTTTATTTGAATTATAAAAATAATTTGTACATCACTATTTACTTTGAATATAAGTGGACTAAATGTTTTAATTTAAAGACTAAAATTTTCAGGCTGAATATTATGTTGATGTAAAAGAAGAAACAGAAACAAGATAAGGGAAAGTACTAGACAATACCAAAAATAAACACCAGTTGGGGTGGGACAAAGAGGGAGGAAGACTGCAAGGTTGGAGGCCAGCCTGGGTAACACAGTGAAATTCCATCTTAGGCAATAAATAAATAAACAAAATAAATAAGAGGAATCTGCCTCACGGTAGCAGAGAGCTCTGAGAAGCAGAGTTATATAGCAGAAGCAATAACAGGACTGAGAATAAGCAATCTCACTGAAACTGCAAACTCAATGAAAAGGTAACAGTATGAAGGAAAGAGAAATTAATTAAATTTAGAAATTAATGAATTAAAATAACAGTGATTTTGGAAAAGATTTATTAAGGTATGAATTACTCACTAACTTTGAAATTTGTTTTATTTCCAGCAGTGTTACTATTAAATTCATATTAATGACCAGTATTTTAAGATTAAGGTTAAATTGCGGTTCAGGGCAGGATGCCTGCTTTGGCTTTTTCTCTAGTGAGAACCTCATGGCAAGTGGCAGATGACAGTGACAGAAACATGTGTCAGAGCAGTGATTGCATCGCCAGGCTGGAAGCAGAGAGGACAGAACAGCCAGACTTGCTCTTTTCACCACGGTTATCTCTAGAGAACTACATGGGGGCTGCATACAAACTACCTCATTCCCTAAATGATCTAAGGACCTCTAACTACCTTCCACTTCCCAAAGCTTCCAGCACCTCCCAGCAGTACCTTCCCAAGGACCAAGTTTTAATCACAGTGGACCCTTGAGGAACAAAAACCATATCCAAACTGTACCACTTTTCCACAGCACTCTAATGATAACTCCCTTCTCTTATGTGGAAGAATAAAACAAATGAATGCTATGGCATGGAGAACTAAGTTGGAAATATGAGAAGCATTTAAATCAGCTAATAAGACAGTGTGGGGATGGCCTGAAACATATAACAAATTTATCTGGAGTAGTACTTCTCAAGATTTGAAAAGCATATAAATTAACTGGTACTTCTGTTGAAATGGATATTCTACCCCCGCTGGTCTGTGGTGGAGCCTGAGATTTGTAACAAATAGCCAAGTGATGGACCATGCTTTGAATAGCCAGGGCCCAGAGAAGCTAGAATAGAAAGTCTTGAGAATGATAATCAAAGGGCAAAAAGGAAAATAATTCACCAAACTTAATGAAAACTGCCCATGACTCTAAATTCTTTCTAGTCAAAAGATACTCAGTAGGTCCCAAAAGGAAAGGAAACCAAAAGAGAAGGTGTTTTAGGAAATTTTAGAAAACTGATTAAAATGTAACAAATATATAACCAATTATTTCCACAAAGTAATATTTTAGGGCTTTGCAATTCTTTTTTGTTTTTTTCTTTATTTCTACAAATAGCCAAAGCATTTGCAGCCTGCTAATACATTTCTTCATTACGTCACAGAACTATGAAACACAGCTTGGGGAAACAAAACTGTCCTTAGGAAAACACAGGCATACTGCAGTCATTTTTACTATAATTTCTAAGATACACTTACCACCAAATTTCATATAAAATTAAAATACAGGGTCATGTAAAGCTGCCAATCAAAACATTGGCAAATGAGAAATGCACACAGTAAACATTTGGGAAAATAACATAGTTTTCTCCTTTTATTAAATTTTGACTGAACAAATGGTAAATGCTTTGGTGTCAGGGAAGCAGTAAGAATAAAAGGCAATGAGCATGGAGGCAGTGTGTTACAAAGATTAAAACAACTGTATTCAATTATCTTACCTGCATATTCTCCTCACCTTATAATACCCCTATCCTCTGAGAACTATTTAATCAGTAGTTTTGAAACCTGAGAATTTTGGAGAATTCTTCATGTTGCCTTATTTTTATGCTTTTTGAAATATGCAGGTAGTATGAAAAAAATCAAGAACACTAAAATATAAGATCGTTTTTTTCTAAAACTATTAGTAGTAGGAAAAATAAAGTATACTTAGGTATCTTAGCAGGAATATGATTTTTATAGAAAATTCTATACTCTGGAATTTAAACAAATATTTTTAAATGCCATCATTCATCTTTCTATTTAATCCTATGACTAGAGTTTTGAGGGGAGAGGTGCATAAACATTAAAGTAAGAAATACGAGAATTTAAAAGAAGATATGAAATTGCTTCAAAAGAATTTGAAGGAAAATAATAATAATCTTCAAATAATTTTGGAGTATTTTACACAGAAGAAAAGATAAAATAAGACACAATTTAGTACAAAGTGGTAAAGAGAGATGGATTAAATAAAAATTATAAAAAGAAAAATGTGATATTAGTAGTTTTAATTCAGTACTTTTGAATGTAGAATATTTATAAGTTGATTTCAGAATGTATTTTTACGTGTAATAAGTTGCTATACACTGTAGTTGACTAAAACAAGAATAAAAACATATCACTATTATCAACCTCCACAATTACTTGTCAAGCAAAGCTACAAAAGAGATTGCTTTGCTAGACCTTGAGAATCCAAAACATATAAAATATAGGTAAGTGCTCTAAGTAAGTACAATTAGTGGGACTGAGATTTTATCATCTCATTAACTCATGAACTCATTCTTTTCTTCAATATGTGTCAATGTAATGAGTGCTAATTTAGAAAAAGAGATCAGTGGGGAGAACACAATGAATGAAATGTGCAGTCTTTTTGGCTTCAAGGAGCTTATACTTCAGTAGGGGAAATATATCATGTGCATAACTTAGGTAAACTGTACAAGAAATCGAAGAAGAGTTATATTTCAGCTGCAGAAACAAACATGGGTATTGAGACAGTATAGGACTCCAAAATTTTGTGGAAGAAATATTAAAAGTGTTCTCAAAGAGAAGAGAGATGATATGTCAGGAAGTCAGCCTTAAAATCGTTACTTCTAGCTGGTGAGACCGAGGGACGATTTCTGAAAGAAGTGACTTAAGACCTAAGTATGAAAAAATTAATAGGATTTGAGCAGAATGATGGAAGAGGGAAGGAAAACTTGTGAAATTGAGGAGCAGGGACACTAAGACAGGAAAATAAGAACAATGTAAGGGAACTGGAAATGAAGAGGGCCATGGTTTGGCTTCAGTATAAACACTGACATTAGGAGATTTCCAATGCAGGTAGCTTTTGAGTTTATACACTAAAAATACATACATAAACCACACACACACAAACCCCTCCAAACATCAAACGATGATTGATAAAATATTAAAAAAAAAAAAAGAAAATAGATACAAGAACAAAAGGATCATGTCTATGAACCAGAAATCAACAAAGGAATATCAGCAATGAGTGTACAAGCAGCTTGTAAACCATGTTAGAAAGGAGAGTGGAGTTCAGCTCTCATGCTCTAACGGGAGTTACTCCATATGTGACAAGAGATGTGAGCCAGGATTGCTGCTTGCAAGCTGTGAAAAGTGACAGCGCCTGCCCAGGTCAGCCTATGACTGATCCTACCTACCAGAACATTCTCTAGGACTAGAGTCCAGACATCCATATACACAGTTTACTCTGAACTGGAGATTCTGAAGTTCTAAATGCTATGTAAGGAAGAGTGGACAGTAGGTGAGGAAAATAAAATCTAATTTGAAAAGAGGTTCTAAGTAAAATTTCAAAGGACAAAATAAATGAGAACAAGATAGACAATCATCACAATAAAAGGGAAATCAGGTAATAAAGCACACTGAAAATATGGTAAATATGTACGTTTAAAAATCAAAGATACAGGGCCAGTGAGATGGCTCAGTGGCTTAAGCGCCTGCCCTGCAAGCGCGATGGGCCCGAGTTCGACTCCCGGAACCCACATACGAAAAAGGGGCCGGTGATATCGCTCAGCGGCACGGGCGCCTGCTGGCACATGAGGTCCTGAGGTCGACCCCCCGGTACCCACCAAAAAAAAAAAAAAATCAAAGATACATAGTATTTGTAAACAAGATAGGAAATTATGAGAGAGAAGTCAGCAGCTAGGAATCAGGAAAGAACACATATGATAAAGAACAATGTAGAAATCACATAAAGAAGAGAAAGATCTGATGGTCAAAAAGATAACTACTGAATTGGAAAGCCAGTGAGAAAGTTGTTCAGAACAGAACTTGAAGACATAAAGTTGAAAATATGAAAAAAGAGTCAACACTGTATCTAATAAAAGATAATGAAGAGAGAGTGATGGAGAACCAGTAAGCAAATAGATATTGATAATTTTTAAAGGCCTGGTTACACTGTGTGAAAATGCAATACATTACAAATACAGAGAAACAATTAAATACATCAAGAAAAAGAGAAGGAATACATATAACAAACAGACAATTAAGTTAGCAGTACAGGTTTTACTAGCAAAAAGAGATAATGAAAAAAGAGTAATAGCTTCAAACTCTCTAGCTAAACCTTCAAGTGTGAGCGCGAAATACACACTTACAAATTCAAAAGATTAAGGGCATTGCCTTCTCTTTGACCTTCATTGAGAGAACTACTTAGGGACTATTGATATTTCAGCTAGATAAATAGTTTTCCTGGTCATTCAATGGCAAATACTTAAAGAGAACAGTATGCTGGAGGTTGTTCTTATGCTAAGAACAGAATGGTCAAAAACAAAATGTGAAGCAAAACACAAAGTGCCTGCCATCAGGACCCTTCCATTCAATTTCATGAATGAACATAAAAATTAGACAAATTCTCTACCTTTAAGTGATGGTGAGTACCGAAAGAACAGCACAGCAATTTGAGATAATGTGTAATCTTACAGTAGTTGAAATGGCCAACTCAAGACTCCACAGAACAATGATATTTGTTAAGACCTGATTGAAGTGGTGGTGGGAGAAATATGAACATCTGAGGGAAAATTCCAAGAGAAGAAAATGTCCAAGCCCATAGGCAGTAGCTCACTTGTTGTGTTTGAAGAATAAGAATAACATCAGTAGCCTGGAGTGCAGGGAACAAAAGGAGAATACATGGAAACAAGGTCAGAGATGGGGGCGGGACTGTGCATCATGAGACCTTGTAAGCTGCTGTAACAGCTTTGGCCTGTATTTTATGTGTGATGTAAACTGTTTGAGACAGATGATCATTACATTTGGAAAAGAACACTAGTTGCTATATTAAGAATAAACTAAAATAGTAAAAGAAGAAGCAAGACCCTTCAGTAACTTCTTGAAGTAGTTTAGGTGATAACAGCTTGACCATGATGCTAAGTGACTGGTATAAGGCTTTGGAGTTAGACAGAAACAATGAAAACTCAGAAGGATAGAATGGAAGGCAAGAAACAACACGAAGATGAGTAAGTAAAACAAAAATGATTGTTAAGGTAGTAATGGAAACAAATGGAATGATAGCTTCAAGATCTTATGCAACAGGTCAAAGATTTTGGACTTAATATATCATGGATATTTGTCTTGTTTCTAAGTCTATGTTAACAAATTCAGGGTTGCGTGGGCTTATGCAAACTAAGAGCAGTCAGGGTGTCAACCTAACTTTTGCTGAGAGAAGCTTCAAATGGTAGGAGGAAGTTCAAACTCACAGGCCGAACATGTGAGAAAGAAAGGCTAGGGCCATGGACAAGAGGTGGTAGGCTAGTCCGGCAGGGGAAGAACAATAAAAGGGTGTAGTTATTCTGGTGATGAGTTTGAGAGATGAATGGAAAACAGAAGTCAACTATTCTAAAATCCAGTTATATGAGAGAAGTATAACAGAACGTAACATGTAATGTATTAGTTGTGAGCTATTTACTTGACTCTAGTCAAATTCAAGTGCAAAAAGCCTCATTCACAATTCTTTTGGAGACATGTAGCTTTCTGTATCTTAAAAAAAAAATGAATTGAGTTTTGGTGGGACCACTTCTTAAACTTCTTCGTATCCCTTTTATCTATGAGACATGGGAAACATAAAATTTGCTAGTTATCTTAAACCATAGCCCTTTCCAATGGCTGTGGATAGCCACAGGCTTGACTTTACACTGAAACCGCATTTGATTATCAACATCTGAATTTTTCATGAGGCTGTACCATAAGGGTTGATCCATTTGATATGGTGAGAAACAATTTCATTTTCCAACACTGAAATCTATGGGTTCTCTATATCCTCTTTAGATTCTCCTTGAAAAGCAACCAATTATCTTCTGAGCTTATGAATATCTCATATTACCTTGGTAAATATAGCTAGTGACAGTCAGTCCATGTTTTGAACATCCTGCCTCAAAGTTTTCGCTAACAATTTGACAAATTGATAAGGTATTGCTTACTTCTGACTTATTGAAGGTGACAGCAGTACCAAATAATTGCCATTATATGACATTGGTTACTTTTTTCAGTGATTTTTAAAATACGTTTAAAAATCATTTTTTCCAGGTTTCTCTGTGCCTGGTACCTAAATACCAATGCCACTGCCACATATACTGGTAGCATCTTCTTCTAGTGCTGTATTAATTACTAGTTCATTAAGAGTCCCCAAAACCCTATGAAACAAATGTTCTCAAAATTCAGTGACCTGTGTCAATACTAATTTATTTCATGCTCACATATCTGTAGCTGTGTGTGTGTGTGTGTGTGTGTGTGTGTTGGAGCTCGGTTGGTAGATCTAGGGTGGGTTTAAATTCAAGCTGTGGGTTAGATCCAGATTCGTTCCATGTATCTTTCATCCTCCTTGGATAAGTGGCTGCCAGAGACACATTCTTCTCACGGTAAAATGCAGCGAGTCTCAGGGAGCAAACCCAGTCACGCAAACCTTTGCTCATTCAGGTCTCTGATCACCACTTATTATAAGTCATTCCAATATACACACAATGTTTTTACAGTACTGGGGTTCAAAACTACGGCCTCACACATGCTAAGCAGGCATTCTGTTACTCAGTTACGTTTCCAGCTTTCTAACATTCATAAAGATAGGAGAAGAGCACTACAGTGAGGTCCCATGGTCCCTGCCACTCAACATCAGCATTCTCACCTCACTGTCACATTGATTCATTTTTATTCCAGCCATGCTCCCTGCCTCAAGATTAATAGAGAAGTAATCCCAGAGATAATATTATTTTCATTCTAGATATTTTAGCGCTGTTGTCATTTCTAGTAGTTGTACTTTCCTTACTTTATCATCAAGATGTCAGTGAAAATTTGTGAAAAGTGAGAGTCTGGTGTGTACTGTGCCGAGTAAAATTATGAAAGACTCGTCCATGTTCAGGAAGAATACCGAAGGGGAACTGTATTCTATTCATCTGGAGTGGGGTTAAGGCAATTACTTACAGCAAAATTTGTGTGTAACGGAGGGAATCCGAGGGGGGAAGAGCATCTTTCTTCCTCAAAGCAAGCAGTATGAGGTGTGAAGCCAGAGCCTAAGCTCACAAGGGATAAACCTCAAGGATCGTACTCTACAAAATATAAACTGCTGTCCAGTAGCAGCAAGTGACATTGGTTTCCTGGGTAATCCCATAATTCAAAAAAAAAAAAAAAAAACAATAGAGTAGTTTAGAATGGACTAGACTAGAAGAGAGAAGACCAGTGCACAGAATACACAGTAAGGCTAAACACAGTATCGTTTCTGCAGACTTTCACATAGACATACTGGGCCATGACACGTAATGTGCTTATGACTAGTGGTTATATCCACAGATACTTGAAAAGCAAACAAATAAGTAAACCAAATATATGTATTTCAGGTTAGCCAGTGGCTTTCCTTCTCATGCTGATTCCACAGGCCCCTTCCATCTTACTGATTCCACTGCTTCCTAGAGTCAAATTGCCATCTACATTTGGCAGATGATGAGGAAAGAAGTCCTAGTAGATATCCCTGCTCTTAAAAAATCATCCACAGGAGCTAATGTTACAACTTCACTAAAGTGCAAAGGAGGTTGGGAAATATAGTGCACCTGTGTAAGCAGCAAAGGAAAGAAACCAACTAGATGAACAAATGGAATGAGTATATGAAGTAGTACTTAATGGGGAACAAATAAATAGTACAGTGAACATTTTCTGCTTTAAGGAAGTTGTGAGTGGTATTTGAGAGGTTAATTGGAAAGATGATTCAAAGAGAAATTTGCAAACCAAAAAATGATAGCCATACATGTTAAACATTGATTTTTAGCTTAAAAATGTAATTTTTTCCCCACTCTTCAATGCAGTGTTCAGACATTTTCATATAGGTCATGAATGGGATATTTGCATTGTCTTTTTTATAAAAATCACATCTTGCGGCAAATAATTTTCAGGTTGGTTCCTTTATGTTGAAGTGAGAACTTGTAAATCAACTCATATGCAGAATTCTTCCAGAGTTTAATAATGTTCAAACTGGTATTTTTTACTCACATAGTGACTGATATCATATTTTTAAAACAACTCTGATTTACAATGTCTTTCATTGTTTTAACAGTTCTCTTTCTGCACTATTTTGTTAGCTTAAAGTTTAAAATTATATAATTATTATAGAATGAACTGGAAATAAACATTTTTGGGAACAAGCATAACCTAATAAGAATTCAAATTAACCATTAGGATCATCTCAGCTGGCAGTGTATGAGCATGAGTATTTAGCACATTTTGGATGAAAGTCCCTGGTTTTTACAGAGGGAATGTGGAGTGACAGTGAGTTAAGGGGCAGGTGACTGAGGTAGTTTCCTCTGTCTACCATCATCATCATCATCTTATTATTATTATTATTATTTGTAGTATTCAGGCTTGAAAGCAGGGCCTCACACTGAACAACATCCTAGTCCTTTTTTTATTTTTATTTTTTATGTTTGAGGCAAGGTCCCACTAAATTTCACAGATTGGCTTTGAACTTAAAATCCTTCTACCTCGGCCTCAGAAGTAGCTGGGATCGCAACTGTGCACCACCATGCCCAGCTTTCTCTATTATAAAAAAAATTGCTTATGTTATCGATTTTTGATACCATAATTCTTTTTAAATGTGCTTTTTCTCCAGAAGTAGTCTTCTTAAAAATTGCACTAATGTACAGACAGAAATATATAAGGGCTATAAATCTAATATTTTTATGTTTTATCTTTTTCTTATTCAAACAAAGCTGAATTGGGTTATAAATATTCTTTTTGGTGCATAAATTCATTTAATGTGTTGATTTACTTTAGTTATTACTGAGGTTATATTTAAAATCTTTTCTTAGTTGTGATGATAATGATAATAGGCAATGTTTATTTTACACATACAGGCTAAGTATTATATATGCATCTACTCATACAACACTCAAACACCTTACAGGAAAGTATATTAGTAGACCTTAGTGAAGGAAAAATAGGCTTGAGATGCTGATTATCTTGTTTATGGTTACAGAGCTAGAACTTAAGCTTGAAATCAGATATATCTAATTCCAGAATATATGCTCTTAACCACTTAGCTATATGTTTTAGTCATATTTGTTAACTTTGTTCTTATTCCTCATAAACTGACTCAGGTATGTAAATATTTTTCTGTGATCAAAGTATAAAAGGGATGCTATACTACTTGTGAGGTCAATTACTTTTGGATATTCCTTTGATGAGCCCTCATTTACAGAATATGAATAATAATATTTCCACCTCATGAAATTTTCCTGATGACCCTTGAAAATTCAGCATGATACATAGACTTCACAGTATAATCTATTGTCTAGATCAGGCATGTCCAACCTGTGGGCCATGTGTGACCATGGATGGCTACTCCTGCAGCCCCACAAGACTACAGTTTTAATATTATTACTTGATTTTAGCAATATTTTTCATGACTGTACAGTGCTCAAGTGCAGACTGCATAGGTGACAAGGAACATTACGTAGGTAAGGGAACAGTACAATGCTCTGCCTCCTACACCCACCACACATAGTCTACGTGGAACCCATTTGTACCAGACATTTCATGTGCCTGTGCCATTTGTCAGGTAAAATGCAGCAGTAATAAAATTTCAACCTATCTAGTTCTTTCTCTAAATTAATTTCATTGGTACAATTTAGATACACATAATGATCACACTCATCATAGGCAATTTGTACCTGTGCATAATATATCTGGATTTTTCTTTTTCCCTAATCCCCTCCCCTCCCTTCAACCCCTCTTCCCCTCCTTATACCCAAAAGCTTTGTTTCCATTTTTCCTTTTCTTTCTTTTCTCTTTATTCCCCTCCCCCCCCAGTTCCTCTTCCCATTTAAATGTTTTCTTCCCATTTCCTAATGTCTGTTATACATTTTGGGCCTTTTTTACCCTTTTGGTTTCTCACACCAGAGAAACAATGTGATATATAAACATGTATGTCCAATTTATTTCACTTAAAAGTATGGTCTCAAGTTGCATCCTTTTACCTATAAAAGTCTCAGGTTTATCCTTCTTTATAGCTGAATAGTACTCCACTGTGCAAAAACACCACATCTTTTTTATCCATTCCTTGGCTGATGGGCATTTGGGTTGTTTCCAAGATTTAGCTATTACAAATTGTGCTGCTATAAACATAGGTGCACATGTATTGCTGTGCTATGTTGTTTTTAATTCTTCTGGGAAGACACACAGAAGGGGAATACCTGAGTTGAATGGGACCTCTAATCCTAGTTTTTTAAGGAATCTCCATACTGATTTCCACAGTAGTTGCACCAGTCTACACTCCCACAAACAGTGGAGAATTGTTCCCTTTCCCCCACAGCCCTGCTGGCATTTGTTATTGTCAAACTATCTACTTCTGTGACAGCGAAGACAGGTGTTCTTTTTTATTAAGCAGACATAATTTTTCTTAATCATTAAACTTGGTCTTGTGGTATTTCATAAAATAATATAATACATTGAAACAGTTTTTAGCAGTTCTGCTATAGGAAGCATAAAAATGTATCAAATAATTTTTGCTCATGATATTGTTATATTTTAATATACAACATTGCTAAAACTAGAAAAATAAATGATTACTTACTTATTAATTTTTTATTTAAATAAGGTTTCAATGTCATCTCAAGAGAAAACAGAACCTCCCCCCAAAATTAATCATGGATGAAGGAAGAATGCTCAATAAAAAATGGACAGATGAGTACTTTTTTGTTCAGATAGAACATAAGGGACTGTGCTTAGTTTCGTGGGTGTGGTGGGTAATCTTCACTGCCAATTTGAGTGGCTTTAGAGCACCCTAGAAGATTAATGAGTCATCTTCTGTGTATGTCTGGGTGGGTGATGGGGACATGTCCTTGAGGACTACATTTGGTCTCTGGCCCTTTCCTTTCAGACTTCCCTTGTCTCTCTGCTTCTTGTCACCAAGAGTTCAGCAGCATTTTTCCACCACACCCTTCTACCATGTTGTTTCTGCCTTGGAGCCATTCTAACATAGACTGAAACCTCTAAAACCAAGAGCCAGAATAATCCTCTCCTCCTTTAAGTTGTATATGTGAGGCATTTTTTGTCTAAGCAATGAGAGTGCTTAGGGAAACCACAACAATACAAAGGGACTACAAAGGGAAATACAAAGGGAAACCGCGACAGTTTCCAAATGTTACAATTTGAAAAGACATTGCCAAATTCTGTGAATACCAAGCAATATTTTGTAAAGACAAAGTAGTAGAACTGAAAAGGTTTGCAACAATTTTTTAAAAATTACAACTCAAATGGGCTCTATTATAAGATCTAGTGTTATGGTAGCAAATCTTATTACAAAAACATCAAAACCATTTGTTGATAGTGAGCCTGTTAAGAAATGTATAGAAATCATGGCAGACATAATTGTCCTGGTTTAAAAAATGAGTTTTTCTAAAATTAATTCATCTTACCAGGCTACAGCCAGCTGAATTGAAGAAATGGGGAAAATCTATCAGAAGAGATTTGTAGAGTAAACCTGCTAATCTCAAATTTTGTGCTTTGGCAATAGATGAAATTACCAATGCTACAGATATGGCTCAACTTGCTAGTTTTATTACCTGTATTGATAATGAATGTAATGTTACTGAAGATGGCTTCCTTGTTGCCATTAAAAGATAAAACTAAATCTCTTGATTTGTATGAAGCAATAAAATTACATTAAAGTGATTTTCTTTAACGTTTGTCAACATATTTGGAATAGATACTGATGGTACCCCCATGATAGTTGGTTAAAAGGAAAGATTCATAAAATTAATAGAAGATGATGCAATTGCCCTTGGCAATTCACATTTGATGAAATATCACTGCATTGTACATCAAGAAAATTTATGCATGAAAGCTTTAAAAATGGATAATGTCATGCAAATTGTCATCAAAGCTGTGAATTTCATAAGGTCCAAGGAAGGGATTGAATCATCGCCAGCTTTAGGAGTTCCTTAAAAGTATGGATGCTGATTATGGAGACATCATTTGCTTTTATGAAGTAAAGTGGCTCAGTCAGAGTAAAATGTTGAAAAGATGTTATTATTTGTGAAATGAAATCAAATCACTTATGGAATCAGAAGAAAAACTTGTGCCAGAATTTGAAGATGAAAAATGGCTCACAGAGTTAGAATTTTTGTTGAATTTGGCTACCCATTTAAATGAGTTATGTATGTGTCTTCTAGGTGAAAGTCAACTTTTGTGTGATATGTTTTAAACCATAGCAAAGTTTGAAATGAAACTTAAACTATGGTAAGCTTAGGTGTTGTGGTCATGGTTTAAAGGGGAATAGATTTAATACAGGGCACACAATCTACTGGATTATTTTATAATATTCACCCAAAGAGTCAAATGAAGAAGAGTGCAGGAAATCTGTCCACACACTAGAGACCCAAAGAATCCAGCTGAGGGCCTGGACCCCACAGCAGTGTCCTGCATGAGTCCAGCTGAAGACCTAGGACCCATGGCAATGTCCTCCACAAGTCCAGCTGAAGACCTAGGGCCCACAACAATGTCTCATGCAAGTCTGTTTCAAGGATCTGCACTGGGAAGGCCCAAAGGCCAGTGGTGGAAGCTAGAAAGTCTGCTCCAGCGGGATGAAGGATCTGTGCCAGCAGGCTGAGGGATCTGCACTGGAGCCAGAAAGTAATGCCCAAGGTAAGGACCAGAGCTCCCCCAAAGAGAACTGCAGCCATCCTCAGTGACAGTGAGGACCCTAGCTCCTCCAATGATGAGAACAGCTGAGTTCAAACTTCGCCAGGAAAATCAACAGCATACCATCTTCCCCTCCAGTTTTCCTTTTACGCTGTTGGCAACGATCCTCAGGTGGGCCTTCCACACCCAGCACCATGCTGATTCAGCTCAGTTGGGTGTTGTAAGTTGCCCACTAGTTAATCCACCACATTAAACTATGACATATAATTTTATACATCTTCATACATTGACTAAACAGTTTCATGAGCAGCAAAAAGTATGACTACTTGTTTTCCATTTTTTTTTTTTTTTGTGTGGATACTGGGGGTTGACCTCAGGACCCGCTTCGCGTGCCAGCAGGAGCCCATGCCGCTGAGCAATATCACCGGCCCTTTTTTCGTATGTGGGTTCCAGGAGTCGGACTCGGGCCCTCGTGCTTGCCAGGCAGGCGCTTACGCAGCTGAGCCATCTCACTGGCCCCCTGCTTTCCATTTTGATACAGGAATGTTTTATAAAGACAACATTTGAGAATTGGGGAATAGATTTCAAAATTTCAAACAAAAAATCATCTTTTTTTGGTATATTTGTGACTCTATTTTCAGTTAATATAAACACATTCCCTTCGAATTTTCAAATGGGATGTATAAAGTTGCAACCAGACATTCAACTTAAAGAAATGTTTGTTCATGTCTCTTTATTAGAATTTTATGAGACTTATCTTTCCAGAGAAATATATTCCTCATTTCACAATTACACCTTACACACGACATTGCTTTTTGGCAGTATACACTTTGTAAGCAACTATTTTCAAGGATGAAGCACATGAAGAGTAAAATTAGATCAAAAATTTCTGATGAGCACCCCGAGAAATCATTAAGAAATGCAACCACTTCCATTGAACCAGACATTGACACATCAGTTTCACAAAACATAATAAAACATCCAACTAGTTTTATGTTTATGTTGCCCTCTTTTTAAATGTCACAATAAAAATATAAAAAAGGAAGTTTTGGGCCGGTGAGATGGCTCAGCGGCTTAAGCGCCTGCCCGGCAAGCGCGAGGGCCCGAGTTCGACTCCCGGAACCCACATACGAAAAAGGGGCCGGTGATATCGCTCAGCGGCATGGGAGCCTGCTGGCGTGTGAGGTCCTGAGGTCGACCCCCCAGTACCCACAAAAAAAAGGAAGTTTTGTTACTTATATATATTAACTTTATTATATATTGTATATTTGGCCCAAGATAAGTCCTCTTCTCTCAGTCTAGCCCAGTCAAGTCAAATGGTCAAATGAACATAAAGGACTATGTTTACTTTGATTAAAAGCACTACTTATTCATAGAATAGTATCTACTTTAATATACATTTACCAAAAAAATAAGTGAAGCAGTGAAAGAGTGACCTTTTCCAATATAATATAAATACTTCCTATGAATGGAATTTTTATGTGAGGTAAGAGAAAATTCTGAAACAGCAAGAAAAGTTTTTAGTGTCAAATGATATCCTTTATTTAGTGCTTTGAAGTTTGTTAAGAAAGATCCAACAGTTAAAAGATAAGCCAGCATGATATAACTGTAAGTTTATTCTCACTGAAACCAAGGCTAGAGGTTTAATAACCACAAACAGAATGATTATGCAGATAATTGTATTAATTATTTAAAAGTATTTCACAAAAGTATTCAGTGACTACTTAATACCACTTTTTACTAAGAGTCATCATACTTCAGAAAATTAAAGATTAGCAAATGCACATGCTGTTTAAAAATCACACATACTCAAAATGGAAAGTTATGTTGTCTGTCTTAAAATCCTTGACTTAAACAGTTATAAATTTAGGGCTCTATCACTTAGGGTTCTACCAGGTGGTAACTGACACACTAAAATTAGGATAGCTTTGAGGGACTTTAGGGAGTTTACTAAGGGGACAGTTCACAAAGGTGTGTCTAGGATTTAGGGGTAGCACAGAGATTATATAATACCCAGTGCAGAAATTTGTAAACTTTACTAGTAATAGGTAGGAATATTTTAAATAGAGTCCAAAGCCTGAAGGGGAAAGGCGTAAAGGCAGTTTTAGAGAAGGTGGTGGACTGAGCGCTGCCTTGAAGGGACCAAAGGCCTTCAGTCATAGAATGCAGTCACCCTTGGCAACCTTACAACAACTCCCTCTCCACCCCTCGGATCACCCTCTGTGCTCCCTCTAAGTCTAAGCAAAGGGTCCAGGGTGTCCCTCTCCATTGCCAAGACAGGAAGATGGCTTCCCTTCAGAGAGTGGAGTGGGTCAGGGTGGTTGAGAGTACATGGGTCAGGACAAGCAGAGGAGATGCAGCATAAAGCCTATACATATCATCTGAACTTAATAAGTCCTTCATGAACTGTTCTTAAATACACTTTCCTAGAAAGCACTTTGATTTTGTATTGTGATAAAATAAGTGGGAAAATACATATAGTAAATCTATTTAAGAAGGGTTTTTTTTAAATGATGTTTTAGAAAAGCGGAGTGGAGAATAACTAAATTTTAAAGGAAATTTTTCCAACTTATTTATATATTTTAAAAGTGATATTTATTTTTAATTGACAAATAAAAATTTTATATATTACCATGTAAAGTGTGATATTTTGAAATATTACATTATGTACATTATGGAATGACTAAATCAAGCTTGTCAACATATGCCTCACTTCATATATTTATCATTTATTTGTCATGAGAATATTTAAAATCACTAATACATTGCTGCATAATCCACAAGGTTACTATGGAATTAAATGAAATGCCTATGAGAAAGCTATGCAAATGTAAGTTGCCTTTTTTAAATGAAGAAAACAAACTCGTAATTATGCTCTTCATTTCTCCTTCTTTCATTGACATTTCCAAGAATGCACAATACTGTCTTTCTAATGATTGTGTTAAAAAGCAATCAAATAATTTTGATATGATGTGGTAAATATGGGAGATAAATTCTGCAGCCAGATGGGATTTGGGTTGCATTGAATAAGGTTTCGGGGGCAAGTGACATGAGTTGGACTTTAGAGTGGGTAAAAATGCACCAGCAGTGGCCAAGACATCAGCAGGGGAAAGTCAGGGATGAAAGTGTCACTCCTGACTAATTTTGGAAAGAAGGACAGAATTGCTAGTTTATAGAATGTACGGATGTGTGAAGTGACAGGAATGGCATTTTACATACATACATATACATACACACATACCAGGGGTGATCATAATTTACGGTAAATGATTAACTTTTAAAAAATTTATTACAGGGCGGGTGAGATGGCTCAGCGGCTTAAGCGCCTGCCCGGCAAGCGCGAGGGCCCGAGTTCGACTCCCGGATCCCACATACGAAAAAGGGGCCGGTGATATCGCTCAGCGGCACGGGCGCCTGCTGGCGCGCGAGGTCCTGAGGTTGACCCCCCGGTACCCACAAAAAAAAAATTTATTACAGTAAAAGACACATTGCCATTAATCCTCCTCAAAATACTCCCCCTTACTTCAAACACACTTATCCCACTTATAGTTCTTGCTACTTTCTGAAACAGTTCTGGAAATTTTCTTTTGCTAGTGTTTATGAGGTATGCTAAAAAAATATGGTGGCTGCTGCTGCTAAGTACCATCCAAATGAAAGGCATGCTCATAAAAACATTAAGGTATATCCTCGTCCACCTTATTCACCAATCTGGCACCATGTGACTCCTGGCTCTTCCTGAAAGTAAAAATAATCACAAAAGGTAAATGTATCAAGTCAATTCAGGACATCCCAGGAGCTGTAACAGCGCAACTAAAGACACTTGCAGAAGAGGACTCCCAGAACTGTTTGAGAAAGAGGCAAGAAGGTGAATGTGTTTGAAGCAAGGGGAAGTATTCTGAAGGGGAACATGGGCAATGTGTCTTTCACTGGAATTTTTCTTTTTATGTGGGTATTGGGAGTCGAACTCAGGACCTTGCACTTGCCAGCAGGTGCTTGTGCTGCTGAGCGATATCACTGGCCCTTTTTTTCCTTTATGTGGGTACCGGGAGTTGAACTCAGGACCTCGCGCTTGCCAGGCAGGCACTTATGCCGCTGAGCCATATCACCGGCCCTGGAATGTTTTTTATATTTAAAATTTCATCATAGTTTTTGGTCACACCTCATCTATCTATATACATTCAAATGTACATAATAAATACATTTATTATGGGATTGACTCACATAGTTATGGAGACTGGAAAATCCCATGATTTGAGCTGGAGGCCTAGGAAAGGTGATAATGTGTTTGATTCAGTCTAAGTTGGAAGGTCTGAGATGAAGTGTAGGGAGGCATGCTGATGGTAAATTCTGGTCCAGGTCAGAAATCCTAAGAACCAGGAATGACAGTGTCGAGGGCTGGAGAAGACAGATGTCCTATTCAGGCCAAGAGAGCAAATTCACTCTTCCTTTGCCTTCTCATTCTATTCAGGCCCTTAGTAGATTGGCTGATGCCCACATACAATGTTGAGGGTGGTGGGCTTTACTCAGTCTGTCGATTCAAATGCTTATCTCTTCTGGGACCATCCTCAAAGACTATAGTACTTGGATCTAGAGTGTCTTACAAAGGCTCCCGTGTTGAAAGCTGGTGGTACTATTGGGAAGTAGTGGAAACTTTAGGAGGTGGGGGTCTGGTTAGAGGAGGTAGGTCACTAGGGGTTTGTCCTTGAAATGTATGTTTTGTTCTCTCTCTCTCTCCCCTCTCCCTGTTTCTCCCCCCCTTTCCTCTCTCCCTCTTTCTCCCCCCACCTCTATCTCCTCTCTCTCTTTTCCAGACAACATGAGGCAAGCAACTTTGCTTCTCAAGCTCTCTTCACCATGATGCTCTGCCTTATCACAGGCCCAGAGACAATGAAACCAAGTGACATAGGATTGAAAACTCTAAACTGTGAGCCAAAATAAATCTTTCTTTAAGTTGCTTGTCTCAGGTATTTTGTAACACTGATGGGAAACTCACTAACAGAAACTCAAGGTGCTATTTTTAGAAGGTGATTGCTGTATTTATCAGTGGACTGATGCACTGATTTCTTCACAGCTGAATATGCTGTTAGGAGAGAAGGCCTGGTCAGAGGGGGTAGGACACTGGGTGCGTGACCTGGAAAGATGTGTCTCCCTCCTTGGTTCCAACCTTCTCTTTCCACTTCCTAGATGCCATGATGTGAACTGGTTTTTTCCACCAGACCCTTTCATCATGTTTTTCTGCTTTGGAGCTGGCCAGCCATAGACTGCAACCTCTGAATCTGTGAACCAAAATAAATATCTCCTCCTTTAAATTGTGGTGTTGAGTATTTTATTCTAGTGATGAGAAAGTGACTAAGACACATGCTCAGAAATTATATTTTACCAGCTATTTGGGCATCTTTTACCTCATCAGGTTGATGCACAAAGTTAATAAATGCAGAAGCATTAAATCAAATTTCTAAGTTTTTCCCCACACTGAAAATATTTATTTATTTGTGTGTTTGTTTGTTTGTTCTACTAGGATAGTTTTAAACACAGGCTACATATGAGAATGCCCTAAGGATTTTTTTTTAAATACTAGTGACCATGAACAATTAAATTGGAATCTTTGGGAATGAGAACAAGGCACAGTTTTCTCTTCTTTTTTAGTGATTACCTAGGTGATTTTAATATGCAGTTCATAAGTAAACCTGCACAGCAGAATGACTAAAAAGATGTATCAATAAGTTCCGTCAAGATTTCTTTTCTTTAGTAATAGGCCCACAACTAGTTGCCATCTGCATCTTCTTCCAGTACACATTCTCCTGGACATGGCAAGGAGGCTGCCTCACATTTAAAACTGTACCACGCTGCTCCCCACATCCCCAATCTAAATTTTGTAAAAAACACTTTATTTCAGTGAACATCACCAAAATGTAGCCATTCTAGAAATCTCCTAGTCATTCTTGATCCCTTCCTACTGTTACTCCCTTTGTCTGCCTCCTACTTACTCATCCAGTCCGCCTAGGACAGGACAGGATTCCATTTCCCCTCACCTGGACAGGAAGTAGTATCCCAGCTGCAAGTCCGTTCCCAGCCAATCTGTTTTCCATATGACCGTCCCATTGGCATTTCTGAAATATAAATCCACAATTCTTTCTAATATTAAATATCTTCAATGTTGCTTACTTTTAAAAAATTATAATGTTATAACATAAATTGAAGTGCCTTTAAAACCATTTCATATTCTACTACCTGTGTCTTTTCCCGTTTTGCACTTCTCAGTGGAGTGACCAAGCATGCCACTTCTCCTTCATGGAATTCTACACCCGGTACCCTTAACCTGGACAGCTCAGTTCCTCTTTCAACCCTCCTTGAGGTATTTACATCCGACTCTCTGAGACCACAGGAACCTATGTCACCCTTAGTAAGACATTTATTAAGGAATATTTTAACTGATTTTTAATTTAATATTTTACTGACTTGATAAAAACTTTTGAAGTCAAAGGAAAATGGATTTCTGGCTCATCATTATATTCCTAAAGTGTAAAGCCATTATTAGTACAATTTAGGCATTGAATATTTGTTGTGTGAATAAATGTGTTAATCCTGGGAGTGTATGCAACACATATGGTATATAATACACAGGTTCTGTCCTCCATGAGTTTGCAGTCTAGTGGAAAGCAGACAAGTAAATGGCACTACAAAATATAATGTGAAAAGTACTCTTTTAGGTAAAAGCTATAGAGTGCTGTGGAATCCATAGGAGTGACATCTAATTTAGCTTTGACAGGGGTAAAGGGAAGTTAGTTAAGAAAGAGTTGGGTGGAGATCTGATCTTTAAGTTTATTTTTAAGGACTTGGCTGGAGAAAAATGGAAGAGCAAAATGCAAGGAACACCAAGAACAAGTAACTATGCAAAGGTCAAGTAAAAAGAGAAAGAAACTCATGGGTGATGCCCTCCAAGTAGTAGCATGAGTGGGAATCTGGAGAAACACATTGAGAAAGCTAGAATGATGAGCACATCCAAGATGATGAAATGGCTATGCATTTGAAACTTGATCTAGAGACCAAGTAAAAGCTAATAAATATTGTAAGCAGTCCCCTGACATGACTTGACTTGATGTTTACAGTGATATTGACCGTGTCTTGGAGACCGTTTGAGAAAAGCACAGATAGAAAACAGTTAAGTAATCTCTTGGTGGTTCAGGAGAAAGTTATTAGTGATCATACAGAAATGAGAGCTAATGAAGAGATATGAATGAGGAAGCCTAGAAGGATGTGATTGACCAGACTAAGAGAGGGAATAAAAGGAGGAAGAAAAGATCAAGAAGACATTGGTTTTTGACACAGGTGATAAAAAGGAGGGTGGTGCTATCCTCTGAGATAGTTCGGCTGAGAAGATCAGACAATATACAGTGAGGAGACAAGTTCAGCTCTGGGTCATTTGTAATCACAAAATTAGTTTGCATATGAATAACTGTTTTGACTTTTTGCCCCCCCCCAATTTTTTGAACTTCTAATCCCTGGTACCTCAGTATATGACCTTATTTGGAAATAGAGCAATTACAGATGTAATTAAGAGATAAATTGAACTCATATTGGAGTAGGGTGGGCCCCTAATCCAATAAGACTAGTGTCCTTTTAGAAAAATGGCCATTTGAAGACAGAAACACAGGGAGAAGAGCAGGTGAAGACAGAGGACCAGAATGATGCATTTACAAGCTAAGAATTGCTGCAGACCACCAGAAGCTAGGAACAGGCAAGGAAGCATTTTTCCCTAGATGTTTAGGAGGGAGTATGGCCCTGCCAACCCCTTGATTTCAGACTGCCAGGTTCCAGAACTGTGAGGTAACAAAATTTTGTTGTTTTCAGTTACCCAGTTTGTGATACTTTATTATAGCAGCCCATAGAAATGAATACAGATTTTTATACTACTGCTACTTAATATTTACAATATCCTAATCACTTGTCTAGGTGATATATATATATATATATATATATATATATATATATATATATATATCAATTGATTTAATTCTCATGCCAATTTTATAATGTAGGTACTACTATTATAAAAAAAAACCCCATAGATTATAAAAAAAAATGGGAAGCAAAACAAGTTATGTGAAAGAAGGAAATCATGGGAAAAGAAATGGAAAAAATTGGGGTATTTCTGTGTGTCCTGGATAAGCCCTCATTTTGAGACACTCGGGCACTCCCCAGCAGCTGCTCCAGAGTGTACAAGTTCTGCAGGTTTCACTTAATGTAAAAATCAAAATAAGTGAACGATCAATCCCACAAGCTTAGACTGAGGAATGCCAAAACTTACCAAGTGTTTCCTGTATTTTTTTCCAGTAGACTTTCTGGTTTCCCAGTGTGCTGGTGACAGAGACCAGCATGGAAGAAAAAAGAGAAACCTCCCCAAAACCACAGATGATGCCTTTTCAGGAATAGCTTCTCGATCTGCCTTTATGGTAAAAGCTATAAGGGCATCATTTAGATGAAAAGCAAATGAATATCTGATTCCCCACAAAAGTTGTCAGCTTTCTATCCATGTGGCTGACTCTCCTAAAGGAAAGAGCCTATTCCTGCCCCTCTGCCTAGGCTACCCAGGGCCAGATGAGCATGTTTGGTAGTCCCCACACCTCCCGAGTGGCTGCCTTCCAACTTGGCTTCCTTCCTGCCTAACTGGTAAGGAAATATGTTTCTTCAGAAATAAATCCTCACTCTAAAGGCATATATGGGTTGAGCTTGCAAAGTTATGAGATGGATTTTCACTTGTGGCTTGTGGAATCTATTTCAAAAGCTGAGGAAACAATGGAGGTGATTTAGGCTGCCGAGATAGATAACTTCCTAGAGATAATTTATGCCCTGCTGAGATACAGTGTAGAATTGTGGTGATGTAAATGAAGAGATTTTGGAAAGTAGAAAGGGCTGTATAGATTCCTACTCAGGATAGCTCCTTATGACTCTTATTCAGCATTCTGACTGGCAATTAAATTATTTTATATGAGCCTGGTATTTCAGGTTAAACATTATTCAAGACAGCATTTTAGAACTTGATTTCTATTCCATCTGGAGTAGTCCCTTGTTTTTTATTATTTTATAATAATTGGTAGTGCATATTTGTACTTAGCTGAGGAAGATATTACCAGCAACTTTTATCCAGAGATGCCGCCATGCTGTACACACAAACTTTACTTAAGTCTTGCTTATGGATTGAAAGGCACAGGAAAGTTGAGTGAGCCATATGAAATTACACAACTGGTGAGGGCATAGCAGCGCTGACCCTTGTTTATGTCTTCAGGTTTCTTGAATATTCACTCTTGTATTAAAAAATTTAGGTATTTATAATTATTTGTAATAATACAATTAAAGAAGTAAGGACTCAATTTTCAGCTTATAAATTTTTCTGAATTGAACCTCAAGAGGAGCCAGGAAATTGTTTCAGTAGCTAATAGATATAGCTAACTAATGGCAACCATGCTATTGTGCTCATTTACATTAGGCTAATAATAAAGATACATTTGTGTACTTTTACTTATATCCTCGTATAGTTCTGTAATACCATATATTGTTTAAGGGTCATGTTGGGTTTTAATAATGTTTTGAAGTGATTCAATGATTAGTGGTGATTTTCAATGCTACTTTGGGATATGTGTTCAGAATCTTGAAAAGTGTGTTTTGAAGTAACTAAGTACATGCTAGAAAGGCAACACTTGGAGAATGGCATCACTAGCTTGGGCTGTTAGCATATTATTGCTTGTGTGGCAAACACTCTGGGCAGCAGAGCTTTTAGTTTGCATTCACATAGAGTCTGTAGCAGAAAGTAACAGGAACACTGGCTTAGGAATGGCGAAGTGATTTTATTTGTATTTATTTATCTATTTGTTGTTATCTTACATGGCTATGCTCTGGCAATAGTCAATGTTTGCTCTGCTTTCATAAATGAGTACACAAAATTCATTAAAATTTAGAAATGTTAATGTATGATATCTAAAACTTAAAATAACATGGTCATTTCCATTTTTACATTATTATTCACCTAGGAATAAAAACAATAAGCAGTAAAATAACAACAACAAATAATGGATTGATATCACTTACAGCTATTGGTCAGGTACAGGGTGAGCTGAGAACTCAAGAGGCTGAATGAAGGAAATGTTAGATTATTATTTTGAAATACTGGCAGAAAAGTTTATAGATATACATTACAAAGAAATTCTCTGGTTTCTTTTTTTTTTTTTTTTTTTTTTTGTGGGTACCGGGGGTCGACCTCAGGACCTCGCGCGCCAGCAGGCGCCCGTGCCGCTGAGCGATATCACCTGCCCTTTTTTCGTATGTGGGTTCCGGGAGTCGAACTCGGGCCCTCCACGCTTGCTGGGCAGGCGCTTAAGCTGCTGAGCCATCTCACCGGCCCAATTCTCTGGTTTCTTGAAATAATTACCTCTTTATATTACACTACTTTGAAGCATACTGCATTATATTTGCTACTGAGGAAGAGGAAGTCATCATAAACTATTATGTATAACTTTAACATAGCTTCAAACAAAAGTACTAATAATACTACAAAAGTAAAATGGAATAAAATAATAAAATAATTCAGTAAACTGAATATTATGTGTGTGTGTGTGTGTGTGTGTGTGTTCCCTTGGATTTTGTCATCTTTGTGAAATTTTATTTTCTAAATCATACTAAGAACAGCTGTCAATGATACCAAAATCTACTTTGGTCCTATGTGCTGCTTAGCATTTGATATGCACTAAATGGCAAATTGGTAAGGTTATTTTTGTGAGCTTTTTCATATACTTTTTCATTTCCAGTCCAACTCGTGTGTCACATTTGATTCAGTGAAACATTCAAATAAGAGTTTTCAACTTTTTAGCATGATTGATAGTAACATGATAATGTGATGCTCATCATACTTCACTCTGAACCCTGTGGACTGGGTGATCAGAATTTAGCTGGACGTGATATATATGACCTATAAGAATACAATCTAATTGCTCTATATGGACTCAACAGTGATAAGAAACATTAAAACTCAATTCTTTCTATATTATACTGAAATGTTCAAAAAATACATAGTGGTATAGCAAAAAATTGCCTGATAAAGATTTGAAACATTAAGCTAAATCTTCTATTCATAGTAACAATTGTCCATGTTCTTCCAACTTTTCAATTCAAACATGAATATTAGGGTTATCTGTACAACCTGGAAAAGAAAAGTATATCATTGCTAAAAGAAACTCCTGAATTGAACATGAAAACTTTGATTCTGATTGTCCAACAAAATTGGTCAGTTCTGAAAGGAAAACAAAATCAACTGAGAGCGAAAATTAATCAAGCAGTTATTTCAATAAATATTAAAAATTTTGACTGGATTTTCATACTATCATACTGGCAGGGTTTTTGATACATCTTTCTGATTTTTCAAAAGGATGCTAGTGAGTACTGTGGTTTTGCAAAAATCAGCAGCAGTGATATGAGGTACAGATCCTTGGTCACTAAATAGGATGCAGACTATTATCAGAAACCAGAGCTATATATACAGGTGCATTTTTAGCTTAAGTGGTAGCAATGTAGCAATATCAATCTATTAATGCACTATTCATCTTTGGTGTCAAGCCAAAATATTAGCCAATGTATTTCATCCAAAGATTTTCTTCCTCGTCAAGAGAACTTTTTAAAAAATTAATTTTATTGGTACACTTTTGATATACATAATACATAATGATCACATCCATCATAGGGAATTTGTATCTGCAGATAATATATCTTGATTCTTCTTTTTTTCCTATTCTCCTCCGCTCCCTGCAAGAGAACTTTTGAGAATAGCATATTGTCTTCCTTTCTGCAAAAGTGTGAGTAGCTTTAAGAACTATTCATCCTTGCTTATGTTAGTCTTTTACCCTTCAGCACAAATCCCCCATGACAAGGATATTGTCCAGATCACTATGAATATGTGACTGTGTGTGTTTGTGTGCATATACTCACACATGGATTTTTTTGTTGTTGTTGTTGGTACCAGGGGGTCGACCTCAGGACCTCGCGCGCCAGCAGGCGCCCGTGCCGCTGAGCGATATCACCGGCCCCTTTTTTGTATGTGGGTTCCGGGAGTCGAACTCGGGCCCTCGCGCTTGCTGGGCAGGCGCTTAAGCCGCTGAGCCATCTCACCGGCCCCATCACACATGGATATTTTGTACTTACTCCTTCCTCAAATTCTGCCAAGTCAGAAGATTTGACAATTTAATTATATAGCCTCCAGTTTCCCCAAATCTTACAAAAATTACTAACCTCTACTTGATCTTTGCAAACATGCTCTCTTTCATCTTAGTCTATTTATGACCATGTCTAACTTGCCTGGACCTTTTGGAGCAGATCGTATTAATACAGAAGACCTGCTACTTAAATTAGGTCTGCTTTTTACATTCTAGTAAATTATCAGGTGGTAAGAGAGGAAATCAAAGTAGAGATGTGGACATACATTGTTAAGCAGGAAAGGTGCTTTTAGTCCTGTTTGTTTATTTTAATTCTATGGAAATTAAAAGGTACCACACTTTCATTGAGTGCTCCTTAACATTGCTGGCTGACTTACTGGAGGGTTTTCCCTTGTTCTCACGTTACACACTACACACCCACATACAAACTAGATCTCAGTTACTATTTATATTCTATCATCTGTCAGGGGCTTTGAAATTTCTGTTTTACATTAAAGACAAAGAAGTCCTCTCTCTGACTGTTCATTGAGAGTTTGCTGATAGGAGAATGTAATTAACTCTTTCCTGGCCTAATTTCTGCATTTTAAAATGTAGGCAGATATGACAACAGTGGAACACTCAATCCACAGGGTGGCCATTAGCTGCACTCCGCTGCTGAACGTTCTCCATTCAGACCACACTTACTGCCACGGAATGGCACTGGAAGCTCCTTCTTGTACGCAGACAGGAGTACTATTCATTAAAGAGCACTTTCAATAAAAAACAATCTATATTTTTAATGAATATTTGAGAAAGAAAATATAATCTTACGTTCAGAAACCGGTAGTATGGTTATTATTCTTTTAATAACATAGACTTTCTCATGTACATATACTGACAGTTGTAGGAGAAGGAAGCAGAAATGAGATGGCGGGCTTAAACTCAGAAGAAATGAAAAAAACCGAGCCTCAGTAAACTAAGTCAATGTTAACTAAGGATTTCCTGGAACCACCTACAGCAGACACAGCTTTCTATGGTTTTATCGATGTCCCTGGGATAGTAGATTCTACTTAAATCTTTCAAACCCAGTTAAATATGAGAACATCTTGCACTTCAGAGACTGAAAAAGACCAAGAGGCCCATCTAAGACCATCCCTTGGTTCTAGAATTTGTCACTCCACATCCAATTTTTCTTTCTCTTAATGTATTTTTAATTTTAATGACTGTAATTTCTGTATTTTCAGACTGTCAGTTCCGATAAAACACCTAGTTGCATTTCTTAGGGAATGAGATCGATAATGTTTAATGCTCAAGAAAAATGCCTACAATTATTCCTCTCTAATGAACTTTAAATACAAGCTGTACTAAAACAAAATGAAGACAAGAACAATGGTGTGTGTGTGTACACAAACACATTTCCAGGTATGCACATGTATGAATACACATGTACATTTATACACATATACACATGTATTTGTAAGAGAAATGAGCTAGATTTGTTAAATGCAATAGCAGTTTGCTCTGCTAGCAAGCCTACAGTTATCTAGCTACATTGCAAATTGCTTCAGAGAGCAAAGCACTTTAAGCGTCTCTTTCACCAAAAAGCCCAGGAATTCTGCTACTCAAATAAACATTCCATTGAAAATATAAATTGTGCTTCTCAGAAAACAACTGGATTACAATTTCTTAAAGGAATGAAAACTAGGTAGAAATAACCTACTAAGGGACAATAAGCTGCCAAGGTATGGGGCAGAATGCAGCATCTTTTTAAAGAAAAGGAAGGTCACTAATTCAGAATCTTCTAAAGAAAGCAACTCTACCATGCTGGCCTGAATTCAAGTGGGTTAAATCATTTAAAATTGTATCATGCAAAATTACTACCCTTTCCTCACAAAAGAAACCAAGCTCCAGTTATCGATATTGTCAGCAACATCTTGGTATGAGTTTTGAATCATGTATTAGCTGTAACTAAAACATAAGATAATGGATAATTTTCAATAAATGTTCAAAAAATGAATATCCCTCCCTTTTTATTTTCAGTTTGGTTAGTGATGAAGACCATGATTAGATAACACATTGACTGGATATTTAAGAATACGAACATAGTTAAAATACCTTTCCACATTTCCTAAAGCAGGTTGTTTCTCCTTCTGCCTATCACAGGCAAGTGGGAAAGAATTGAGTGTTTCGGCGACAGCATTTGCCCATGTGTGCCAGTCATGCGTGGAGAACAATATATTACCCTTTAAACAATTTGGGAGTGGATGCAGTTAATAGGTAGGACAGATAGTTACAAAGTCCTGATTAACTACAGAGCGCACAGATACGATACGTAGAAACTTGTATTTGGCGAAAGGGAAGACAGCAGCAGTTATTTACCGTTCCACCGACCAGGTCCCAGAGAACAGAATGAGGAAATTCTGAACAGCAACATTGCCCTCTTTTGGCAAAACAGTGTACAATGTGTTTACCTCACTAGCAGGTGAAAGCATTTCTTCAGGACACAGAAATTTTCCATGTCAAGAAAAATGACACAAGCTAAAATGAAACGAAACATAAAGAGGGAAGGAGTTCACCTACATGCCCAGCAGGTAGACCGAATTCACACACAGAGGAAAGAAGCTCAAGGGAGACCCTAACAAAGAAGCTTTTAGACTCAGTCTTTCTGTGGTCCAGTCCCAGTGACAACCGGTTTCTTTAACCCTTGTGTTTTTTGTTTTGTTTTGTTTTGTTTTTAAAGCCTTGACAGCTTCCAGCCATCTGCAAGGAAATCAGAGTCATGTAGAACTCAGAATGCGAACAAATAAAGCAGGAGCTCGTTCTTTTTAAGCCCCCAAGCCTTGACTGTTCAGGGAGTCTGTAGCAAGAGCTGGAGTCACTGAATAAAGAGCTTTTTCCGCAGAAAAGACATCCCAGCAGTTTGCACTTTGTGGTTCTAATGAAGACTGCAATGATTTAGGACAGTGAATGAAAGGGGCTTGGTTACATCAAAAAGGAAAGGAAAACTGTCAAGACAAGGCAGGATGTGAACCTAATTACTTTTATTCATATCGTAGGTGCCAGTGCCTCTCTTTAAATAGTACTAATTTCAGACTTGTCTCCATCTCTGATTTACTTCTATTTCAAGTTAGAGTCCTCTCTTGCTGGGTCCTTATTGTGGGGCTGTTCTAAGTAATACTTCTAGGATCTAGGGATGTGCGGTACAAATGCAGATGCACAGAATCAGTTTAGAAGAGTATTTATTATACCTTTCCCTCCCTGCCCATGAAATTAATCACTCTTCCGGCTAGACCTGAACATATCGTCTTTGCTGGCTTATAGGCTAAATATATTGGAAGGAAGGCACCTGATCTCTTAATGATCACAATCCTTTTAGAAAGTTATATAAAGCAAGTTCATTATCTTTCTTAGAAGAGTTTGAAATAGAATTGTCACCATGAAAAGAGGGACAGTATTATCCTCCCTTATTTTTCTTTAACTAAATCTCCCTAAAGACCAGTAAAGAACAATGAGTTCCCGCAAGTGAAAATCTAATTGTAAAATAAATAATTGCATTCCTCAAGTGGAAGAGGTAGCTCACATGCCCATTTGTAAACTGTTTTTTCTTTTTTCTTTTTTTTTTTTTTTCTTTTGGTCTTCGTTTCATTCTTGTGATCTGGAATACCTGAGTCATTCTGTATATATTAACATTATTTTTGAAGTAGGATTTGAAGAGAATTAGAGTTTGATGTTTAGGTCACATTTTCCTCATAAGATTTTTTTGCCATAAAATGCTCGAATCATTTACACTAGAGCATAACTCTACATAAAAATTTTAAGAAGCTACAGTATTTTGAGCTTTTATTGCAGTTTGGACAATCTTAAATCAGTTAATGACATTAATGCTAAAAGTTTACAATTTGCTTTCATATAAATCATCTTATTTTTTCTTTTTAAAGACCTAGTGAGGTAAACAAGGGTCTATTATTACTTCTGGCTGACCGATGGCTAATTTGGAGATAAGAGAGTTCATATGACTAGGAGTACCTGAAACAATGGACTCAAATTTAGAATTATAGCCAGGCATGGTGGTGCATGCCTATAGTTCCAGCACTTAGGAGGCTGAGGCACATGGATTGCCATGAGTCCAAGGCCAGCCTGGACTACATAGTGAGTTCAAGGTCAGCCTAGGCTACACAGCAAGCTCTGTCTCAAAAAACAAAAAAACAAGACAAAACAAAAATCTAGGATTCTATTCTAATTTTTGGCCAGAATAAAATCTAAAATTCTATTCTAATCTTTGTGTTCTTTTACTTCTCCTCACATATGAAATTATATACCTTATTTCCCAACTGACTAAAAGAAAAAGGAATGGAAAACCAGCCCTCTAAAGCCTCCAACTAGCATGTACAACTTGAAGTTAACCTGAATAGAAAACATTTAGAAATGAAACTGAACTTGATTCTTTCTGTTCATTCCTGGTTAGACAGATTTAGAGCTGCAACATTATGCTAACAGAAGCACATTTTGTGTGGAACCACATTCCATAAGGCAAAAATAAAGCTTTTTTTTTTACTTTCTCAACTTTGTCTACAATATTGATACGCTTAAAAGTGGCAAATACAGTAAAAGCTGTCCATTAACATCCCTGTGCTGTCACAAATTGAATTTCTGTCTCCCATATCCAGTGATACCTCTGCATGTTGTATCTATCAGCCTCTGCAGGATCTGTTCCTGAAGGAAGGGGAACTAATCTCTCAGCGGCAGTATTTGAGGGGCACACAGGTGGCAAAAGCAATTGTATAGGTCTGCCACCAAACACAAATAACACCACCAGGTAAGTCCTGCTTGATAGCATTGTTCCCTTAGACCATATTTTCACTGAATTCCCCTTTGAACTTAAGGAATTTGCTTACTATTACCTGTAAAATAATATGTCCTTGTGCAAATTTCTCCTGGCCAAAATATGCAAGCCCATATTATGGTAAGAAAGAGCCAGTTTTCTACAGTCATCTATATCTTTCTGCATGAATGTGTTCATTGACCTTTGAGGCCAGCAACATAATTGGGGGATGGGGGAGGGGTGATATAATTTCTTTCAGGGTAAAACAAGGAAAAAAAACCCAGTAAGGTTGCTGCTTTTTACATATGGAAAGACAAAGAAACAATTTTTTCCTGTCTCTGAGTGCTGATATAGACATACACTATACAGAGAGAGTAACTTGTGTGGCCACTACATTTTCACATTGCAAATACAGTTCAAGCGAGATTCAAGTGACATTTTCCAGCTTGATGCTGGAAAGTTATAAATAATAGTGGTGTCCAGCATTTATTTTTTTTAGATTAAACTGAATCCAAACTGACACAAATAGATACTGCTTCTATAATTTAATCACTTAATTAAATAAGAGTACTTATACTAATGGAACAATTCTGAAAACTTTTCGTTTTTCTTCTTTTTTTGTACATATGGACTCTGGTAGGTAAAACAAGAGGGACTGGAAAGCAGGATATCATTAAACGTTTGTTGTCATGGGTTTCTTTGAGGAATCATACAAGGTGTTATTAGTATTTTGTGAAAAAATTTTTTTCTAGTTGCTTAGAAATGTTTCATTTTCCAGATTTTTGAAATATCTTGACATTTCAGAAGTTTCCAAATATTTGATATACGTGTATATAGTTATATTTTATTGTACTTCTTTTTATGTAAATGTTTTTACATTCTCTATACTGCTTTCTTTATACTGCTTTTCACTGTTTTTTGTTAGCATTAATTTGGTCTTCTTCAAAAGTGACCAGTTTGAATAAATAGCAGTTCATGCCAGACGAAGGAAAATAAATGAAACTCCAAAAGTGAGGCAATACTTACTGCACCATTGTTTGGGCTGGTGAATAATTTACAACATGTACAAGTGAAGTTGCAGTTTTCATGATGCCTGATAGAATCAAGCCTTAATGGGTTTCAAACTAAGTGTATGGACCATCCCCTCATTCAGCATGAGTTACATTCTGTAAGTTCATTTCTCAGCCACTTTTGTGGAGCTCAGAATGCATTTTCCTCCAGCAACACAATTATAATGGTGACTAAATCCTCAGCCCCCCACCATGTGTTGAAACATTGTCTTACATTTTCAGATAAAAAAAAAAACTATGAAAATTATAGGTGTTTTCAAACTAGTAATTGAACAACACAAGAAAACAATAAAATTGAAAAGGACTATTTTTGAAATGCTTGCGCTTGAAGAAAACAGGTTTAATTAGAGGAGGATGAGGATGTAGTTGGTGACTGTTGTGGAAATTCTGAAGGAGACCCCTGAGCACACTGAAGGGCTCTCACGGTGCGTGGTGCTGGCTTGTGATTGTGTCTAATTTCACTTCACAATCTGAGACTCTACTTTGCTCTTTATTAAAGGGGTATCATGAATGTTTATGAACCATAATTGAGGTAATTGTTTCTCTGTGTATTCACAAATGGAAGGAATTGCTAAAGGGGAAAAGATTATTCTGGAGTGGCCAGGCAGAAGACAGAAAAGGGAAAACAATACCAATAGCAAAGACCACAACAACCACAGAGGGTTTCCTGAAAGAAAATCAATGAGTTATATATGGTTGTTTAGAGGGAAAAATGGACACAGCATGTCCAGTCCGAGGTGTCCTGCCTGGGACAGAGGCTCTTCTCTTGAAAAAGCTACTGAAGGGAAATGGAGGACAGCTTGGTGTGTATGGGATATTAACAGGGCTTCTTTGTTGGATATTAACAAGGCTGAAAATGTTTTTGCTCTGTAAGTGAGAGAACTAATAGAATGAGCTCCCTATGTTTGTCATTTTGTGTTTAAATACATGTGAGCTCAGTTTTATAGGCAAATATGAGCTATATATCAATATATTTACATATGTGTCTATGTACATACGCATATACAAAGCAAAGCTCACAAATGCTATAGAAATTCATAGGGATATATAGATAGATTTCAATAAACAGGAAAAGAATTAAAGTCAAGATTTATTGACCAAGATTTCCACAAAGGACCATCAGTTACATCTTCTTTCAGAATTCACTTTACATAAATTTTGAAAAGAATACATTGTAAATGTTTGAAAGCCAAATTACTTTGTACACAGAATTGGAAGGTGTGTGTCTGTGTGTGTGTGTGTGTGTATGTAGAAGATCCTTGGAATGATGTATGTATTTGACTATTGTCCTTCATTCTATTTATACAAAGGGAATAAACACATTTTAATCCGATTTCATTCACTATGTCTGAAACATTGAAAATAATTTATTAAAATAACATTTTTGAAGCACACTGTGCTATAAATACTTCCTCCTGAGAACTCTCTAAATAAAATTCTATGTAAGTCCCACATGTTGGATGAGGAAACTGAGACTTAGAGATGTTACATATTTGCCCAAGATTATACATATAGTAGTTGCTAGAAGGATTTAGACACAAATCTACTTGATTCAAAATCTGCTGCTTCTTACAGTTATAGAAATGTGCTTGGAAATAGATTATAATGCAGAAAGTAGGAATAAAAAAATACATTTTCTTTCTTGATCTATTTGTGCTTAATTTGTTGCTGCCTAGTTCAGCAGTGAGCTCATAAGGCAGTGACAAAAAATAGTTCTATCCCACGTCTGATAGGTCATTGTGCTCCTTTCTGATGAGAGGCCTTCCAGCCAACTCAGAATATCACTGTGTCAAGCCATATGGAGGACAAATAAGAAAGGTCAGGTAGATTTTTTACACAATCATTATCACTACAAAAGTAGTTATATATAAGTAGTTTTAACTTTCCATACATAAAAGATAGTATCTTGTTTCATTAGATAAACTGTTTAAAGTTATTAAATTGTTGCATATAATTAAAGTCACTAAGGTTGTTTTTAACTTTTGGGTTCTTTCATTATTGGCTTTAAGTTACAGAAATAAACTTCACTTTACAATGACTTATTGGAGACAGGTTTCTTCTGATTTTTCCCAGGACCTTCCTTCTGAATGGATAAATGCATACAAAAAGAAAAGGAGGGCCGGTGAGTTAGCTCAGCGGCATAAGCGCCTGCCTGGCAAGCGCGAGGTCCTGAGTTTGACTCCCAGTACCCACATACGAAAAAAGGGCTAGTGATATCGCTCAGCGGCATGGGCGCCTGCTGGCATGCGAGGTCCTGAGTTCGACCCCCGGTATCCACAAAAAAAAAAAAAGGAGAAATTCTGAGGGGTAGATCAGAAGTAAAAAAAAGATTTTAGTAAATGCCTGAAAGAAAGAAATAAGATAAGCACAGATGAATGGATGAAATGAGAAAGCTAAAGAATGGGAAGTTTGAAGCCAGTTTTCTCTTAGGGTAATTATTGGGAAAACCTGGGCTCAGAATTAACCCCATTGGACAAGGCTGGTCTGAACTTCAGGGATGAAAACAAAGGAATAAATTAAAAATCTCAATATGGGTCAAATGCATCTATGGCATTTGATGAACATTTACCCCAAGTAGAAAGCAAAAATATATTCTTTAAACAACTAGCCTAAAGTGTCTGCTGAAAATTGAGTCTTTGGAAGTACTAAAGATCTTCTTATTCCTAAACTCAAGAGACTCTGATAAGAGTTAGGTCCTTATCCAAAATAACCTGGTAGGCCTCATTCCACATAAAGTATCACCTGGAATTCTTAGGCAGAGATGAGACTAATGAGAAAACAATCCTCTTACTCCATGACACTGGTAATCCAGACTAACTATTAGTTTCTTCATTCTTACTTACAAAACACCTCTAGGAATATGTATACAAGGAACACCAGAGAAAGACTGATGTAAACAAATAGAACCATCAGTACAGAAAGAAAGAGTATTCAAGGTACAGAAAGGAATTCAGTAGCACTGATACTGTGCTATTCAGTGTGTGCTCTGCTGCCTGGCTACCAGTGCCCAAACTGTTTGTTACTGATCCAAGATTGGTAAGAAGCTTGTGATGGCATCTAAACCAGCTATGCTGTAAGCACATTCTTGAGTTCCACTGTTGCTGTTTTCCTTCTTTCACGCATCCTTCCCTCTCTCTATCTGTCTCTCTTGTTTTGTTTTTCATACCATTTCCATGAAGATAGAAGTGGGCTGTCAGCCTGCTCAGGGGGCCTAAGGGAGATTTTTGCAGGTGAGGTCCCAAGGTTAAAGAATGCATGTGTGCAAGACATCAACAACAACAGCAGGCGGCATGGAGCACAACAGAGAGCCAGAGCAAGAGCCACCTGTATCTTTATTGCATAATTCTTACACAGGTTGTTAGCCCATATTTACATTCTTGTATAGTGCCGTAACCAGCACATGCATGTTTACCTGTGCTAAGTCATGGTTACATAACTGTATCCCACTATGCACCTGTGCTAGACACCTGTGCGGTGTCGTATCCTCAGGTGTCCTTAGATGCCCCTGAGCTTTGAAGCAGTCTGAGTGGTTCCCCACATCCCACCCCCTCAAGGGTCAGGGATGTATAAATGTAACATTCTATATGTAACAGGGCACAAGTACGTGTAGTTAACAAATCAAGAACCATGTGATTTTGCAAAACCACTTATATCATTTTAACAGTTTCATCCATAAGCAACATCAAAGCGTGGTGCATAACATTCAAGGATTGGGCCGTACATTAAGCAAGGGCTTCAACTTGGAGGTCTAGGTCTATGGTCCCTGCCCCTGGAGAGACGCTATTCCTAGCAGCATCAGCAGTCAGTTTTTCTGGTCAGACACTATTTTTAGTGTTCAACCATTGTAATGCCTGGTCAAGGCATCTGCTAAGTCATTTCATGGCGAGAGGAGGGGTTTATATCCTGAACCATGATACCCTACATGGTCAGCTTTTTGGCCATGCTCCCATACATCTCACCATAGGTTGGCACCCCACATGGGACAGTGCCCTATCTGTCACTGCTGAGCTGCCCAAGCTGGCAGCCAGAGCATCAACCCCTTCAAGACGGCCCAACTGTTTGTGTACACATGTAGGGAGCCTACTTCATGCATCACAGGCAATTTCATTGCCCACAAATCTGCCCATTGGCTTGACCTGTCTGTTCCAGTTTCAAACCAGAGTACTTCTGTACTGGGCTGGACAGAGACCACTGTCCATTGTGGGACTGGGTCACAGCTAGACCCATCAGTATATCCAGCATCAGCCAGAGGTCATGTTTTCCTTTTGTATAGGGACTAGAGGTCATGCCCTATAGTCTGTCCTCCCAGATGTGTTCCTGGGCCATGTATGTCATGGGTTCCAAAACCATTACCAGTTTGGCTGCCAACAGGCTAGCTGAGAGAGGCCTGCTGCTGGAGGTACATCCCCCAACATGTGACGGTTGGGGCCTGTGCCACTCCACTCCTGGGATGGGCTGTTCACATCCATACCCAGCCCTCTATCTGTCCCATGATTCCTCACAGGCATACAGAGCAGCATACAGCACTGCTGTTTCTCGATCAGAGAATACCAGCTCCCGGCTGCCTTTCACAACTGTGAAAAAAACCCAACAGGGTGCTTCCCCTGTTTTTGCCACAGGCCCCAGCCAAACCCATTGTCATCCACACTGACGGTTAGGATAAATGGCAGGGTAGGGTCAATGACTCGTAGGGCTTACACCTGTGCAGCAGTCCTCTTGGGGTCCTGAGAAGCAGCTTCCACTGCATCTATCAGCCCCATGTTGTGCCCCTTTTGGTCATCTGGTATAAAGGGCACAGCAGGGTATCTAGGTGTGGTATGTCCACCAAAAACCTAGCAAGCCCACATATGCCTCTACTTGACATACTGTCATGGGTCTGGTCTTACCTGACCATATAACACCCAAGAATTTTACAGACAAGCCAGTTCCCTGGACCTTGTCTCTGTCCATGGCCCACTACCACATCAGCAAAGCCTCCTTCAGACTGTGCACAGCGGCTTTCAAATCTGCAAGGCAATCAGAGGTTAACACAGTATGAATACAATGAAACAGTGACACAGAGTGTGGCTTGGCCCAGGTGGCCAGGTCCTGGGCCACCAGGCCAGGATACAAAGTTGGGCTATGCAAATAGCTTTGTGGCAACACCTAGAAGGTCCATTGCCTGCCCTCCTAGGTGAAGACAAATTGGTCCTGGTTGTCAGCGTCAGGGTAAGACTTCACAGTCATTCAGCACGACCCATCTGGCTTCTGCACAGGCCATGCTGAAGGGCTGTGTACAGAGAGTATCATCCCTGCTTTTTCTAATTTCACGACAGTCTGTCCTATCTCCTCATGGCCTCCAGGCAGCCAGTACTGCTTCATGCACACAACATGGCCTGTTGGAGAGTCAGTGGTATGTAGTGTGGATGGCCTCGGACTACGGCTTTTACCGTGCAAGTTCACCACTGGAATTTTTGCTGTGTGGTTGAGCCCCAATCAGTATGTCCACCCCCAGTATGTACGCAGCAACCAGGGAAACATAAACATCACACAGGCGTGGGGGCAAGCGTCCAATACCCAAAGTCACCTGGGCTTTACAGTCAGTGATATAGTGACCTCCACACCCTTCTGTGCATGTGGTAGATGCTGTAAAATGGTCTGGGTTGCCGTATATTAGCATTGACTCAGCTCCAGCATCCATCAATGCTAGTATATGCTACACATTTTTGGGGGACAAGTAAATAGTCAATTCTACATGTGGCTTCCAGTCTCCTGGGACCCCCAAGACCCTGGTACCACAGCCTGCCTCCTAATCAGGATAAAAGGAGGCCAGCGTCACTCCTTTCTGCTTCCCCTGCTTCACTGGGGCTGCTTTGGCCTTCTGGCCCTGGCACGTTGGCCGGTGTGGCTGCTCAGGGCATAACTGCCTCCACAGAGTCAGCAACACATCCAAAGGCTGCCCTTGTAACTTATCTGTGGCTAGGCCGGCAGCCAGCAGGTCCGTCCAGATCTGGTGCCAACCAACCTTCAGTGGCCCCACAGCCAGTCCTTGGGGGGATGGCCCCACTCACCCCGGGCCCCCCTTCTTTTTCTCCTTTGCCGATACAGGTTTTACAGGTCTCGCCTTACTTTGGCACTTCACTTCCATATCTCCCAGCCTGGCCAAGGCATCAGCAGCATCGTGGATCCGGAAATTTGTAAGGGGGCTAGAAGGGCTGCCACCGACCCAAATGTGCCAGCTGGCCTGCTTGCGAGAATTATGTCCTTCATGTGTGCTGTCAGCAGTTCCTCATCCAGGCTATGCTACTGCAATGCAAACATCATCTACCGCATGCCCATTTCATGTAGCACAGTTATCAAGTCTAGATCGTGACTTGCTCTGGCAGGTCACCCGGATTCTCCCAAACCAGGCAATCCACTGCCATCAAATAATTTATCACAATCTGATTACCTGCTTCTGAGATCATCCTCTGCACATTCTGCAGAACGTGTCTCATAGGGGGGGTGCTGGCTATGCTGGTTATTTGGGACATCTCCTGTGGGCTTAATTGTGTGTTATCAGCCCCATCATTCCACAGCTGTAGCATACATGCAGGCACTGTTTCACCCACTTTCTGCTTTAATTGTTTTGCCAGCTCCCATAGCTCCATGGCTGTATAGTTTGTGTACATTGTGTGCCGGGTAGAGGTAGGGGGCCCTCCCAGTCCTCCTCCCTGGGCTAGAGGTTCCTCTACCTCCACTTTTTGATGATTAGGCAGCCCAGCATGCAAAACCAGGGGATTTTTTTCTCGAACATGAGGACTTATGCTTCTGGAGACATTTCTGGAGAAGGCAGTGCTTCCCACATCTCACAACATGAGCTCCGCAACAGCCAGCCATTGCTCAAGGTCCTCCTCTATCTGCTGCAGCTGGTTTACTTGCTGGACAAGGCCATCCGCCTCTTGATTTACACAGCAGAAGAGAGTGAAGAACAGCCAAGCCACCTGCCTGGCCATTTCACAGTGAGGGGGAGGAATTTGTCTGTCTATGGCTTCTAAGGCTTGCAAGACATCCCTGGGTTCCCAGTCCTCTGGGGCCCTCCAAGCTGACAAGAAGGTGGGTACAGATAGCCATGGTGAGGCCAGGGGTCACTTATCAGCCATTCCCTGGGGATCTCCCTTGCCTTTGAGCACTGTTTCCACAGCCTCCATGGGACCACTCACCTCAATATCCCACTGACTACGCCAGTTGTCGGCCTGCTCAGGGGGTGCCCAAGAGAGATTTTTGCAGGTGAGGTGCCAAGGTTTAAGAATGCACATGTGCAATACATCAGCAACAACAGCAGGTAGCATGGAGCAGAGCAGAGAGCCAGAGCAAGAGCCGCCTCCCTCTTTATTGTATAATTCTTATACAGGTTGTTATCTCATATTTACATTCTTGTATAGTGCCGTAACCAGTGTGTGCATGTTTACTTGTGCTAAGTCATGGTTACACAAATGTATCCTACTGTGCGCCTGTGCTAGACAAGTGGTGTCATGTCCTCAGGTGTCCTTAGATGCCCCTGAGCTTTGAAGCAGTCTGAGTGGTTCCCCAACGGGGTTCATCTGCTTTTTGGTGTCAGACAATTACTTCATTGGACTGAAATAAATAGGACACCTAACATCCTCAAAAAGATTTGAGAAAATATGTTGTCCATGAAGCTAGTACAAAACCCAAGGTATTACAGAAAGGAGATAATTAGAAAATATGAAAGAGGTCCTATAGATTAGCAATTATTTCAGAAATGGAAAGATATGATGGTAAATATAAAGATACTCCCAGAGAGAAACAGAGGGCAAAGAGATAAAAATTAGAGGAAATCAGAAGGAAACCAGCAATCTAGGAAATCTCACATTTCCCCTGATAAATGTTCAGAAAAAAAGAGAACACTAGTAACAGAGAGAGGAATTTTGAAAAATAAAATATGAGAAATTTTCAAAGATGGTAAAGGGCAAGTATTTTCATTAAAAGTGTACCAGACAGTGAAGTACAGATGTTCCTCAACTTACAATGCTGTTACATCCTGATAGATCCATTGTAAATTAAAGATATCATAGGTTGAAATTGAAAGTTAGTAGTTAAGGCACCTAACCTACTGAAGATCATAGCTTAACAATGCAGGACACTGTAGAGTAACAGCTGTTTACCAAACTGATCTGAAGGTTGAGTGGGGGTGAGGTTCACTGCATCTCCAGAGAACATCATGTCTCACACTGCTAGCCCAGAAAAAAGATCATTGCTCAAATGTGTATCACTTCAGGGCGATGAGAATGATCTACCTAATCATGGGGTTGCTACAATCACTCCTGCACCAAACTGTGATAGCCAGGATAAAGTTCCCTCACTCACCCATGATTTCTGTCTTAATCCCAAACATGTGTGAATGTGTTATTTCACATAACAAAACAGAATTTGTAGATGTAATAAAGTTAAGAACAGTTATAGAGGGAGGTTATCCTGGATTATCCAGTGGTCCCAACATGATCACATGAGGGATTCCCTTGTAAGAGAAAATGAAGAGGCGCAGAGGCAGACGGGGAGACTTAAAGATGCTATGCTGCTGGATTTAAAGATGGAAAAAGCAGCCACAAGCCAAGGAATGCTAGAGACTTCTAAAAGATGGAAAAATTAAGGAAACATTCTTCGTTAGGGCCACCAGAAGGAGCACAACCCACTGTCACTTGATTTTAGCTGAATAAGACTCATTTTGTACCTCTGACCTCTAAGACTATAACAAAATAAATTAGTATTATTTTGAAACAGCAAATTTGTGGTAATTTGTTACAGCAACAACAGGAAACTAAAACAAGCCAATTTACATGTTTTACCAAGACAGTGAATTTCTGCCATTTCTCTGCCTAAGGGTTACTTTCAAGATTTGTGGCCAAAATATGGTAGAGAATGGGCAATATAGATGTGCAGCCACATGACATTTGTTTACTTCATAGTAGTGTTTCCACCCTAGCTACACATGAGAAACACGACATTGTTTTAAAAATATTATATAGTTCCTTTACATCATTAATGTTAGCACATTAAAACTTCTTACTCCTATCTAATTATACTTACTAGAGTATATTTCCAAAAGCTAGAAGGATTTTTTATGTTTTCACCATAAAGAAATAATAAATGTTTAAGGAGATAGAATATACATATATTTTTTTCTCATAGCATCCTATAATTATGTATGCAGTTTCATGTTTTTAAGTATCAGTAAAAAATAAGTTGTAAGTCTAAAAACCATATAACCAGACCATACAGAAAAAGAATTAAATCAGAATCTCAGTGAATGAATCTTGGGCATCAGTGTATTTTATTTATTTATTTATTTATTATTATTTTTTTTTGTGGGTACCGGGGGTCGACCTCAGGACCTCGCACGCCAGCAGGCACCTGTGCTGCTGAGCGATATCACCAGGCCTTTTTTCGTATGTGGGTTCCGGGAGTCGAACTCGGGGCCTCGTGCTTGCCAATCAGGCACATACGCCACTGAGCCATCTCACCGGCCTCCATCAGTGTATTTTAAAAGGTCATTACATGATTTATTATGAAGTCAGAATTGAAGACCAGTGGTCCACACTAACTCAAGAAAGTCATTCATTGATGGACGAAGTGGTACAATGCACAGAATCTCTAAAAGTTCCAGTGCAAGACCTTATCTACGCCCACATTCTTTCCTTGATCACATCATGCTCTGCTTCTAAATAATACAGTATGCTTCTTCACATACAATTGCTGTTGTTATTGCTCTTATGGTTTGTATCTTGATGTCCTCTCAGAGCATTATGCACTCACAGGTGGGGCTTTAAGGAGGTGACTGGATCATGGGAATGTGATACTCATCAGTGGATAAATCCAGTGATGAGTTTATAGCTAAATGTGATGTCGGAAGATAAAGCCTGGTTGGAGGAAGTGGGTCACTGGGGGGCGTGGCCTGAAATGGTCTATCTCCCTCCTCTCTTGATCTCTTTCCCATTGTGCTTTTTGACACCATACCATGAAGGCGCCTTTCCTTTGCCATGCTGCTCTGCCATGCTGTGTTGCCCTAGAGCCCATTGACTATGGACTGAACCTCTACAAGCTATAAGCCAAAACAAAATTTCTTCTTTTAAGTTGTGAGTGTGGAGTATTTTTGTCTCAGAGACAAGAAAGCAATGAAGACAATTGCTATATAATTTCATTTTTATATGGTTTCCTCCCTATAGTAGTGTGACAGTTTGGATGTTGAATGTCCCCTAAAGGTCCATGTGTTATAAGCTTTGTCCCTAGCTTGGCATTACTGGGAGGTGGAGTAATCTTTAAGAGGTGGGGCCTTGTGCGAGGTGTTGGAAGTGTCACTGAGGGACACACTGTGGAAGGGTGCTCCAGGCCCTTCTTCATGTGTGTGTGTATGGGTGTGTATGGGTGTGTGTGTGGTGCTAGAGTTCAAGCACAAGGTCTTGTGCAAGATACATCACCAGCACCTCAAGGTGGGGCATTAATGAATACCTAATGCATAATAAGCAAATTTGAGAAAAAGATAAAAATAACAAATATTCTGGAAGTTTTAACTGAAAATATACAAGGATTTATGAAAGTGTATGAAGTAGGAAATACGGATCTAAACATTTGGGTCAAATTTAAAAATACAACTAATAAGAAATTCAAAGAAAAATTTAAATACCAAATGTTGGGAAAAGAGAAAAATGTAATAATTAGTGTGTGTGAATCAAATAATATTTCTATTAAGGAATAAAGGCATAATCGTATCTGGACATGGATTCTTTGAGTGCAAAGGGATTCCTTTGTGGAATGTGGAAATGCTTTGAAAAGGAGTGGGTTGGAGGGTTTACTTTATTCTTCCCTACTGTTTTATTCCTTACATATTTTTATTGCTAAAAGCCAAAAAAGAAAAGAAAAGAAATCAAGTTAATGTAAAACGCTTGTGAGAGTGGAAATATTTGTTAAATTTTACCAACATTTAACTCTCATTGATGTCAAATAGGTTTGTTTATTACGTAATTTTCCACTATTAAATTGGCAAGACCTGCTTTATGAGATGTAATTTGGTATTATAAGTAACGGTATTGTCTCTATTTTAAAAGCTCCTTTCCTTGGAAACAGCTAGGTTTTCTACCACTAAGTGTGGTTAAAGTAACCCCTCCAGTCTAATTAAATCCTTCTATTAAAATTAACAGAAGAAAGAGGAGAACTCAACAAAACCACCAGGTTCAAAAACAAAACACTTAGATAAATGGATAAAGAGGGCAGTGTTCTCTAAATAGGTTTTTAGATGACACCCTTTGAACTCCAAAGACTCAACTGTAATGAAAAAGGGAACTCTCAAAATTTTTTTTTTTTTTTTTTTGTGGGTACCGGGGGTCGATCTCAGGACTTCGCGCGCCAGCAGGCACCTGTGCCGCTGAGCGATATCACCGGCCCCTTTTTTTTGTATGTGGGATCCGGGAGTCGAACTTGGCCCCTCGTGCTTGCAAGGCAGGCGCTTATGCCACTGAGCCATCTCACCGGCCCTCAAAAATTTTTTTTTAAAAAGAAATTTTCCTGTTTAGATTTTATTCAAGATTGTTGAACAGAGCCATTAGAAAATCTCAGATTTTTTTTCCAGCTACTTTATACAGTTAGTTTTTTCTCATGTTTATTTTTTATTTTTTATTTTTTGTGGGTACTGGGGGTCGACCTCAGGACCTCGTGCACCAGCAGGCTCCCATGCCGCTGAGCAATATCATGGGCCCTTTTTTCGTATGTGGGTTCCAGGAGTCGAACTCGGGCCTTCTCGCTTGCCAGGCAGGCGCTTATGCCGCTGAGCCATCTCACTGGTCCTCATGTTTATTGTTTTAAATAAGTAATGTTCCTTTTAAAAAATTGAGACAGTGCAGCAAATGAAAATGAAAGAAAATCTACTCTTAGTTCCATCACAGTTTCATTTTCTGTGAGTTCAATTGTGTGTATGATTTTGCATTTTTCTTTGTTTTAAAAATTATTATTCATGAGATTTTGTTTGATTTCTTTTAAACTTTTGCTTCAGATAATTATAATCTTCTATCTACAAAATTCTAGTCTTTTAAATTAATCATTTCATGAAGCTGCTCAATATCTGTAAGTCCTTTTGAGAGCCCCATGCTTGATTTTTATTATATAACCATTTCACTTATTTATTCGGGAAATATTCCTGTGAACCCGACATATAGCAGGCACTGACTGTTTTAGGTGCTAGAGACAGGAAAAAAATTGTCTTCTCTCATGGAACATACGCATCTATGGGGAGAAACCCACACTAAAAATAACAAATAATTCAAATGGTGTGTTAGAATGTGTTCAGTACTATGAAAAATGTGTAGCTGGGTAAGGGAGAAGGGTGTGGAGTGCGAGTCCAATACCAAAGAAGGAAGGAGGGCCCCGCTCACAAGAGGACCGTTGAGGCAACATCCGAAGTTAGCAAGAGTGGTGATCTGTGCCGGTGACTGAGACGACAGTGCTCCAGGTAGAGTGACGAGCAAAGGCCGTGAGGTCAGAGCATACCTGCCTAGACGGAAAGACTCAAGCGGGCTGGTTGGGGCTTGAGTTGCAGAGTGGGGAAAGAGTTTAGTCATGTAGTGAGGAGAAAGGCAGCTCACTTAGGATCTCAAATGTTCAATTCTTTGACTCTCATTGTAAGAGAAATAGGAAGCCAAAATCACTGAAATTAGTTTCAGTGGGAATTTGAACAAAACATTTACATTAAAGAACTAATTAGAGAAAACTCTGTATACGCTATTGTAAAGAAGAAACTTTCAGGTCATTTTGAGAAGGACTGAATGACCTTTCAATTTTTTACTTCTGGACTCCACACAGTAACATTCTATTCAACAATGCTTTTGAAGAAACATTTAATATAATGGGTTTGTTACTGAGTTATGACTCAGCAGGGTATTTAATCTGCCCTTGATTTAATCTTAAAACACTGGGTACCAGGGCATTCTGACTATGATCGCTGATATGGATTTATATTTTCAGGTTGTCTTTTCATTTAAAATTAAATTGAAAATTATTTGTTGCTATTTTCAACCACTTGGATATGTAGAAATGTATCATTGAGTATCCTTGCAAGACCTTGAATTTCTTTTTCTTACATATTTCAATAATGGGTATATATTTTACTAATGGGTATATATTTTAATAATGGGTATATATTTTAATAATGGGTAAGCAGAGCAATAAAGTCAACTGGATTTTGGCTTTACCAGCAGAATGGGACTCATAAGAGTTTCTTAAATTACTATTTTTTTTTTGCATTAAATGATATTTGGGCATATAGATGCATATAAGTAGGTTGAGAGTGGTAAAAAATAAAGGATAATTGTAATCCACTGTCTTTTGACATTGATACCATCTTCATTCACTTAATATTTATGGAGGACTTCCTCTGAGTCTGAGCCTGTCTTAGGCACTGGAGACAAAAAATGAGCAATTTTGATTCCTACGTGGGTAAATCCTCTGAGTTTAGTTTCTTATCTGGAAGACTTTAAGTAATTACAATATTCTATTTTAGGCTTTCTGCTTCTTTAGTTTTCTCTTGTATTTTTACAGCGCAAGTTTATACTATTTGCTGTTGATGTTCAGAGTCGTATTGATTATTTTTTATCTAAGGAAAATGCCATCCTCTTCAATCTGTTCTTGACATAACATGTTTGTCAATATTGCAGAGTAACACTAACTTATTCAAAGTAGCCAATGTCTTGAAACCAATTCTGAATTCACTTTCCTGTCTTGTTCATGATATAGGGCACAGCAACCTTACTGAGGTTAGGCTGACAATTTAGATGATGTATTATCTGGTTATCACCGTATAATACTATAATAGCATTGCATATAATTAGAAATGCATAAATTTCATCATATCAACAATACAATGTATTCATTCTTATTATTCTTATTGGTTTGTAAGTCCTTTTATAACCTATAGTTAAAGACAATAGAAATCTAGTTACAGGAAATGCTTAATACACAATAACAAGGACAAATTCTTAGAAACAGAAAAGCAACAAAACTACACTTGAGGTTTTATAGAAATGTTAAGATCTTTCAAATTACACTTTGTTTCATTATTATCAGTCACTGCTCATGTATAATTGGAAGAATTTGAATCTTGATTTTATGTATATGAAATTTTATTTGATCAGTTATTCTTAATTTTATTTAAAGTTTTCATAACAAAACATTATCTATGTCTTTAAAATATAGCTTTCTAAGAATTCTAACTTCTTTGCCCATTCTCCACGAAATATATAATGTTAGTTTATGTAAATAATCTACTTATTATCGTAACCCAGGAGCTACTATTTATTAAGTAATAACCATGTTGCATTTTGCATTCATTACATTTTTAATATTAAAAAAATCTTGGATTGATTGACTTATTCGCATCGTATACTAGAAAATTGAGAATTAGGACAATTAATACTCTCAAGTTTCTTAGTCTTAAATAAAAAGGCTTGGTTTCAAATTCATGTCTAAGTCTCTAGAGCCCACTTTCTTTCCAGCAATCAACACAGTGTAAACTATCTAAAGCCAGGTGTTGGAAACTTATAATTATTTCAGAGACACTGCTCCACCAGCCTAATGTCAAATGCACTGTTTTTAACCCAAGTTGCTTTCATAAGCATAATTATTACTGGTAAGAAGGCAACATAAGATAGAGAAGTAGAAATGATGCCAACTCTCTGGAATGTGCACTGCACTGAAAATGCTAACACAATATTTTCAGTATAAAAGGCCTAATTTGAGATGACCCAGTATATGACTTCAAAGTACATGAAGGCTAAATTAATATGATTCCAGAAAATGTAACATATGAGAAAAATAAAGTCAAATATAGTGCATCAACTAAGTAGTAGGAAAAAATCTATTACAAATAGATTTCATTTATATTAGGTTAACAATCTCTTATATAATTTGTCATTGAATATTGCTTTTGTATAGCATCATTCTCAACCAAAATACAATATTTCTTACAGAACTAGGAAAAACAATCCTAAAATTCGTATGGAACCAGGAGAGAACCAGAATAGCAAGAGAAGTCCTGGGCAACAGGAGCAAAGCAGGAGGCATCACAATGCATAATTTCAAGTTATACTACAGAGCAAGAGTGATAAAAGCATCATGATATTTGCACAAAACAGACATGTGGATCAACGGAACAGAATCGAAGATACAGAAATACACCCAGATGTTTTCTATTCAGCTATTTGGTCTTCAACGCAGGGGCCAAAAACATACATTGAAGGAAAGATAGCCTCTTTAACAAATGTTGCTGGAAGAACTAGCTATCTATATGCAGAAGATTGAAGCTATATCTGTATCTCTCACCAAGGGCTAAAATAAAATCAAAATGGATCAAAGATCTAAACATTAAACAGAAACAATGAAGCTACCAGGAGATAAATAGGTAATACTTAAAATCATAGATGTAGGCAAGGACATTCTGGATAGAACTCTAATTGCTCAAGAAATAACAGCAAGAATCAATAAATGGGATTATATTGATTCAAAAGCTTCTGCACAGCAAAGGAATCAATCAGTAGAGTGAAGAGACAACCTACACAATGGGAAACAATTTTTACAGGTATTCTTCAGACACAGGACTAATATTTAGACTATGTAAAAACTCAAACATTAGACCACCCCCAAAAAACCCAATCAAAAAAATGAGCAAGTGAAAAGAATAGATATTTCTCAGAAGAAGTAGTACAAATGGCCAAAAAACAGGAAAAAATGTTCAACATTTCTAGCCATTAGAAAAATGCAAATTAAAATAACACCAAGATTTCATCTCACACCAGAAAGAATGACAATGATCAAGAAATCAAATAATAACACATGCTGGTGTGGCTGTGATGTAAAAGGAATCCTTCTACATTGTTCGATGAAATGAAACTAGTACAACCACCATGGAAATCAGTATGGAGAATTCTCAAAGAACTAAAAATAGAAATTCTGTTTGACCCAGCTATTCCCCTTCTAGGTATCTTCCCATAAGAGCTAAAGACATCATATTACAGTAATACATGCGTACCATTATTTGTAGCAGCACAGTTCATAATAGCTAAATCCTAGAAGCAGCCCGTATGTCCATCAGCAGACAAATGGATAAAGAAAATGTGGTATCTATACATAATGGAAATTTGTAGGCTATAAAGAAGGATAATTTTGAGACATTTGTAGGAAAATGAATATACCTGGAAAATATAATGGCAACTGAAATAAGTCAGACACACAAACTTAAATACCATATGGTATTGCTGATTTGAGTAAGGGAAAGTGTAAATAAAGAACAAACTAAAGGACTGATAGAATGAACAGGAAGATAGATCTTTTGTAAAACAGAAGCAGTCCAAGAGACTGAGAGCAAGGAGGGTAGAGGAAGGGGAAGTAACAAGGTTTAATATGTGTCATGTTCATGTACCAAATACCCACAATAAATGTATACATTATCTATTGTAAACATGAACTAAAAAATAATAACATAATGAAAATGGGAAAGAGGTTCTAGAGATAGAGGAAGAGATCTAAGGAAGGGAAAGGAGAATAAAAAAGAATCACCATGTGTTATGTAGATATACTTTCTCCCTAAAATGAATGCAAAGTTCATGTATTGCAAACATGTACTCATACAATAAAATTTTTAAAAATTAAATCGTAGATATTTATAATTCAGAATTAGACTTGGAATTTTTTTTAACTTTATCTGTCTTATATCTCCATTCTGTGTCTCTCTTGCCAAACTCCCTGGTGCTCAATGACACCAACATAATTAATTATTTGTTTTTAATCTTACAATACATATACAATTCCTGAAAATAATAATACTAAATACACATGACTTTCTTTCCATTTTAATATCCCTGTTATATCCCACTCTGCCATAAAAAAGGGTAAATTTGAGTCCTTTGTAGAAAAATGGATGCACTTTAAGACTATAATATTAAGTGAAAGAAACCAGACACACAAGCTTAAATATCACACAATTCGTCATATATGAGAAACTCAAAGTATAAATAATTTAAAGAAAAGATAAACAGTAGCAACTAGGGAGCTAGATCTTTAGTAAGTGAAAAGGGGATCTTGTGATGGAGGGGGCAGAGGAAGGGAAGGAATGGGGGACAAGAAGAATTAAGATACATTATGTATGTGCACCTATACCCCACAGTGAATGCGATCTATATGCACTGCATGTACATAATAATAAAAATTTAAAAGAAGAAAATTTATACAATTAAATATTACAAATCTTTAAATTATTTGGAAAATTCTTGTTCCCTACCTCATCATAAATTTTCATATGTTGAGTGATTAGCTTTACTATCTTGTTTGGCTACAGATTTTAATCACAACTCTGGCTAGTCATCATTAAGTTTTTATTTTTTATCTCGAGTGACCAGGTATGAGAGTGTTACTGGTTTTTTGACACTCCTTGTACTTTTCACAAAAAATATACTCTCAGGCCTGGGGATGTAGCTCAGTGGTAGAGTGCTTGCCTAGCATTTATAAAGCCCTGGGTTTAACATCTCCTTGTGCACAAAACAAAAGAATAGAAAAGAATACTCTTCTTTTTTCTTTTCTTTTTTTTTTTTTTTTTGTGGGTACCAGGTGTCAAACTCAGAATCTCGTGTGCCAGCAGGTGCCCGTGCCGCTGGCACACGAGCCCTTTTTTCGTATGTGGGTACCGGGAGTCGAACTCAGGACCTTGCGCCTACCAGGCAGGCGCTTATGCCGCTGAGCCATCTCACCGGCCCAAGAATACTCTTCTATTGGTGTAAGCAGTTTACCATCAAGTGCATATTAATACAATGATTCCTGGAATATGTATTTTTGCTTTACCAGAATAGCCAGACATACTGGATGGGGCTACTCTAGACCAACCAGTCTCAGATTAGAAATAATTTGGAGGAAGTGTATAAATGTAGATAATGTGTATCCTTTCTTAACTGTAGAATTTGACTTCCTAGAATCATGATCTACTCTGTTACCACTTTTTAAAATGTAGAGAAGTGGGAAATAGACTGCTCAAAATGTATTGGATAGAAACAAAATTTTTTAAAAAAATACAACTTAGAATAGTAACAAGGAAGCATAATATTTGATGGTCCCAATGGTCTTAACTACTTCCCTGAATAACTTTTATTTCCCATAGTCAGTATACATTTATGTAAGATTTTGCATATGAAAATCTTAATTGTTAGGAGTAAAATAAAATATGTCAATGTCAAGGCAGCATAATAAAATGGCTATTTAACAGCATTACACATGCCAATAAATCACAGGGAATCTCTCTCTCCCTCACTTGCTCACCCTAGTAGGATAAACATGGTTTGGCACATTCAGAGCATATTGTATACCATAGGAATAATCAGAACATATTGTCAGCTCCAATTTTCCATCATTTATTTTTCAGTGCCAAACAAAAGTAAACCTCGCCACACAGTTTAGTCATGGGTAGAAAGAGAATTAGCCTTTTAATGGGAGCTGCTGTTTCAAAAAGTGGCTCTTAGAAGTCGGAAGGAAACACTGTTCATATTAATGCACAATTGTTCATTGTGCTTACTAATGCTATAGAAAAGCCTCTTTGAAAACTTTTCATTGCTCTGTATTTTGCATAATGCCTATATTAAAAATCAATGTACTATTTGCCTCTGGAAATACTACAGCTGATCTGTAAGTCAGTTTGAAAGAAAACTGAACTCAACAAAGACTGATTCTTCATCCATCTGATATGTCATGCCAACAAATGGTGTTTTTTTGTGCACTCTGTCAGTGTCTTAATCAGTGTCGACAGCCCCCACCTCCAACACAGCTCTGAAAACTCTTCTCACACTTAATCCTTCAACTCGTATGTGTTGCATAGACATTCAGATGAGGCATGATAATACACATGATTTACATGGTTCTGTCAATTCTCGGATTTGTCACACATCAAAATCACAAAAGATTAATTTCTCCCCTATTGCTGTCAAAACTACTTAAAGGATCAGTCACAAAGAGCATACTTTCCCTAATTCCTATGTAGAGCTACTTATTGTGAATTTTTACAGTTTTTACAAAAAGAGTGTAATGATTCTGGTTAGGAAAATTTTGAGATAATCAGGTTCTCAGGCATAGATATTTATAGACATTTTTTCTTCTTTTTGAATACTAAATATATATGGATTACCACATGGGCTTGTAAGTTAAGGCTGATAAGTGTTTATATGGATATTTTGGAGCCATGGAAATTTAAAGACTTTTGACTAATACAGACATACTTACAAATAAATTTTGATTTAAAAATTGGTATATTGTCTATGGAGTTCAGATTAAAATTGGCTATATATTTATATACTTTTAAATTAAAGTTGTCTATATATTTCAGAACTTCCCAGGAGGATTAAAATTAAAGATCTATATAATATATATATTTATATATATATATATTTTTTTCATTCTTCAGAGATAGACACCTGCAATCTAGGCAGACCAAAGGAGACTTTCTCTGTTGATAGAGAAAGGATGACAAGAATAAATAAAGTATAACTGAAGTATACAGAGAAGCTAAAATTATATGGATATAAGAATAAAATTAGTGATTTGTAATTATGCTGATTATACTCAAATAGTTTCATATTACCTATTGGCTCATGAATAAACTATTTAACCTTTCCATGCCTTAGTTTTCTCATCTATAAAATGACACATGTAGAATGTGTTCAATTAATGTTACTTATTACTTAAGGAATAAATCATTAGAAAAATATAATGAAAAAAGTCATCAACCCCAGAAATATATAATACTAGAAAAATAACCTCAACAAAAAGGGACACATAGAATCTATAAAGCTATATTTGAATAAATAAAATGAAGAGAAATACTCAGCCTGCAGGTCATTTGTCCCAAAATTGAGTTAACGATGTACTACATTTACAGTTAAAAATAAAAAGAGTATGTTAGGAGAGAGGGTATTTCTTAAATTTTGAAAAAAGTCCATGGGAAAAATAGACCTTAATGTAAAGAAAAAAAAAAGGAGAAAAATCAATAGGCTCACTTTATCCTATAATGAACACTAATGTAATAGCATGCCTTGTGTGTTATATCTGGATCCTTGCTTCTTCCTCTCTGTCACTGTTCCCCAGACCTGCTTCCCAACTGCCATAAAGTGAGCAGCTTAGCTCTGCCACAACATTCCACCATGATTTTCCTGCCTTGAAGCCAGCTTACCACTGACAGAAACTCCAGAAGCCATGAGCCAAATCAAGCCTCTCCTCCATTAAATTGTGTGTGGCAGGTACTGTTTCCCAGTTTGCCACCACTGCTATCGAACTTCTGGAAGAAAATCTACCTTCATTACCTTGAGTTATAGAGCTTTTTATTGTTTATTAATACATGTTTGCAGCACATAATGTTTAGATAGTTTTCAATGATGATACAAAAGTGTAATTCATAACAAGGGAAAACGATAGATTTCATTAAAATTAAAATATTTTGCACTTTAAAAGATTCTAAAATGAAAGGAAATGACAAAAAAAAGTAACAGAGCAGATTATCTGCAAGTCATAAGCTTCATAAAGGACTTGTATCCAATAAATATAAAGAAGTTTTATAACTTATAAAGGAACACAAGCAACCTAATTAAAAATGGGTAAACCATGAATACAATGTTCACCGAAAAGAGATGTAGGTATAGCTAATAGTATATGAAAAGTTACCTAATATTATTAAGCATTAAGGAAATATAATTAAAATTATATCACACCCACTGCATACTATAAGATAGTCTATCAAAAATAAACCAAAAATGGCAACTGATTTTGAAAATATGGAGAAATGTCTGGCTTCTTAGTTGTTTACAGTGGGGAAGCAAGTCTTGATGTGATTTACACAAATAAAGTTTTTTTTTTTTTTTGTGGGTACCGGGGGGTCGACCTCAGGACCTCGCGCGCTAACAGGCACCCATGCCGCTGAGCGATATCACTGGCCCCTTTTTTGTATGTGGGATCCGGGAGTCGAACTCGGGCCCTCGCGCTTGCAAGGCAGGCGCTTACGCCGCTGAGCCATCTCACCGGCCCATACACAAATAAGTTCGAAACCACCAGACTTATTTTATTTATATTCTTTGCCTTTATGAGTTTTTTGCTGACTTTCTTATATCTTCTCCCTCATTAATTATTTTTGAATCCTGCAGTCCAGGATTATTCTATCTGTTTTGTTTTCTTATTTGGTTTTTATGAACATATAGTTTTTCATTTTCAATATTTCTAGTTTATACTTTTGACATTCATTTTTATTTCATCTTAGCCTGTTTTAAGTTTTAATATCTTATTCTATATTAATGGTTTCTTTCATCAAATTATCTTTTTCAGCATCTGAATTATAATGACATTAAATTTGTTGCCAGGCTCTGCTAATTAAATTTTAATTCAAAGAGAATTCACATAACAATGATTTTTTTGTTAACTGTCTTTCTTATTAATTTTATTCACATTCCACATGTTGATTAGAAATAATTTTGTTGTTGTTGTTTAGTTGTATTTTCCTTCCCTAAATGTCTAGTAATTTAGCAAGCTTGCAGTTTTTTATACCCTCTTTGAATCTCAGTCCAAAAGTAATTTTTACTATGGTTTGGCAGTATCCTTTTTGTGGTTACATCACACATAATGTAGATTTTTATCACTGAGCTAGTAAGCGACAGAACACGATAGTTGTTACAAAGATGTCATTTCCCTCTTTTCTTCCCAGCTCTATCACTTTTCAAGCATCAAATCCCAGGCAGCTACTTGGTTCTCAGACATTTGATTTAGTCTTCTTTCACTTGTGATAGCAGCTCTGGTCTTTCATTTTATTTGATGTAATTTTAAAAATTGAGTTGCTTTGTCAATGTATAATGGATGTTTCATAAACTGTACATGCTTAAAGTATAAAATTTGACGAGTCTGGATATATCCTTTCTCCATTCTTTTACCTGATAACAACTCATTTTCATTTTTTCACTATGGAATGGTTTTGCATCTTTCTAGACTTCTATATAAATGGAATAAAACAGTGTAAGTTTTATTTTTTGTGTTTGGCTTCTTTCAGTTAGCATAATTATTTTGAAATTCTCCCATGTAAAGTGTATTAATAGTTTCTTTTTATTTTTGAGAAATATACCACCATATGTATATAAAATTTTCTTTGGCACTGACTGTTGATAGGCATTTAGATTATTGGCAAGTTTGAACTTTTGTAAATAAGCACGTATTAATATCAATGTAATTTTATGCAGACATGAGTTTTTATTTCTTGGTGAATAGGTATATAATGGCTGGGTCATATGGTTATATGTTTAATAATTAAAAACTGCTAAAATATTTTGCAGGAATTTTCTGCTTGTGTTTTCACATCATTGTATAGGATATCAAATTATTCCATATCCTTGTCAACACTTATTAGATCGTTCTTTTTAATTTTTGCTAATCTGCATAGATTTGAATTACCAGACATAAAAACACCTGGAAGATAGTTTTGCTGACTTGATTTTATTACCATCAGTATTTTATGTGCAATAATAACTTTGTAAGAGTTTCACATTACACTTTCTATTTGCATTTTCTTAATGATGTTGATCCTTTGCAATATTATTTTTATACACGTGACATCAATTGAGAATAAGAAACCCACATTCAGAGATTCCTGTTTATTTTTCTTCAATTCCCTAGAAATACTTACTATGGTTTTAAACCATGATATTGTTCTTTTCACTATCACTTTCTTTGTGTTTAGAGCAGACAATTCAGGCATGCCGATGAATGAATGTACTGAGTCGTCTCACTATGCATGAAAATAAGTTTACAAACTTGAGTCTGATAGCTTATTTAAAGATCAGGAATGATGAAAACAAGAGTAATAATTAGTGATTCTAGAACAAAAGTAAATTAGCAATATGTTTTCAATGATTATCTGAAAATGTCTTGTAGTAATGATTGGATCATAATGGAGAGAGAGAAGGAGAAGTAAAAAGATGTATTATGTAAATGTACTCCCATGATGAGTGTAATCATTATATGTTACAAACATGTACTAATATAAATAAAAAGTTAAAAGAAATATACTCTAACCAAACTGATTAAAATATTTCTCAGCAATCAGCTCTTCGTTTCTTTTTTACTTTTTTTAGAATCCAGAACAGATCCTTTACAAATATATGTTGAATGCTGTTCTACAGGAGTAGTTTTAACAAGTGAATGAAACAATGTGAATGACGATCTGTTCTAAGCATAAGTCATCTTACCCTTGAAAAAAAGATATGAAGCATGGTGTAATTTATTTTGTTTTTGTTTTTGTTTTTTTGTGGGTACCGGGGGTCGAACTCAGGACCTCGCGCGCCAGCAGGTGCCTGTGCCTCTGAGCAATATCACCGGCCCTTTTTTTGTATGTGGGTTCTGGGAGTCAAACTCAGGACCTCGCGCTTGCCAGGCAGGCACTTATGCCGCTGAGCCATCTCACCAGCCCAGCACGGTATAATTTAAAGTGTGAGAATCTTCAGTTCTTGAATCTGTTTAATGCTTCGGTTTAATTGTCTCAAATTTTAAAAATGGGAAATAAGGCAATTTTTCTGACTGCCCTATGATGATTATAAGGGCACTGTTTTTGACTGAAATGTTAAATTCAATCATATTAATCTTGATCTTACTAATTGTCTTAGTCACTTTTCTCTCATTGCTGAGACAATATACCCAACACCCAAAATTGAGGAAAGAAAGGTTTATTTAGCTCACAGTTTGTGGACATTTCAGTCCATAATCAGCTGGGTGGTGTGGCAGAGGGGCAACGGTTCGAAGTTGCAGAAGACAGCAAGAGCAACAAGAGCAAAAAAGGGGGAGAACAAGCCTCTTTTCCTCCCTTATATTGTGAGCAGGCTACCTGCCCTCGGGTGGGTGTAGCACTCACACCATCTCGGTGCCCTCCTCTTGCACAGACTCAGGATGCTTACAAAGTGAGGATCCTGGCCCCCTGCTGAATCACTTTGTTAAACTTCTAAACTTCTCAAGTTGACACAATGAACAACATCCTAGAGCGGTAGGGGTATGTCCTCCACACCCTAGGATGTAGAACTGCTGAGTTACTTAGTTAAGCTTCTAAACTTCTCAAGTGGACACAATGTATCAACTATTATACTAATACTTAATCATAATTATTCATACCTTTATGTAATATATTACTATTTTCTCTATCATATTAAAATCACAAAGCTAGCCAAATAGAGCATGAGAATAGCATAATCGTTTAGTATTTCTGCTTCTAGAAACAGAGAATTTTGGATTATAAAAAGTAAAACACAATGTATTGTGGAAATAATAATAAAACACAAAGGAACTTTTGTAGGAAAAGAGTTTACAAAGTTTAAATTTTCTAGAGACATTTGCAAGAATCAATTATGTGTATTAAACAGAAATATACTTGTAGAAAGCTCCCTTTTGTTTAATGCTGCATGTACATTTCAGTGTTTATAACTCTGATGCTAGTATGTGTCACATTGGTTCACAGAGCATGTTCTATTCCCTTTGTGGTATTCTTATGTAAAGTATCTTTATTCAAAAAGAGGTTAGAGTAGAAAGGCCTTCTGATTTTTATTTTATTCTGGAAGTAATGCACATTTAGCAAGAGAATATGGTGCTATTTTTCATTTTCATGATTTTATATATATTTTCCTAAATAATATATATCAAAAAATTTCATTTTGCTGTACAATTTGAATTACTAGGAACACTTGGAAGATAGTTTGCTCACTTGACTTTATCTCTGTCAATATTTGCATGCAATATTAATTTAAAAAAATAATAGTTCTTACGTTTTACTATAAATGTTAATATGATATTCACAAAAATTTGGGGGTGTAATAGGTATGATTTTCATGAAAATATGTTTTAATATATTTTAATGGAAATATGTTTTAATAGAAATATGTTTAGCCTTTATGAGGATCTTCAAATTTTTGGTAACTAAAGCAGAATGAACTCATATATTTTATTATACAAATATATCACATATATATTGTAATAAGTAATAATGCTAAAGAAGACTAGATACGATGATTTTTACTTATAATTTTATGAAATGAATTATGGTATTTTATCCATACTTTTAATTTGTATGGGTTACTCGTGAACAAGGCCAAGCTTATGTTTTGAAACATGTCAGTGAAGGTCAAAGGACTAATGTGAATTAATATTTCAGGATCTCCGAAGTTCTATCCGTGGCTCAAGTATCACTGATATTTATTCCATATTCATTGACATAAATTAAAATCAGAATCTTCTGTAGTCTGTGAATTTAACCCAGTTTAGTAAGAGAAAATTATATGTGTATTCCAGAGTATTGATATATTGCTTGATATTATTTCTTTGGAACCAAACATTTTTTCAAGACAGTTGAGATTATTCACAAACCACACTCTCTTCTTTTGTATTGTCACCATATCATAAGGTACTCCCTTTAAAGAAAGATTTACACAGTATTAAAGTCTAAAATGGTGGACTGACACATATATGTGGACAATAAGAAAGATACTTTGGCTTTATCCACAGTTCCCAGTGTAGAGCTCCTAAAACCCTTGCAACTCTCTGAGTTGTAAGGGTGATATGAACGTCTTTTGTTTTAATGAGACAGCCCTTGGCAGATCCTGACAGAACTTCAGAATGGGGTTGGTCACCAAAAAGGCCACACATTGATTAGAAGCCAGGAACATTCCGCCCTACCCACTGACCTCTAGATGATTGGCATGTGGAGAGTGGCTGGGGATTGAGCTGTATAAAAACTCTTGAAGAAGGAGACTTGAAGGGCTTCTGAGTTAGCAGAAACACTCACTAACCACATGATTGGATGGTATTGTCCCTCAACTCCACAGGAACAGATGCTCCTGTATTTGTGACATTTCTAGACCGTACCCTATGTACCTCTTCATTTATGCTGTGTGCTTCTATCATTTACAATAACCTGTATTAGTAAATGTAGTATTTTTATAAGTTCTGTGAGTCATTCTAGCTAATAGTCAAAACTTAGATGTAGGTAGAGAGAAAGAAAGGAGAATCTTTCATTCTCTACCCCAACCCTTTTTTGCCTCCATAGTAGGAAAATATGAGCTTCCTCAGAGGAAAAGAGTAGGAAGCCTGACCTTACTTTCTACCCAAACTATGCAAAAGTTATTTCTTACTGGGGGAAGGCCAGAAAATGCCTTTATGAATAAAAGTTTCACTGATACAAGTCATAGTTGGTAGGGGAGCTGTAGGAAATCCATCTTCATTCTAAATTTTTTTTTTTTTGTGGGTACCAGGGGTCGACCTCAGGACCTCACGTGCCAGCAGGCACCCGTGCCACTGAGCGATATCACCGGCCCTTTTTTTGTATGTGGGTTCGGGGAGTCGAACTCAAGCCCTCGCGCTTGCTAGGCAGGCGCTTACGCCACTGAGCCATCTCATCGGCCCCTAAATTCTAAATCTTCATTCTTTTTTTTTTTTTTGGTGTGAACTTGTTATTTTAAATTTCATTTTTCTTAGTACATCTTTGCTGTACAGAGGCTGCTTGCTGCTGTGGGTAGAGCATGGGTGTTGAGAAAGTTCAGTCCTTAAGAAGCAGGTCCCTAAAGCTTGCCTAAGATTGAAGCAGGAAAACTGAGATTCTCTTACCCCATCATTAGTCCTAAATTGAGTACCTAAAAAGGAAAATCTGTGCCAGTGAATGGCAAAACGGATGAAGGAACTCTATATTACTTAGAATGCTGGCATAGCAGCATTCATTCTAAGCATGTTAGCAGCTGTCCCACACTGGACAAAGTGACGACGAAATTGATGCAATTCTTCATACTAAGGGCCTGATAGAAGAAGAGCCATGCTTATTTTCATGAATAAAGATTATTTACCTTGTTCCCAACTGTATTTTATACACAATACCCATCAATGAATATAAACATGATCTGAAACAAACCCGAAAATGAAAAAGAATTGTCTCATGCCAGGAGGTGAAATACAACAAGAACTAGATATGGTTCAGGTATTGGAAAGAAACTGACTATATTAGTATGTTAAAGAATGTAGTAGAAAAGGTGGATACATTGATGAAAAGATGAGGAATTTGGGAAGAAATGGAAACTGAAAAAGGCAAGTTAGAATAAGAAGTGCAATATCAGGGATACTGTCAGCCCTAAAATAAACAGTAACTTGCTAAATATGACTCACAAACATCAAATTGATGAAAATCAAAATAAATATGAAAATCTCATTTTATGGGGTTTTAATATATTCATCAATACCTTTCGGCAAGAAAGTATAAAATCTATGAGAATGCAAACTTCCTAAGGTTAGTTGCTTTCTAGGAAATGTTCCTTGTTGCCAAACTTTTGATGTATATGACAGGTATTTGAATTCTTCTTTCTTGTGTATCATACCCAAAGTCATTCTGCCAGCTTTTGAACATTACACTCCTATTATATTCTGAAATGTACAACCACAGCCAGCTTTGCAAAGCATACCAGTGTGAAGTCAAGTGAGTCTTTGTTTGACATCCAATTTGTCTGGCATCCGACATTAGCATTGCTAAGTACCTACTTTCTAAGTGCTACCAACTCAAATATTGTACATCATTCATGTAGTCTGGCAATCATTTTCTTTTAAGGGAAGGAAACAAAAATTATTTCATAAAATGTGAAGTGTAATGAAGCATGAATTTGACTATATAAATGAACTGAGATCAGATGTACAAGCATATATAAATGTATGTTAGCAAATAAGTTATAGAAAATAAAAGTTGTTAAATATTGAAGTAGTTTAATAAGATATTGGAATCATTTTTGATGTTTTAAATATTTTTTAATACTTTACTTGGATTTGTTCAATTTTGTCTGAAGAAAAGGGCTAGAATTAAACTTATTTGCAAAATTAGGTAACTAAGTGTCATATTGAAGAAGATACTATACAGAGGAAAGTCACAGAAGAAAAAGAGGGCTGCAATAGAATATTCCAGAATCAAAAAGGGAAAAATTTTAAAATACGTGATAAACATAGTGAGACCAATTTGTTAAAATCCTATATACATGGGTTGGTGAGATGGCTCAGCGGCGTAAGCGCCTGCCTGGCAAGCACGAGGGCCGGAGTTCGACTCCAGGTACCCACATACGAAAAAAGGGCCGGTGATATCGCTCAGGGGCACAGGCACCTGTTGGCGCGCAAGGTCCAGAGGTCGACCCCCAGTACCCACAAAAAAAAAAATCCTATATACATGGACATGTGTACACAATGAGTTTTATACATAGTGTAAGTCTCAAGGTTGAAGGTTTAAGAATAAAGGCTGTGGAAGACAGCTTGCCTGCAAAGGCATTTGGGAGACTGATGAAACATGATTGCTAAGTAGTATGGTCATTGTTTAGTGAAAGAGATAGGTCCTCAAAGAATGAATGTAAACAGGGAGGCCTGTAGGAGAGCGTCTTTGATTATATCACAGGTGAGAAGGTGCCTGTAGAGGGTAAAACAGTCAAAGAAATGCGATATAAAGATTGGGATAAAGTATTTGAAACTAGAACCCTCTGGAATCCACTTTACATTACTGAGATGTAAAATGGTAAAATGGCTAAAACAACATTTGATGAGGAAAATTCAACAAGCTTCCTTCCATCTCCAATATTCTATCCATCCCTAGAATTTTTTTGTAGAACAGTAGTTTTTTTTCTCTTTTAAGATGCTTGACAGAATAAAAACTATGTTATTAAGAAGTAATCTTATTCTTTTCAAAAGTAACTAAAAATACAGGATCAATTTTGCTTTAAAATGTTGATTATGCTTGATTTTTGAATTGCAGAAACAAAACATAAAATCAAAGTTTGGGAGACAGTGATAACACTTAATAAAATAATAAATAATGTTTTAAAAAAAAGGAAGAAACAGGAAAAGGAGGGATAGGAGGAAGGGAGAGAGAAAGAAATAAAGGAAGGGATCAAGGGAGGGAAGCAGGAAAAAAAAGGAAAGAGAAATTGAAGAATATGACTGGCTCCAGGGTTTAATAGTGGACTAGGACATGCACTTAGCCATGTGTAATTTTCCTAAATCTTGGAGCACTTTTGGGGACCATTTAAAATTTATGTTTAATCTGACCTACAAGTGAAAGGGTAAACTAAATACTCTCAATATCTCTTTGATAGCTTGTGATTTTGTCTACAATATTCTTTAGGGAAAATCATGATGGGTGGAAAGTAGATGTAGACATGTTGATAAGAGCAAATCTAACACACAGAAGAAATATGTTTTGATCACCCTCTGAAGTAGTTTACAGTACTTGGTCACATAAAAAGCTCATGAAGGTTAGTGCACTAATTAATTGCATCTTCATTCTCAGTGCATTTTCCACTGAATGTGTATGCTTTCTGCAGATGTGAAAAATGGGATTTCTTTGGAAAACATTGCCCTGTGTTCTCAGTGGCATATTTGGGCAGAGACAAATGTCAACCCAAAGGTCTCCAACAAAAGTATGCACTGCTTAGAGACACTGCCATTGAAGAAATATGGCACTGTGTACTGCAGAGAAAAAATTAGGATTCAACTCTGAGTGAGGATTGTTTTATTTCGTAGTGTACGAAACATGCCTGTCAGAGCCCTCACTGTATGAATACATTTCACTATGAAAACAAACTCTCATTCTTTTCATCTACCACTCCCTTTGGAAAAAAATGAAAGAAATAACTAGTAGACTAAAATTAGTATAACTCTAAATCTTGAACATAAATTTATTTCTCTTCATTTATTTATTCAGCAATAGTAATAGGTACTATGTAATTGCAAAGAACTTTAAGACTCAGATTTTAGAGTATAGGTTAAGAAATAAGACACGTTGATAAATGTAAAAGGAAAATGGAACTAGAAGCCTAAGATTTTATAGATTTTCTTTTTCATAACATTGGTTAACCTGAATAAGAAAAAGGGGAAAATTTTAGCAAGTGTGGACTAGATTAATTAGCTGATATAACAAACAACTCTCCCTCAAACTCAGTGTCAGAATGAAAATAAAAGTTTAATTTTCACTCGTCACAGTCACATGCAGGCCAGTTATTTCTGATGTATATGTTAAAATACAGATGGATGGAATGAAGTACAGCATCGGTTCTTGTTATGGTTTAGATTTGAAATGTTCACCCAAAGCCTCAAGGACTCAGATGTAGAACTTTCAGAAGGTGACTGGATCATGGGGGTGCTATAGCTGAATGTGCTATTAGGAGGTGGGGCCTGACTGGAAAAGGTGGGTCCTGGGGATGTGAGCTAGAAGGTTTTTTTTTCCCTAACTCCTCCCTTCTCTATGCTTCTTGGCTGCCATGAAGTGAGCATCTGTCCTCTGCTAGACCCTTCCACCATGCCTTGCCTGCCTTGGAACCAGCCAACCATGGACTGAAAACATAAGCCAAGATAAACCTCTCTTCCTTTGAGTTGTGTTGGGTATTGAGTCTCAACAACAAGAAAGTCCCTAAGACGGATTTTGATACCCAGTGTAATGTCCTTGCTGTAACTGTTAACTGATCATGTAGTTCATTGGCTTTTGGAACTGACTTGTAGGAGGAGTTTGCAAAAGTTTAGAGATGCCAGCTAGAGAAGCCCTAGAGTGCTATAAACTGAGCTTCATGGTAGTATCTAGTCTGAGCTCTGAAGACCAGAATGCTAATGTAAATGATGACAGTAAAGGCCAGGCTCAGGAGGTTTCAGTTGGGAACAAGGACTCCATCGGCAGTTGGATTTGAGACCATGTGTGTTACATTCTAGCAGAAAATTTGTTGACATTTTGCTCATATCTTGAGACTTTACAGGAGACCAAAATTAAGGGCAGTGAACAAATTAATCTAGCAGATGAAATTTCACTACAGCTCAGTATTGAGGCTATGGCAAAGATAATGCATGTGTCTTTTAGCCATATCTACCATGAGACTCAGGACCAAAAAGCAAAGCTGAATAACATGAAAAGTTTTTCTGGTGACCAGAAAGGAAGCACCTGTAAAATTGAGGCCTATAAAATTAGGGCCTGAAAAGTTGAGGTCTGTAAAGATTTTGCCAGGGATAGCTTGGTTGCTGAAAAGTTAGTATTAAAATGAAGCCAAATACAGTAAAACCTCAGTGTGCAAGAATAGTTCATTCTGGAAACATGTTTGTAATCTAAAGCACTTTTATATCAAAGTGAATTTCCCCATAAGAAATAATGGAAATTTAGATGATTCGTTCTACAACCCAAAAATATTTATATAAAAATGATTATAATACTGTAATATGATACAAAATAATAAAGAAAATATAAAATATAAAGAAAAATAAAAATTTAACTTATACTTACCTTTGAAAACCTTTGTGGCTGATGTGAGGGAGATGAGAGGGGAGGGTTATTGTGTAGGATGTCTTTCACTATAATGGGAATCACTACTATTTATTAGTTCACTGGAATCTATTTCTTTCTGTGCAGATTTAATAAGGAACCTATCTAATGATTCTTGCTTTTTTCTCCTCTTGAGAATTTTGCAGAAATATGACATTGCATTATTGTTAAACAGATTCATTGCTCACACAGCTACAGCCTTATTTGGGTGGTGTTTTCTGCAAAATTTTGCAGTTTCCCACATTTTACACCTCTTCTTAATCTCATTTGAAGTGAGGGATTCCTTCACCTTTTTCTCTTCCTCCCCTTCAGAGGAGAGCTCCATAACTTATTGCTTTTGGGGGACAATCACTCATAATTCCAGAGACAGAGAGAGAGACAGAGACAGACAGAAAGAAACAGAGAGACAGAGAGAGAAAGAGAGAGAGAGAGACAGAGAGAGAGAGACAGAGAGAGAGAGAGAGACAGAGACAGACAGAGATAGAGAGAGGGAAAGAGAGGAACCATTAGCTCAGTTATGATCAAGTGATATTTGGCATCATGTACTACTCATAGTGCAAGACATCACTCACTTATCAAGTTAAAATGTATTAGAAATGATTGGTCATCTTGCAGAATGCTTGCAAAACAAATTACTTGTAATCTAAAATTTTTCTGTACTTTGCTTCAGGACAATAGGAAAGATGCCTTGAAGGCATCTCAGAAATCTGCAAAACCCCACCCATCACAGACTCAAAGGTACAAATCTGTAAAGCTGTCATTTGACAAAACATCCCCAGGGCATGCTGCACTGCTCTAGAATAGCTGGCTCAGGAATTTATTACGTGAGATTTCTTTCACAGTGTTCAGCTATCCAGGCATTCAGAAGCTTTTGCAACTATGATCAAGGGGGCTCTAGCTACTGCTCAAGCTGGCGATAGTTCCTAGTATCACCCATATGTTGCTGGTTTTACAGAGATGCAGAATGCAAAAGTTACAGAGTCATGTAGGCTTCAGAAGAAGCTGTGGGAAAGCAGTGTGTGAGTCTGTGAGAATAAAGGTGAAAGTACACTGGAGACCCCAGGAAGTTAGAGAAGTTAGAGAAACCAGGAAGGTGGAGTGTCTAAGGAAAGACACAGGCAGTAGGTACAAGAGAAAGGACATGAGAGCTGCAAACAGGAATGCTTTCAGGTCAGAGCAGCCCAAGCCCTTAGAATGTCAAATCTTGCCACAGCTTACTCAAGGTGCTAGACATGGAAATACAAGTTTAATATTTGCCTTTCTGGTTTTTTCTTGGTCCCATTCCTATTTATCATCCTATTTCTCCCTTTTGGATTATGAATGTTCACCCTGTGGCACTGTATTTTGTCAATGTTTCACTTTTTACAAATTTTTACAGGGGCTCACAACTAAGAGTTTGCCTTGAATCTCAGAGGACAGTTTGGACTTGGCCTTTTCAGCAATACTAGAACTTTTAAGACTTTGGTAACTTTTAGAGGAGGATTAAATGCATTTTGCATAAAGAGATGCACATCAATCTTTTGGGGGTCAGGGGTGGAATGTTATGATTTAGATCTGGAATATGCCTCCAAAACACTATGCATTCAGTGGTGGGTCTTTGGCAGGTGATTAGATAATGGGGCACTATAGCTAAATGTGATGTTAGGAAGTAGGGCCTGGTATGAGGAGTGGGGGACTGGGAATGTGAACTGGAATGTCTATCTCCCTTCTGTGGCATTGTATTTCTTCTCTTTGTTCTTTGGCTTCCATGATATGAACAGTTTTCCTCTGCAAGACTTTTTTACCATTCCCTTCTTGCCTTGGAGCCAACTGACTACAGATTAAAAAACATGAGCCAAAATAAACCTCTCATCCTTTACACTGTGGTTCTTGGATATTGTGTCTCAGCAATGAGAAAGTGACCAAGGGAACTCTCACTTTAGCATGGTAAACTGACAAGAAGTCTATCCCTGGTTAAATCAAACTCTCCTCCCCTTAGAGTTCCCTGGCAATCATGTTACATTTCTGTGCTCTGTTGACTTTCGCAGAAAATTATTTTAAGCTTCCTTTTCTCTCCTCAAAGTACTTTTATTTTTCCACTTATTTTAATTCTCAGCTGGTGATCTATGTTTTATTTGACCAAGGAAATTTAAGGAGAAGAGAATTTTAGTGAATACTCACCACTTCAACTACCCACCTATTACGTCTTGTATCTAGATGGCCCCCTAAAGCCTCATGTGCTTATAGGTGGGGGTTTTGCAGGTGGCTATACTAAGGGTGTGTGACTATGGATTAAGAGCGTGCAATATCTGGATTAGTCCTCTAGTGGGATTAGTATAGTTCTGGGCTGAATTAATATAGTTCTGTGGCTGAATGGATTTACTGAAGAGGGAAGCTTCACCCTTGGTGAAGGTGATACCATTCAATGGTTTATAGCCTGGATGGAATATTAGGGGACAGAAAGAAGGCAGGTTTGCTGCTTCCTGACTGCCCTGTCATGGACTGTTTTTCCTCTCCCATACCACCCTGCCTTGGAGCCAGGCCTTTCTGGACTGAAACATCTACAAACTGTGAGCTAAAAGAAACCTTTCCTCCTATAACTTGTGGGTGTTGGGTATTTTGCCCCTGCAATTATAAAGTAACTAAAGCACCACCTATGACATCTGTACCTGTATACTCTGCCCTCTTTCCTTCCTGTACAGGAATCATCTATATTATGTAAGGCCAATCCCTCATTCCTGTCCTGGTTCTTTTCTACTACTAAAGGATACGATTCCAGTAATGCTTCCTTTTCAATTCTTTTTCATTTATTTCTTCCTCTCCATTGGATATTATCAATTATAAATATTTCATTTTTCTCATTTAAAAAAATTCTCTTAACGGGGCTTGGTGGTGCACACCTGTAATCCCAGCACTCTGAAGGGTGAGGGAGAAGAATCGCTGTGAGTTACAGGCCAGCTTGGGCTACATGTGAGTTCAAGGCCAGCTTGAACTACAAAGTGAGACCCTGTCTCAAAGACAAAACAAAACAAAACAAAACAACTTCTCTTTACCACAGTTTTGTCTTCTGTGCTCGCTTCAGCAGTACATACACAATTTTGTTTTCATCTTTTGTCCTGTTTCTTTTCTGCCCTTAAATAACAAAAGCCCTCAAATCAGTGTTGGTGCTCACTGTCTCCACTTCTTGCTTTTGCTTAAAACTATTTGAATAAGTTTCACCTATCCCAGTCTCCTAACCCACCACTAATGGTTAGCCTAATAGTCATTTGTCTTTTCTCATATCACTTTATCTATTGGCAACATTTCACACAGTTAATCACACTCTAGTCTTTGAAACACTTTTTGAAAAGCATTTTCCTGAATGATAACATTACATTACTACTCTTCCCCAAACCTGATAAATAGTTCCTTATTTCCCTTAAAGTTAAAGGTCCTATATAATTTGATGGTTTCAACAACCCTCTAATCTCAAATACTTCTTTCCCTCATTTCTACCCAGATCAGAGTCTCTGCTATTTCTTGAATATTTCCCTCCACTCTGTTTCTAGGTCTTTGCATGGGCTTTTCCATCTTCCTCTCTGCTGCCAGAGGCTCATTTCTCTCCCGATATCCCTTGGTCTAAATTCACTTAATTAATGTGGCTTTTCATGACCACCTAATTAAAATTGCAAGCACCCTTTTAAATTTTTCTTCCCTAGTAGTTATTTTCTAAAATATTGTATCTTTTGCTATTATGTATATTTTCTGCCTACAGTAATCTCTGATATTTTGTCTATTTTGTTCATTTCAATTTCTGTATCTCCAAATATTAGAAAAATATCTGGGGTTCAATACATGCTTATTGTATGTTAGGAGGCAAGAGTTGAAGGGAGTTCTGAATGTTAGGTTTTACCCATGAAAGTTTTCAGGCATGGGAGTTTCATGATCAAAATGTCATGAGAGGGAAAATGAGGACATTGTAGAATGCAGGATCATTGAAAATGTTTAGAAAAATAGAATCCTAGAGAATAATTGGGGTTATAAAAATTTCCCAGGCACAAAGCAATAAAAAAATACCCTAATCTTAATACATTATTTGTTAGAAAGAAAGGAAATATAGCTAGACATTGTAAACAAAATCCACTAAGACTGAGTAACTCTAGGTATGAGATACAAGGTAGGAAACCATTGGATACAAAATAATAGATAAAAATAAGAATGTAAGGAAGAAGAATAGTATTGAAGTAAAAAAAATGGATGAAGAGAATGATGAAAATAATAGCCTTTTTCTTTTGGGTGTTTTTTTTTTTTAATGTGGGTACCAGGAGTTGAACTCAGGACCTCGTGCTTGCCACCAGGCACCTCTGCCACTGAGCAATATCACCGGCCCTTTTTTTTTACTTTATGTGGGTACCAGGAGTCGAACTCAGAACTTTGCATGTGCCAGTAGGCTCTTATGCCACTGAGCTATCTCACTGGCCCTTTTTGGTGGTTTTTTGAGACAGGGTCTCGCTATCTAGTTCAGGCTGGGCTTCAACTCACTTTATAACCCAGGCTGGCCCAGTATTCACGGCAATCCTCCTGCTTCAGCCTCCCAAGAGCAGCACCATGCCTAGCCTAGCCATTTGCCACCATAAGGAATTTCTCCCTTGCCTTGTCTTTCTAGAACTTGGTTAGCTGCTTTCTTCTCCACTTTCTCCCCATGGAAACTTTGCTCTGCCTCAGTTTTTCTCTGAGTTTCAGATTGCCCAAAATTCTTGTAAAATCTATAATCAATTGAAAGCTAAAAAAATTGCCTTTTCCTCATCCCGCCCTCTGTTTTCTTCAATCATCCTTTTCTTCTCTTTTCTCCTCCTCCCTCTTTTTTAGCACTACTTAATTCCACTTTCATGGACTTTGCAATTAGGCCTTTGATGTTAAGGGATTAGGTACTTAAATTTTATAAGCAAAGAACTATTATGATGTTTTCCTAAAAAAATAAATGAGTAATTCTATACTTAACTAGAATTCTACCTTGCTCTTAGGTCAAAACTGCACCACTTGTGGTCAACTTTTAAACTATTTTTCCCATTTTTAACTATTTTACCTCCATTTGGATGGATTAATTGATGAAACTGATGGCTAGGTAAGTAAGTAAGTAGATAGATGATAGATAGATAAATAGATAGATAGATAGATAGATAGATGATAGATAGATAGATAGATAGATAGATAGATAGATAGATAGATAGAGGCAGATTAAAGGGACTTAAAAAAAGAACCCCAGGACAAAACACCTGTGACTCACGTTGTAAAATCATCACATGCTTATCTGTAGCTAAATGTTGCAATGCTTGTCTATGGCTGACAGTTGTAAGATCATCACATGCTTATTGTGTACGGTGCGCTTGAAAAAAGTGTACTTTATTGTATCCTTTATGAAAGTTTTACTCACATTTACTGTATGCTGACCTTGTCCCCTTCCCAGAAACAATGGCTAAGATCCTGATTGGCCCAGCCCACACCAATCAACAAAGCAGTTTGCCACTAAAGTGTGGGCACCTCTCACACTCACTGGGCCATCCTGAGCAGGATGCCCCTAGCTGCAGCACTACTCTGCTGCTAAGACAGCTCTCCTTTGCTTTCTCTGCATTTGCCACACTGTAAATAAACTTTTGCTTTGCACTAACTCCCCAGGGTCTCAACTCCCTTGTTTTCTGCTAAGAGCCCCACTTCTCCATTCTTCACTGGAGTGAAAGCAAGGACCCAAAGAGAGATGGAGGGTCATGATGGGGGACTTCTGGCCCCCAAATATCCCCCGCCAGATGCAACAGATAGATAGATAGATAGATGGATAGATAGATAGATAGATAGATAGATAGATAGATAGATAGATAGATGATAGATAGATAGACAGACAGATAACATATTTTGGGTTTTTCTCTGTATCTATGCCTGGGCTGGGGAGGAGGAATCAAGGTATGTTTCCCTCGAGGAGTGATGTCGAGAGTGACTACTGCAGGATGAAGAGCTGTTTGAGAAGAATCGATTAATTCTTTGGAGTGTTTTAGGTCTCCAAAGAATCAAAGTTCCGTTAAGTAAAGATCTATAGTTAGGAATAGAATTTCCGTCACCCAAAACAGTTGAAGAATCCTTGAGTTTGGAAAATTACTATTATTTGATGGAACTGCAGTTATATATAAACATTTTTTGTGAAAATCTTTTAAAGCAATAGTGGCACACCGAATTACGCAAATATATAGGCTCTGCTGTTAGAATTAGGTAGAGAGGTTGCAGAACTAATTCAGCCTTATCTGAACATAGCTGTGAAATGTCAGCGTTTCAGGAATATCGATTTTATACTGGACACTATAAAAAAGGGATAACTTACAACACTATATAGAGTAGCATCTATTCTGTTGAAATCTACCACTTAATTATAATCAATTCAACACATATTTTAGAGTGCAATATGCAATACATTAAAAATAATGATTTTGAGACAAATTAAGCCATAACAACCTCAAATCAGTTTGCCCACATGGTTAATATGTTGATTAATGTCCTGTTAAGACTGAGACACTCATTTTTATCTCATTATTCAACCCAGTGTTTCCCCACAGCTATTGAATAAAAATGTAATTATTGCTCTAAATTATGTTATTATTAACTTTCACATGGTGTTTCTTGATAAACAGCGGCACAAAATAAAGGACCACAAGGAGCAAGTAAGTCAGAATAAGAACCAAGTAATTATATAGAACTAGTTGCTACTATGTGTTTCAACTCTACCTGGGCTGGAAAGAAGAAAGGATGGTGTTTTTTCTTACAGAAGTACAATCATGACAGAGTGATATTATGGATTTTAAATATTGATGTCTCAGAGCCTGCATTTGTCAAACAAAATGCAGCAGACAATAATACCAAATATTGAATTTTATTCTAGAAATCTGTGAATATGGGAGAAGTCTCTTTTCATGTGCTCATATTTATGGATTCTTGACAGAATGATCAACACAAAGGTCATTCACCCCAATATTGCCATATTTTCTTCTAATATCTGAAGTTTAAAAAGGAACATTTCTTGGTGACATTTACCTAAAACAAACACAACTTCAGAAACAGAGCTATGGGATCAGATCCACACATGTGTACTTAGACAGAATACTTTCTTCTTATATCTTGTCAGAGATATTATACAATGCAAAATCACAAAGAATTTTGGAATTCTTTAAAGATAATGCATCAATCCTCTGCTTGAGTTTTATAACTAAGATGGACTTTTTCAGAGTTATGCTTTTGATATTATTGTTATGCAAAATGGCATTTTCATGCATTAATCCCCACAAGAACACTGAGCGCTACCTAGTAATGTTATCACATTCAATAAAAAGATTGCACCAGTTTGATGGCTGTAGTTTCTTTGGCTTGATTTTTAAAAAGGATAAAGTGTTAAAACATTTCCATCTATATAGAAATGTCTGTACTTTAAGCAATCCTAATAACGTGCCAAGAAGCTAATAATTTGATAAGTAGGCATCAGTATTGACATTCCTGAACAGGTGAGGCTCAAGATCAGGAGAGTGGAGTTTATCTGACAAAAAAAACACTGTGGACTAGGAGACAAGGCAGTGTCCAGAGATCCAGAAAAGGACTATTGACAAAAGTGCTAAGATATATAATGAGGTAAACAAAATGGGGAACAAATTAAAGACACAGAAGGGATAATGTGTTAGTCTACTTTCTGTTGCTATTACAAAACTCCCGAGGAAATAAACTTAAACGGAAAAAAGATTTATTTTGGTTCATGGTTTTAGAGGTTTCAGTCCATGGTTGGCCAGATCCAAGGCTTTTGGGTCTGTGGCAAGGCAGAACATCATGGTGTGGAGTGTGTGGGGGACCAAAGCTGCTCACCTCATGGTGGCTCTGAAGGAGAGAAAAGTGTGAGGGCAGGGTCTTAATACGCCACTAAAAGGTATGCTCCTAATGACCTAATTCCTCCAATTAAGTCTTGACTCCTAAAATTTGTATCATTTTCCAATACCAATATCAGCTGGGAACCCAACCTTCAACATGTGAAGTTCTGTGACTTGGTCAAGATCATGCAACCAATTAGTAATACAGTATATCCAAAAGACAAGGTGGGCAGGAATCAATTCCACACCATCATGCACAGGAGGCTGATTACAGGGAGCAGAAATTATTGGTAAAGATGAACATTCAGGATCAGGAAGATAATTTAAGGTATAGTATAAATCATCAGAATAAATATGATCCCCAGTACTTTGAGTTATAGTTGAGGTAACCATGAGCCATGCTCCAGGCCTAATGTCCTGATATAATAGTTAGCTGCTCTCATTTTATTCTAAAAAATTGCCTAATTTTGGCAATGAATTATACAGTTAACATAGTTTTCATGAGAATAGCATGTATACTAAATGAGTTCTGCCTCAAGTATTTATGAACTACATGGACTTATGTAAAGAAAAGCAACATTGAGCTATAAAATGGTGATGGATTTTGTGTGTATTGATTACTTAGATACCACTCTCTCAATCACATTACATCGTTGCTCGTAACAGCTTCATGAGGTATTTACAGTTTCATTCTCTGTTGTAGAAAGGTTTAGTTGCAGAGCTGAGATTCAGTTTGAAGCTGGCTGGCAAATCAGAGCTCATCTCTCAACCACTATGTATCACCGCCTCCTCGGATGATACTTTATGACTTACATGTATAGTAGGGTTAATATAAGGGTAACAGGATATCCCCATATCACAATGAACTGTCAAATAAAAAGCATCAAACTCAGGTCAGTGATAATTATTCTTTCTGGTATGAGACTGAATGCAATCCATATACTCTAATATATCAGAAAAGAAAATTTTAAAAATATTTCTATGCCAAATTATTATCAGTGTTGAACTCCCATTTTCCCTGGATCTGTATACAAATTCCTGGAACGTTACATAGGACTGTGACCTCAGGAAGTTAAAGTTGTGCCTGGCCTTTAGTTTCTACACTGGCACCCACACTGGAGACTTATTCCATCTAACACTCAGTTTTTGAAGGTCATTACTACTTTATCTTTCATTCACCTCGTACCCATGGACCATGCATCCTACAACCTCAGTGCTCTTTCTGGTGCATTGGCCTCATGCCTAACAGGACAAAGTAAATCATGAACTTGTCTTAGTGATCACATAGCCATTAGATTCCAGTGGAGGAGCACTGCATCCTTCTATTTGCTTCTAGATATCCAAGCACTTCTGGAGTTTTTGTTGTTTTTCTTTTCAACCCCAGCAGGACAGAGAAGAAAACTTTATTACTAGGGACGTTACAACATTTAAGGTCTTCCTGACTCCTTCTAGCTCTTTTCCTTTCCTTCTTCTATTTCCTACTCTTGAGCCAAGAAGTGTTTCTTGTGAATCATCGTACTCATCTAAATGCATTGCCTTCTTCAAAGTCCCTTGCATTTTCCCAAGGAGCTAAGACTTCGAAACACAAACAAAAATTTCTTACTTTTAATCCTTTCCTGAGACAATAAGCATGGAATTGTTTAGTCAATAAATCATCAGAGGGAAAAAATCATCAGTTAATGCTTTTTAAAAAATCCAGCTGTAGTTGTTTGCAGAGGCTGTAGTTTCTTCTTTCTTAAATTCCTGAGTGCTAGAAATTCATTGAAGGATCAGCACCTCTAATTGTGGGAAAAGTAGCTTCAAGGAACTATCAAGGAAAGTCGTTACAAGAAAGGTTTTGGCATAACCTTAACTAAGCTGATTATGTTGGGAGCCTATTATATCAATTACATAGTTTCAAATCTATACTATTCAGCAATATTTAATTTGGATTTTTTCTACATTCCCCCACAAAACCCCCAAAGCACCTTGTAAAAAGCATGTTTAATAACTTGTACATTAAAAAAAATGTTAGGAAACAGATGAAAGTGGATAATGAGAGGAAAGTATTTTCCTTAAAAGTAAAAGTATTGTATTTCTCAAAGCAAAGTGAAACTCAATAAATGTGTAATAAATACTGAACAAACTATTTACACAAAAATAAGATAATGCAATAAAACTCCACTCATCCTTTAAAGGCCTGAAATGTGACAGAATTCTATAATCTTCTTACTGCAATGTTTGGGGTAAAACTTGTATTTTATTCCAATATATAAGACTTAGCCTTTTACACTTGTAAAAAGGAGGAGGACAGACTGCTTCATATGTAAATACATTATAAAAAAATCACTTCATATATCCAGTTGATATTAAAATAAATTCAGTGAGCTAAATAATATTTGTGATTACTATGCCTGAATATAATTCCACCACAATATGGATTATGCAATTAGTTATTTAGATAATTACTCAACTACTTTTTTCTGGGTCAGCCACACATTGTCAAGAGCCTTTTTTATAGGGCCTGAAGGAAGTTAGTGGAAATTACATAAGCCCTAAACAAGGAAACAAGGAAACAAAAATTATAATAATTTTCCTAGCTCTATGAGGCTTCCCATTCTTTATAAATGTCACTTGTGTTTACTACACGTATTTTTTCCTTTACATAAAGACACAAAAAAGCATGGCCCATGACTGGAAGATGAAGGTGAGGAACAAAATACAATTTGAACGTGGAGCAAGATTGGAGATTTGGCTCTGAGACACTTTCACCTTTATTTCCAGCAAAGGCCCAGATCTGGGATAAGATTTCAGAATATAAAAAGGTCCTCTATGCTGCATTAGCACTGTTGAGCCATCCCTTCTGGTCTAATGGTCTCACAGATAACTCCTTGCTCCACACTGGCTCCTTGCAGTCCAGTGGTGGGCGGTCTGTCAGATCCTCAACCAGCTTCCCGCCTCCACCCTGCCTATCTGTGGCTGCTGACCACCTGAGCCTTAGCTTGAGACACTGGTAGGCCCCTGTCCTTTTGCTGTCACCACCACTTCACAGACTGTTCTCCGCTTACACGCTCTGTCAGCATCTCCTCCTTTCCAACTCTGTTCATTCTCTAACATAATAAACTGTTGGCATTTTTATCCATGTGGTAAATTTTTGAAAATTATCTTTGAGGTAATTCAAGCAAAACTGATGCTAGCAAGGAAGCATACTATGGAAGAAAGAGAGCACTCATCAAAGGCACCTGGGATCTTCTGAACCTGACCTCGTGTCCAAGGCAGTGCACCATATTCCAGTTCATGGTGTTACGCAAACCCTCTGGTCCCAAAAGCGATAGCCAGGGTAGACTATAATTTTTTTAGCTATGATGCTAAATGTATTTCTCCTGCACTTTTAGAGTCACAGTGACTCACTGGGTGATACCACCAGCCATCTTCCAAATTTGGGACTGAGCACCACAGGTGATTTCAATGTTATAGAAGAAAAAAATATAATTAGATTGGAAGAGAATTTTCTCAAGTAATTCTACCTACACAGCCTCATGAAACAGTTCAGCAAGGAAATTGAACTTTGGTTCTCTCCATTAAAGTTTTTGGATAATAATACACAATAATCATAGCGATGTCATGCTTCATACTTCGTCATTAGATCATGCCAAGAGGAACACACGCAAAACATCTTTGGTCAGAACATCTCAAATAATCTTTGGAGATCTTGTTTTATTCTTATTTCTAACCATCTATGTTATTCATAACACCCAGATTTTTGCAACTAGATAGAATAAAACATGTTATTTTAAAAATAACTTAAGCTTTGAAGAAGTAAATAAATTGATATTCTTCAGCCAAAGCAAAGTAGTGTTTAGAACCTCTTGAGTAATTTCCCTACCTCTAAAAAGCTGGAGAGAACAATGAACTATAACCAGGGCAAGAAAGAATGTACCAAAATTAGATTGTCCTGTTATCTGGCCAAGCTTTGAACAAATCAATTAAACTATGTGATAAGAAAAATAAAAATCCAAAATAAAATTACAAATATATGACCAGAATAAAAAAGAAATATGAAGGTTTAAAAATAAAAATGGTATTCAAAATAAACATTGTATGAAGAGCTTCCTCATATTCGCATAATGGAAGCGATCACAGAGCTTGCATTCCTTTTGATGCCTATCATGTCTGAAACTATCTTTATGATTTTATATATTTTTAGAATCAATGTATAAGCTACTGAAACACGTGAATCATACTGGGCTATAGTACAATCACATGAAGTCCATTTTGGCTCACATATTTAATTCAACTGCAATTGTAGTATAATTAAATACTAATCTCAATACATAAAATTTGACTTAACTCGGACTTTTTTCATGTACTAAAAAGATATCTCTTGTTTTTGTCAGGACTGTGGTTATAAGTGTCAAGTTTTTTTGTTTTTGTTTCTGTTTTTTTTGAGACAGGGTCTATTTCTGTAGTGCAGGCTGGCCTTGAACTCACTATGTAGCTCAGGCTGGCCTTGAATTTATGGCAGTCCTCCTGCTTCAGCCTCCCAAGTGCTGGGATTACCCGTGTGTGCCACCACACCCAGCATAAGTGTCAAAATTAAGAAACTATTTTCTTCTAAAATTAGATTTTGGTAGTAAGCATCTTGATCAATGTAAGGATAATTATCTTCACACCAATATTTGATCACTGATAATAATAATTTCAGGGAGAGTTAGTTTTCCATTTCATTCTTCTATTAACCAACACTTTGAAAGAGATTCCCAAAGATCTACTCAATCATGCTTTTAAAGAACAATTACAGAAGACTACCATATACTTTGTCAAAATCAAATCCATTCTCAGATAAGAATTTTTTTTTTTTAATGTGGGTACTGGGAGTCGATCTCAGGACCTTGTGCTTGCCAGCAAGTGCTTGTGCTGCTGAGCGATATCACCGGCCCTTTTTTTTCGTTTATGTGGGTACTGGGAGTCGAACTCAGGACCTCACGCTTGCCAGGCAGGCACTTTCAGATAAGCATTTTTAAGAAGAAAAAATTTGAAAGACTTGAAAGCTATCCAAAAGAAACAATAATAATCACCTGAGTGACTATGTTTTTGAATTTTTATTCCCATATTGCTTTATAATCACACTTATTTTATTTAAGAGGATTTCCATACATATAGTTGAATTTCTCATTTTCTTTTCAGATATATATTTTCAGATAACTGGGAACAGTAGTTTCCAAATCTAAATATCATATATGGATTTGTCTGGAACTTCTTATAATCTGCATTTTTTCCAATTACAATTATTTACAATGTTACATTTATTTTATTTATATTATCTTTTAATATTATGAATTTTTCTTTGACTCTGGTTTTTGACATACTCTATGTTGTGAAACGCACTTTATTTTATTGTGATAAATTTCTACATGATTTGTTTTTTTCTTTGACATACCTAAAATATTTTATTCCAATACTATTGCAATTATAATAGAAATTAGAATAAACTGCAGGTTATATTGATTATATTATTATTAATAATTTCCCTTCCAATACATTTTTATAATTATTTTTTTCTGAAAATTGAGTTTGTACTCTATATAGTAATAATCTTGCCCTTTTCATTTAATTTTATACTATAAACATTTTTCCAAGCCATAATGAATTCTTTAACCACATTGTGCTTATTGTTTAACTCTATTCCATTATATGTACGTATCATAATACATTTAAATACTTTATGGGTAGTTAGACATTTAGGTTGTTTTCAGTTTTCAGTATTAAAAATAGTACTTCAGTAAACATCATTATATGAATGCTTTTATGTACATTTTAGCTTCTTCTAAAAAAATAGGCCTTATTTTATATCATCAGTATAGTCGTAAGATCCATAAAGTTTCCATAAAATTAATTATTCTACAACAAAGGTAGTTCCCATAAAGAAAAATATAGGAAAATTGCATTTCTTATTTTAAACAAATCATTTAAAATTTCCCTTTGAGGTAGTCTAATTTCCCAATTTCTTAGGTATTAGCTTCCCCTTTTTAATTTGTTTTTTACTTTGATTTTCTTCTGGGCCTGTAAATCTCTTTGATAGAGATTATATGAACTCTGAACTAATTGTCATCTCCCACTTTTTCTACCATTAGTCTCTATAACCAGTATTATATCTATCTAAATCTGAGGGTCCCTTATCAAAGAAGTCATCTTAACATAATGGAAAGAAAATACACTCTACCCTCCTGAAATTAGCACAACTGAGGCAAAATACTGAGTGGCCTAGCTTCTATATTCCAAGGATAATCACACCATCTCATAAGCATATCATAAAGATTAGAAAGTGACAAAAAGGTAACCAGAAGCTAATACCAATTAGCTATTGGACTCATAATGTTTGAATAAAAGAACTAAAAATGCTAGCTCTACAGCTAAAATAATTCACTTTGAAATAAATAATCCACTCCCATTCATTAGGTAAACGGAAAGGTTAACCTGAGTGTGGAGGACGTCACCCTCCCCCAGACCCAGGTGTGATTGTGTTTACTTGTGAGCAGTGCAGGCTGTATAGAGGAGACTTTCCTAAACTGGCTTTCAGTTTCAATAGTGAGTCTGGCCGAGGTGTGTGTGTTTCTTTATGGAAGCAAGCGGGTGGTGTGTTGGGCTAGCATTAGCATTGCTCCTAACCAATGGCCATAGTTGAGTCTGAATAAGCAGGCCATGAGACTGTGGGGCTAAGATATGAGAAAACTTCTCTGCTGAGGCCTGTGTGACTCCAAAGAAAATTCCTTCCCAGAATTGACTATGAAACAGGTTAGTCCTTAACCACGACCTGAGCCTGGCTGTTCCATTCCTTTCGCAAGAATGCTTTGTTCCCTCTTTTACAAGCCTTGCCTGCCTAGCCATTTATCTAGCACATCCAGCCATAATCCCCTCACCATTTTCTTCAGTGTCAGTGTGATCAATAAATACTGAGCTTCTCACTGCCTCATGGCCTTTCGTTCCTTATGAACAACTGGCCATCCCAATCCCTGTTGCATCACCATTTCGTCTCTTGCTCCTTCTTTTTGCCATGTGTCATAACACCTTGCAGGAGATAGGGGTCCACTGCAGGGGTCCCTGATACATGAGCTCTACTTTGAAGGAGAAGACATAAATGGACTCTTAAAGTTTAAAATTCCTTTCCTTATATCTCTTGAAGGAATGAGTCTATGAATAGGGGAACAACATAAATTAAGAAAATATTTTAATAAGACAAAATTTATTACTGAGCCAGGTGTGGTAGTGCACACCTATAATCCCAACACTTGGGAGGCTGAGGTAGGAGGATTGCTGTGAGTTCAAGGCCACCCTGGGCTACATAGTGAGTTCAAGGACAGCCTACAGTACAGAACAAGACCCTGTCTCAAAACAAAAAACAAAAAACAAAAACAAATTACTGGGCCGGTGAGATGGATCAGCGGCATAAGTGCCTGCCTTGCAAGCGCGAGGGCCCGAGTTCAACTCCCGGATCCCACATACGAAAAAAGGGGCCGGTGATATCGCTCAGCGGCATGGGTGCCTGTTGGTGCGCGAGGTCCTGAGGTCGACCCCCGGTACCCACAAAAAAAAAAAAAAAACAAATTACTAAATCATAAACACTATTCCTACAAAAGTGATTATCTGATTTTGTGCTCTTTTGTACCAAAACTTCATTAGAATTGATCTTTACTGCTTTAAAAATAAGTCTATGTCTATCAATTGCTTCTAACATGACACAGACATGTAATCTTTTTTATAGTCTACTCCGGATTCTTCTGTGGTCTCTACAAGTTAAAGAATTTAGGCCTTTGAACTTTTATCCTGTTTAGAAAAACAGAATGAAAGAGAAATTTTCTAAACCAGAACAAACTGTTAAAAGGCAGTCGATTTCAGCCACAATGTTATCCTTAATAAGTTTTAAGGGGAAAGAAAGAGACTGAATAATTTGACACTGCCTTGTCTTTTACCATTGCTGTTAATCTTCAGGAAGATTTTCTATTTTTGACCTACATTCAGACAGACCCTGCTGTTTCACAAAGCTTGTTTTCAAGTCTGATTCACAAGAGCTTTGCAGGGACTCCAAGGACTGGCAGTAATTCTTCTAGAAATATAAACGTTCCTGTTAGATAATTAACTGCGTTCACAGGAAACTGGAAGTAACTAGAAATCTGACTTTCCCGGACTGCATCATTCTCTTGGTAGAGGGAGGAAACAAAACGCAGATCTCAGCACGCCCTTCCTGAAAAGTGAAGCTGGTGGCCTGCGGGGCAGAATCAGTGCAGCTGTGAGACATAAGAAAGCTAAGACAAACACTGCGAAACAAGAGGCTATTACTGTCCTTCTAGGTAAACCTCAGGCTACAAGATACTTATGTTTGAATGATGCCTGCAGCTTTTCTTGCAACTTCAATTGTTGTAAAATGGTGGAGTTATTCAGGTTATATTTGTTTGCTTACAATTTCTGCTCCATGATATATTTTTGAGGGACTAGACTCCAAGTCCTTACCTCACTCTCTGGGTAAAAGGTCTACCTTGTCACTTTATCTCCGAGTGGCTGACTTCTCTGAGTTCACGTTTTATTAGACCATTTAAATATGAAGGGGATATTGCATCCTTCTTCAGTGTGTCATAATTATGGGGATACCTATAGATTATATTATCCTTAGACTAATGTTTAGTGAATCTCACACTAACTGTTCCACATTATGTTTATAAATGGAGACTAATGTTCCTACCTGCAGCTACCTGTAACTCAGTTATTTCAACTGATATTTATTTCTATATTTTTATTTCTATATTTTTATTCAATAGATACATATTGCTGCCTTTTCATTTTCAGTCTTAGGTGTTTTATTTTGTTTTGTTTTGTTTTTATTTTAAAAAGTAAAAGGTAAAAAAAATTCAAAACAAGATAATAGGAGGGAAATAATGTTAATACATTGAGTATTGTTATCTTTAAATTAGTTACTCAGAGTACAAGATATAGGCATTTACTTGTCCAAACCTTTCTTTTCAATGAACTAAGATAAATTAGTAGTATAACTATCTTAACAGTCTTGTATATAAGAAGTCTTAGATGTTTTAGCAGTTGCAATCTATTTAGGAAACAGATATCACACCAATTAGTGCATCAGAGAGAATTATAAACCAGGTATAAATACTTTAAGTTAGATAGGTGCCTGCCAAAATAAAAAAGGAAAACTCAAAGAGGTAGCTACTGCCACCAACTCTAGGACTATTAAAAATAATGGGAAAGTGAAGAGTTAGATTTTGGAAAAGAGACCCCTTGAGGCTAGGACTCAGATCCAGTTTCTGTTTTCATCTTCAAAGTTCTCTTCAAAGACCAAAGCATCTTTGGAGTTAGATCTTAAGGGCAAAGCACTAAGTAGCTGACAAGGAGAGCAGAAATCTAGCAGATTTCACTGGGGTAAAACGCCAATCTTTCCTCTTGGACTAGTATTCTTTCTCTCAGGCTGTTGGGGTCCTTGGAGACAAATGAGGGAACAGAGGCTCTCGTGTGGCCACTCCTCAGTCCCAGTCTCCACACTCCAGAAGTGGGATCAGTGCCTGAGATTCATGGTTCTAGTTCAGCCTTTTTTTTTTTTTTTACTAAATCTCTAATTTTTTGTGAGCAAGAAGGTATCCTTATTATTAATTATTTTACTGGCTTTTCAGAAATTCCTCTAGGTTTTAGCCTTACATTTTTCCATATGGCAATGTAACCTTTCATTCATGAGATTTTCCAGGACACTGTGAAACAGAAATAGGCTTTTTCAATTTCAGTCAAATTGAGTATTACTAGTGCATTTTCCTTCCAGCTCTTCATATTTTTTGACATCTCTTTTCTGCTGTAATTACTACTTCTATTTTCTTTGCTTGCATGAGTTTTTACTTTGTCCCTCTACTATCACTATGGTGGAAGATTTGGAGATGACAGGGTTAAAAGTAAGTGTTTAGTCCACTACATTTAACATAATTCCTGATTCCATTTATTTAATTCTTGTTACTGTACCAAGTATTATTGTTAATTTTATACTTTTTGCTATGTTTCCATTAAATTTTCAAATGTGGTTATTGAACATGTTGCTCCTTTTTTTTTTCTGGAATGAATTTTTAAACCTTTTCTATATTAATGTTTACTTATTTCAAGTATTTCAATTTTGTTCCATTGGCCTATATATTTATCTTTATTCCAGTATCATATTGGTTAGTACTATAACTTTGAAATGCATTTTGAAATCACAAAATGTGGAGCTTCCAGCTTTGTTTTTCTTCAGGATAATTTTTGTTATTTGAGATTGTATATAAATTTAAAGATGGCTTTTTCTATTTCTGAGTAAAGTGTCATCAGGGCTGGTTAAGATGGGGCTCACACTGAATCTATATATCCCTTTGGATAGTATGGACATTTAAGTCTTCTCATCCATGAACATGGGATATTTTTCAGTTTATTTGTGCTTACTTTCTTTCAGAAATTTTGTGTAGTTTTCAGGGCACATGTCTTTTGCCTCCTTAGTTAAGTTTATCCCTAGGTATTTTATTCCGTCTGATGCTACCATAAATCATAAATGCTATCATAAGTGGGATATTTCTTATTTTCCTGGTTGTGCATTGTGCATAGAAAAGAATTAATTTTTGTACTTTGAAACTTTGCTATAGTCTTTCATTAATGCTACTAATTTTTTTTGGTGGGATTTTTCTTTTTTTTAGTTTTCTACACATAAAATCATATCATTTGTCATCAGGGCTAATGGCATTATTTCCTTTCCAATTCAGATGTCTTCTTTCTTTGCTTACATAATTGCTCTGGCTAGAACTTCCAGTGCAATGATTGAAAACCATGGTAATAGGGCATTTTTTTTTTCTTTTGAGCTTAGAAAGAAAGCTTTCAGTTTTTATTTGTTATCATTATTTATTTTTAGTTTGATCCCAGCTGTGAGTTTCTCATCAATGGACTGTATTATCTTGTAATAATTTCCTTTTGATCCTAGTCTGTTGGATGTTTTATCATGAAAAAGTGTTGACTTTTGTCAAATGCTTTTTCTGCCTATATTGAGATGATTACATTTTATTATCTTTCATTCTGTTAGTGTGATTTATCACAGTAATTGATTTTTCATATGTTGAACCATCCCTGCATCCATGGCATAAATTCCACTTGGTTATGATGTATGATGTTTTAACATACTGTTGAATTTGGTTTGCCATTATATTAGTATATGTACTGCTGAAGTGACCATTTGGTTCGCCAGTGTTTTGCTGAGAATTTTTGCCTGTATATTTATCAGAGATATTGGTCTACAATTTTTTTTCTGGTATCTTTTCCTGGTTTTGACATCAAGTTAATGCTGGTTTTATAAAGTGAATTTGGGGGCCCGTGAGATAGCTCAGCAGCATAAGCGCCTGCCTGGCAAGCACGAGGTCCTGAGTTCGACTCCCGATACCCACATATGAAAAAAGGGCCGGTGATATCACTCAGCGGCACTGGCGCCTGCTGGCGTGGGAGGTCCTGAGTTTGATCCCCGGTACCCACAAAAAAAAAAAAAAGTGAATTTGGAAGTTATTCCTTCTCTTCAATTTTTCAAAAGAGTTGGTGAAAGACTGACAATAATTCTTCTTAAATGGTTAGTAGAATTTGTCAGTGAAGCTTTCTGGTCCTGGGTTTATCATCACTGGTAGATTTCTGATAACTGAATTATCCCTTTGCTAGTTATTGTTTTGTTTAGATTTTCCATTTCTCCATTGTTCAGTTGTGATAGATTGTATGTTTCTAGGAACTTAGTTTTAGATTATCCAATTTGTTGTCATATAATTGTTCGTAGTAGTCTTTTATAATCCTTATATATTTTTCTGGAACCAGTTGTAATGTATCCTCTTTCATTTCTAATTTTGTGTGAATCTTCTCTCTTTTTTGTAATCTAGCTGAAAGTTTATCAATTGTGTTGATCTTTTTTCAAAAATATTCTTAACTTTATAGATTTTTCTATTATCTATGCTCTGATCTTAACTATGTCCTTCTTTCTGCCAATGGACTTTGTTTGTTCTTGTACTAGTTTTTCGTAATTTGTTTGTTTATTTTTCAAGTATTGGGGATTGAACACTAGGGCCTTTGCATTGAACTACATCCCCAGTTTTGTTTTGTCTTATTTTTTTTCTTTCTTTCTTTCTTTTCTTTTTTTAGGCAGGCTCTGGTTAAATTGCACCAATGGGCTTGAATTTGAGATACTCCTGCCTCAGCCTCCCAGAATGATGGGATTAGGGAGCATGCACCACCACACATGGCTTTTTACTGGTTCCTTGAAGGTAAAGTTATGTGTTGATTTGACATTTTTTTTGATGTAACTGTAAGTTTCTGTCTTGGCTCTGCTTTTGTTGATTCTTACAAAATTTGTCATGTTGGATTTCATTCTCATTATTCTCAAGATATTTCCTAATTTCACTTTTATTTTTTCTTTGACCCATTGGTTGGTCAAGAGTGTGTTAATTTCTACATACTTTTGGGTTTTTAAGATTCCCCTCTGCAATTAAATTCTAATTTTATTCCATTGTGGTTGAAAAAACACCTCGTATTATTTCAATCTTCTAACATTTCCTGAGATCTGTTTTGTGACTAATATATGAAACATCCTAGATCATGTTCCATCTGCACTTGAGAAGCATGTGAATTCTGTTGCTTTTGGATGGAATGTTTTGTATAGGTCTATTAGATTTATTTGGTCTCTGGTGTTTTTGTATTTTTGATTCATTATTGATCTTCTGTCTGGTTGTTCTACTACTAAAAGTGGGATATTTAAACATTTTGTTATTACTGTGAAGTTATCTATTTCTCTCTTCAGTGAACTGAAGTTAATGTTTGTATTATCTATTTAGGAAGTCTGATGTTGAGTGCATATATATTTTTAATTATTATATTTTCTTGAGTTATCCCTTTTACTGTCATAATGCTCTTTCCCATATTTTTGGACAGATTTGGAATTAAAATCTATTTTGTCTGACATGAGTATGACCATCTTTGCTCTCTTTAGGTTACTATACTCATGGAACATCTATTTTTACCTTATCTTTGCCCTTAAATTTAAAATGAATCCTTTGTAGATACTATATAGATGGATACATTTTAAAAGCCATTTTCTCTTTTAATGGGATGATAATTGTTTGGCTAATAAAGTAATTAGCGATAGAGAAGATTTTACAATTGTGATGTTGTTTTTTCTTTCTTGTTGATTTTTATTTCCTCTTTTTCTTTCTTTCTATTCTCCTTCATGTTTTGTTGAAGTTTTTGTAGTGATGTTCTTTGAAATTTTCATTTATTCTTTAGATTTCCTATGGGCATTCTTTGATTGCCATGGATATTACATAAAACATAACAATCTATTTTAAGATGACAAGAACTTAACTTCAGTTAAATAAAAATACTTTACCCTTTAACTCCCTCATTTTTATATTTTACATCTATTAATATGTAGTTTTACATATTTTTATGTTTCTTCTTTTAACTTCCACACCATAATTAAAAGTGATTTATGCACCACCAGTTTGGTAAAACACTATTCTGTGTTTGTCTATATATTTAGCTTTACCAGCGAACTTTATACTTTTGTGGTTGTATTGTTGCTTTATATCCTTTTGTTCTCAGTTTGAAAAACTCCACTTATGACTCTTGTAAGGTAGGTCTAATAGTGATGAACTCACTCAGCTTATATTTATCTGGAAAGGTTTTTATTTCTTTTTCACTTTTAAAGTATAGTTTTGCAGACTATAATAATCTTGCTTGGCAGGTTTTTTGTGGGGAGGGGAATTGTTTTCTTTTGATCTTTTGAATTTATCATTCCACTTCCTTCTGGTTTTCAAGGTTTCTGTTGAGAAATCCACTCAGAGTCTAATGTGTTGGGGCAGGGAGTTCACTAGTATGTGACTTTTTCCTATTGTTCTTCTACTTAGGTAATCCCAAGTTACCCATCTTTTAGTTTATTGATTTTTTGTACTACTTGCCCAAGTCTTCCCTTGAACCCTTCTAGTGAATTGCTATTTTCTTCAGCTCTAAAATTTCTGCCTGGTACTCTTCCCTCGGGCATCTCTTCAAAAAGCTGGAAAGCCAGACACCCTCCACTCCTCTCACTTCCACTTGAGGAAGAAGCCTGGAGTTATGAGCCTTCTCCCATCTCCCAGCTGACCTACCCGTGCTGGCCATGGAGAGTCTCCCACTGCTCGCTCACTCTTTTGTTCTCAGTCCATCAAACTATGCAGATTCCATCAACGCACCAATGAAGGAATTTGTTTCTTCAGTTTGGAAAAACTTGCAGCTGTTATTTTTCAAATGTTTCTTCTTTGATAATTTTAATATTTTATTCTGGGATGGATAGTGGAACTTTTCAATGTGCTTTCAAAACTGTTCTTTTACATTTTTACTTCTTTATTTTTCTATACTATGATCCAGAAAAATTTTCCAGTGTAGTATTCTAGTGCTTTCATTTCTTATTATTTCTAGTGTAAGGTTCAAACTGTCTATTGTGACCAATTAAAAAATGTAATAACCATCTATGTTGATTCTTTTTTGTAATCACCTGTTTTTGCTTTATGAATGCCTGTTTTGGTTTTATAATTTTTGATTTGTTAGAATAAAAGTTATAACATCTGGAGCACACTCAACTTAACTTCCCTACTCCAAGTCATTTTTTCAGACCCTTAAAATAAAGTTGCGTTATCTTCAGATAAACTTACAATTGTAGGCCTGGTGGAATATTTCTTGTTTGTTTTTTCCCTTTCTCTCTTTGTGCACAGAGTTTTCTTTCTAGAGGTTTGTGAAGTTTCTCACCTGGTCCCTATGATCCTAGCACAAAGCCAGCACCGAACGGCTCCTGCTGTGTTAGGAGGTAGAAGATCGTATACGTACAGTACTGGCTCTGCTGCTCTGCTTCATTCAGTTTCTGGTCAAGGGACATTGCGATTTCTCATCATCCTAGGCTCAGCTTGTGACAACTGAGTCCCAGTGAAATCTCACTATGGTTATTGTCTTCACAAAGTAAGTTTGATTCTTATTCTTCCTCTTTTGGGGAATTTTAGTTTCCTTTGAGCCCCAGGTACTAAATATGTCAGCTTTTGTTTTCTTCTGGGTTTGCAGCCTAAAAGTCCTACAGTTTTGTGGCTTTGTTCCTTTTCTGATGTATATCCTCCTGTTAACTTTTATAATCATGAATTTTGTAACTTATTGCTTAAATTATGAATACTAGAAATGTGCCTTAAAATCTAATCTCAAAGGATATTTCAAAAGATGAGTCCTATTTACTTTTTTGTCTAAACTTTTTGCAAATGCTCTTGATCTACCCAGTCACTTTACTTCCTATCCCTTCATCTATACATACCTTGGCAATTCCAGTAAGATAGATGCCAATGCTAAGATCATGGCATTATGAACAGAAGAGAATTATTTCTTCCTTATTATTCTCTCAATAAATTGCTCCATGCATTTCCAGGACTAGAAAAATTACAGAATACAGGTAAACTTAATATCTAGAATAGGGTTAAGTAGATCTGGAATAGAACCACTTACCTAGGTTTCAGTCTTTAAAGAATCTCCACAAAATCAATGATATAAACATAACACATACCATTTTTTTAATATTAGCATGTATTTATGGATAGTTTATGTATAATTCATTTAACACAACAAAGTTTTTACAGGGCCTTTGAAACACAAAGAACTGTGTCTTTAGCTCAAGCTATTTGTCAAAGAAAATTTTAGATGTTAGTAACTCAACTGGAATTAGAATCTAAGTTTATGATTCTTAAGTCCTTGGTCTTAACTATACTATCACAATGGCTAGATATTGTGTCACTTGGAACTTCTTTTTGATGACAGAAAACATTATCCTGAGAGAAGAAAATGTATTCACTGTCATAACTGAGAAGTCTTGAGGGAAATCTGGCTTTAGAAATGAATCTATATAGGCTCAAAGATCATTAGGTTGTGGTTTCTCTCTGCTCTGGTTTTAGTACTCATGGACAGTATATATCGGCTTGATTCTTGGGGTACATGTAGCAGCACCATTGCTATAGTAGCAATATCCTCACATCCTCTTGGGTTCAAGTTCCAAGAAATAGAGAAATATTTCCAGCAGTTCTCATGCTTGCCTGTAAGATCACCCTGATTAGAGTTGTGTGCCCCTCTGTTTACCAAGGGCATCACAAGTGCAGACTGACCTAAGCCTTATTAACCTAACTCTAGGTTACTATGGTCCATCTCTTTAGTAACAGTGTGTAGTATCCAAGGGGTGGATTTCCACCTCCAGGTTGGCAGCATTTACCAGAAAACAGGCAGTGGTTGCAGGAGGACCAAAACTATATTACATGTCTACCCAACTTTTCATTAATAGTGGAGAAGACTGTTAACAGATGGCTACAAAACAAGAATTAATGTAGACTAATGTAAACATGTTTTCTGTTAGGATCAAATATGTCCTACTTCCTCATTAAGAAATAAGATTTGTAAAATATACATATGAACTGGGGAAATGATTAGTATTCACAACACTCTTGGGATAGGGTTGCTCTGGAGGCAGTGTGAGGCAGTATTATGAGTCTAAATTGATGCTGCCTTTAATTCACATGGAAGAAGAGATGTGGCCGTGCAGCAGTTGAGAAGAAGGTGTAAAGGATGCTTAGCTTGATTGAGAAAGGTTAATTACATGTGAAATGAGGCTGGGATTCAGAGGATGTTTGCTCTAGATTTTGTGGGATGTTATATTAACACTGGGATTCTCTTTATTCTATTAACAAAATAAACTCATTTTGTTTGGTATCATTTTACAGTTGCCTTAATCCCACTGAACATTTATACCATTATTTAATTTTACTAAACATTTGTGGATAGTAAAATACATATAGAATTAAGCAACTGTAGAATATTAAAGACATACAGTTCTTACAGAGATTTGATCTGCTAATTAGCCGCTCCAATTTTATGGATCATTGCATCTCACTTAAAATGCATTGTTATACGTTTATAATCTTTCCATAATGAGCTTTTATTGAGTGCATGGGTCAACTTCTGTGTAATGTACAAGAGGAACTCCCCTTCCCCATCTAAAGACAGTAATGTGTTTGCAAGCCTAGTAAATCACAATAACATTCCATAGACAAAGGTCTTCTTGGCATCATCAGATGGTTTCTTTGGGATGATGCTGGAAACACAAATACATGAGAAGGGAGTCACAGTTCTCTCCAAAGAAGCTCACAAAGAAGCAGATGGAGAGGAGGAAAACTACCATCTAACCAATTGATGGCAATATAGTTTATGGAGAAAATATATGGGGATCAAATTTCCTTTTATTATCTCAATGTCCTTATACGATCTTTTGCATTTCAGCTTTTGTTACTTAAATGTGATAAACAAAAACTTTCTAGTTTCTGAATAGAGGTGTTCATTCAACAGAGATATTCATTTTCAGGATGAATTATTAACTTTTGAAATATATTTAAAAGCTTTAAATTAGCTACTCCTTGGAAACAATGGTCAGGTCGAAATGTGACTGGCAGTGTTATACTGCATCTGAGCCTGTGCTCTTGGAGAAGAAATACTCCCAGTTTTTGTACCCTGAGAAATGGCTTGCTACAAAGAAACACCCTTCCCTAGGTGACTTAGATAAGACTCATGAATGACTCCTGTTTACCCACCACAAAGCCAGACATAGGCTCTCCAAATTCCTTCACTATGGCATAAATGATTCAACTCCTTATTTCTACTGATCATTCTGGACAAAATGCCTAAAACGTCACTTGACCAAATTATAGTAGGATTATCTTCCTCCTCAGGCACCCGAACTTCCGTCCACTCTCGAGCTTTGGAACTTGAAACAAACTCCTAGATGGCTCCTCTCGAGAATCAGCTGACCTCAGGGTCACATGCATATTTGTGTTTTCTTACTCCCTCTCCCCTCATTCATCTCAGTCTTCTACCAAGTCCTTTCTAGCCTCGAACACACTCCTCCCTATAATGGAAAGGTCATTTTTTGCCTCACCATTGAGACACTTGCTGACTACTGAGGCACTTATTGTAATTAATAGTTCCCTTCCATACAATAAGCCTGTTTCCCCACTGCATTTTTTGAATAGTCTTTCCTTATCCAAGTCTGGATTTATTATTTATTTGACACTAGAATCATTTAAGCAGATGTATAATATTTATAAGGATTGATTTTCTAAAGAGAAAAATCTCATCATAACATCTATTTTCTCTTAACAGATATTTAGTAGCATATTTTTAAGCTTATCACCTTATTTTTTGATCACAGTTCATATATTCCCATGTATGTTCTTTATTCTCATAGTTTTAAAAGGTTCTTATCATTGCAGTTGGTTTGGATACTATGAACATCTACATCTTTTTGTTAGGTGCTGTATTTTCTAATGATGCGTAATCCAGTTGGGCGATTCAAGAGGAAATTGGGCAGCATTTTTGTGGGTTGGCAAAGCTTTTTCTCAGCCTAGCTTCCTATTCACAAAGAGACTTGCTCTGATAGAATAGAGGCACATCTTCTCAGCCTGGCAGAATTCCTTGGAGTTAGAAAGCTTCCAGAATGAGAGACCAACTGCAATGGCTCTGTCTTGTCAACAATGTTCTCTCTGGAGTAAGTCTCATTCTGCTGTGAAGGCCGAACTTTCAATATATAAAGAACCCCGGGCCGGTGAGATAGCTCAGCGGCATAAGCACCTGCCTGGCAAGGGCGAGGTCCTGAGTTCGACTCCCGGTACTCACACACACACACACACAAAAGAACCCCATTTTCCAGTCCTTATGTCTTTGATCACACTACTCATTTTCTTGGATACCATTCCTCCTGAAGGGGTATTTCCTACTGGATTTTAAACCTTTTGTGCATATAAACTATACACTTACAGTCAGATTTTTTATTGGAACTTACCTAACATAATACCTTCTAGAACTCTAAGGCAGTGGTGGTAGAAAATGCTACATGTCTTTTTTTTTTTTTTTTTTTAAATAGATCCATTCAAATTTCATTTGGACTCATGGCTGCCAATCACAACAGCAATCAATCAATCAATAGTGAATTAATTAATTAATTCATCTGGTTGCAAGGAATGACTGACCATATTAGTAAGTTTTGGCCAACCAGAAGGAGTGAAAAATAACAGATAAAATTTTTGTGTGGTGCCCTAAAAGGGAATATGCACCCCTTATATTTCTTCTTTTTGGCTTTTCACTGAAAGGTGATGATAACTTGATGGCAAAAGCTGGAACTGCTTGTACTTAGACTGTTACAGGAGACAGAAAGACCCTTTATCTTGTTTAAGTTGCTGTTACTTTGGCATTTGATATAGAAAGTGATATTATATGCTAATATTCTCTCAATAAATCATCACTGAATGAATTCATGAAACACTATAGCATGGGAATTAACTCCTTCCATTCTGCCTTGCTTAAAAAGACATGGTACTATCTAGCTGGCCTAACTAGGTTGGCAAGAGGTCACAACTTGGATATTTTAAGACTTTATTTATCACGAAGCCATTTGTTGACTGGCCCATATATTGTCTTAAAATCCAAATAATTAACAACGTTGATAGTTCAGCAGTTTCACATGAGCATTCCTATTTCTAGATTTCACAAGGCATCAGGTAATATAACAACGCGTGGCCCACTCTCTTTCCTTACCCCACGTGGCAGGAGCTGAGTCACTTACAGCTTTGGCTGGTGCATGCACTGTTGACATTCTCCAGCTTAGGCCACTTTGCTCATTTGTGTGACTGCTTGCCCATGTGGCCTTTTGAGTTTGTGACCTGTCATGTAGTATTCTCATAAAAACAGACTTCTGTTACTCGTGAACACATACTGCTTTACACACATATACATTATAGAATTGGCCAGAACAAAACTGCTTTACTGGAATTTCCTTCTCTTATGAGCTCTTTCAGGTCAGGAGATAATTATCCTTTGCCCTTTGTCCTTTATACTCGCTCTGGTGAAAACCACACTCCAAAGCTGTTTTATGGCCTCTAATCTAATTGAAGGCAGAATGAGGGGCATCCTGTATGAGTTTAATCTCTCAAGCAGGTTTTAGCATGAGTAACCTTTCACCAACCAGCAGACATCCTCTCTTTGGTTCTTCAAATCACTTTCCTGGAAGCCATGTTTCTTATTTCCCAATGAAATAGACGGACCTTACTCAGAGTTAGTACCCTAACTCAGTCTATCATAACTGGGAGAAAACCCTACCCTTTGTAACAAAATAAACCACTCAGAACAATCAACATCTTCATCTGACTTACAATTTGTTTCTTTGTATGACAAATACTGAAACTTTAAGTAATAATTTGTGAATATAATGTTAGAAACTGTTTCCTGAAAGTGTTAATAATAATACTTTTAAATGGTAAAGACTCAGAAAAACTTTGAGAATCCTTACTTTTGCAAAGAGGGATGGTAGAGAAAGAAGAGACAATAACTGGAAGGGACTGCTTATACGTTATGGTTTCTGCAGTTCTTAATTTATGCATACTACATAAAAATAAAAAAAAGTACTAAGATAGGGATATCGGAATAAGAATATTAGGGTACTTTATATGTTTTAGAAAATTGAAAAGAAATATAATAACCATAAAACATACTTTAAGAAAAATTGTGAAGTATATAGATAAGTTTTATAATATTACCTATAACACAATTCTATTTCTGTAACAAAATATTTTTTTCTCACATGTACATATTTACATGTGAAAGCATTGAAAATGGAATAAAGGGAACAAAATTAAAACGACCCATAACAAGGGGAGAACATGAAACAGAGAACAAAAAATTATTATATCCATTTACATACTTTTATACTGCTTACTTTTTCTGAGTTTCATATTCCACTTTTGTAATTTTAAAAAGTAATTAAAGTGCGGTGAGATGGCTCAGCGGCGTACCCGCCTGCCTGGCAAGCGCGAGGGCCTCAGTTCGACTCCCAGAACCCACATACAAAAAAAGGGGTCAGTGATATCGCTCAGCAGCACGGGCGTCTGCTGGCGCACGAGGTCCTGAGGTCAACTCCCGGTAACCACAAAAAAAAAAAAAAGTAATTAAAATTAGATGAGATGTGTTTTATAACCTTTGTCCCAATAATTCTCTTTCTGAGAATATACTTTAATTTTTCTCAATATAGTTAAAAACAACAAGTATTACACATATAAATACTACAAGGAAATATATGTTAGTTTTGAAAAATTAAAATAATTCAAATATCAATTATAAGATATTAATTATGACAAGCACAAATTTTAATATCATTTAGTCATTTTAAATCATGATTACCAAGAGTATACTATATTATAGAAACGTATGATTTAATAGAAAGTAAAAAAAAAGGTGGGATACAAAATGAAACATTTGACTTAGTAATTAAATAAGACAAAATTATTACAAGATATATCAAATGTTCATGTGATTGTGTTTCTTTTTTTTTTTTTTTTGTGGTACCGGGGGTCGACCTCGGGACCTCACACGCCAGCAGGCGCCCGTGCCGCTGAGCGATATCACCTGCCCTTTTTCCGTACGTGGGTTCTGGGAGTCAAACTTGGGCCCTCGCGCTTGCCAGGCAGGTGCTTACGCTGCTAAGCCATCTCACCGGCCCGACGTGATTGTGTTTCACAAAGCTTTATTTGAAAGCGAGAGATTTTGATAGCTTCCAAAGTTATCTGCTCCACTGTGCATCTTATAAAGACACAAAATATCTTGGGGCCAAAGGATAACAAACTGTTTCTTTAATATATAGGAAATTAAGCATTTATCTATTGCTATCGCCTTTAAATTTATTTCCTAATATACTTGTGAAGCTTTTTACTATGTAGGTTAAGCATTAGAAACAAGTGGAATTTTGCACAGCCACATCATTTTTCTATGAACACATCATTGCAACTTTATTAAAAGAAAGAGCAGAGCTTGATTTGCAGGCAGTAAGTGTGAATTCATCTCACCCTGAGAATTCCATTTGTTAATGGTAAATTGTGCTTTCTCCAGATTCTCAGACACATTCACTACTAAACTGTCACATGGCTTTTATCATAGTAAAATGAGCTTCTCAGTGATCGTCTCTGTTTTCCTGTTTTTCTCATCCATTTGGTTAAGTGTGCTTCTATTTTAAAGTTTCCATCTTTTCCCTTTGCCATTTTTCTAGGTCAATGATCAGAAGCATGCACCTTTTCATCAGTAATTTTCTGGAAATTTATTTTCAAGGGCTTGATAGATGCAGTCCTGCCATGGAAAGATTATTGTTCAAAGTTTTTCTGACTCAGTTGCTGGGAGCATTAAGTTCGTTAAATATCTGTCAATCTGAGAAAAAACCCCATGTACTGAAAACTCTCATTCAGTGAATCCAGCTTGCCCAGTGTCTTCTCCCATGAGTTCTTGTCTGTCCTCACTCAATACAAGCCTCCCTGCACCGGATCTACTCTTGCTGTGTGTTTCGTGTTTGATTAATGATCCACTGGGATTTGAATGACAACACGAAAAGCATGGTAAGTGATAAGCTCTTCTGCATCCTTTGTCTTCTCTTCTTTTTTTTTTTTTTTGGTGGGTACTGGGAGGTCGACCTCAGGACCTCGCGCGCCAACAGGCGCCCGTGCCGCTGAGCGATATCACCGGCCCCTTTTTCGTATGTGGGATCCAGGAGTCAAACTCGGGCCCTCGCGCTTGCAAGGCAGGCGCTTACGCCGCTGAGCCATCTCACTGGCCCTTGTCTTCTCTTCTTACTTCAATATTTGCCACCAGTCACTTTTCTGCAGCTTGGCGGCTTTAGCTATTGTTGGTGCATTTTATGATGCCAATATTCCTTTTTACTACATTCTTTTTGTCATTGCTATGTATTACTTTGAATTTGTTTTCAATATAAACTAAAGTTCAGGTCACAATTCAAAATAGTGACATTGCAGGCCTTTACTAGGAAAACAGATTCAACCTCTAGGTATCTCTCTTTTTATTCTCATGAGCAAACCCCAGGAACTACCAAGTAATTGAATAATTCTTGTTTTTATACATACAACTAAGTTTCAGTGTGTACCTAGATAATTAAATGACATTTTGAGTTTATTTATTTTTAATTAATTTTATTGGTACATTTTACATATACATAATGAAGACATTCATCATATGGAATTTGTAACTGTGCATGATATTTCTTGATTCTTCTTTTCCCCTTTTCCTCCTCTCCCTTCAATCCTTCTTCTCCCCCTTATTTACAAATGCTTTGAAGACATTCTGAGTTTAGAAATATAACTTTAATATCAATTATTCTCTCAGAATGTCTGGGATAATCATTAGCTTTTCTATGGTTCCTATACAAAGTACTATATTAAATGTCACTTTTCTTGATTGTCAATTTTTATTTCATTTTCAGGTGCTACAGACCATGCATATATTAAAACTATGGAGCCTTATTCTGGAAGACACACAAATGATTAAATAGATTAAACAGATTAACTAAATACTTTACAACTTAACTTCTGGTTCATAATTAACATAAATTAACTTCTGGTTCATAAACAACAATTATTGTTTAGAACCAAATTTAACATGACATATAATCAAAATATACATAAAGATGTTTAAATTTTTTAAAAAAATTTATTACAGTAAAAGCCACATTACCATTAATTCTCCTCAAAATACTTTCCCTCACTTTGAACGTACTAATCCTATCATTCTTCCCACTTTTGAAACAGTTCTGGAAGTCCTCTCTCCTGTCTTTTGGAGACATGATAAAAAATACAGTGAATGCTGCTGCTGAGTGCCATCCAACAGAAAGGCAGGCTTGTAAAAACAGTGTGGTGTGTCTCCATCCACTGTATTCACTTGATCTGGCACTGTTCAACTTTTGGCCATTCTCCGAAATCAAAATGACCATGAAAAGTAAACATTTGAATTGATTCAGGACACTGAGGGAGCCAGGACAGTGCAACTAGAGACATTCACGAAAGAACTTTCCCAGAACTACTTCAGAAAGTGGCAATAATGATTGGATAAGTGTATTCATAGCAAGGCAGAGTATTCTGAAGGAGATTAATGGCAATATGTCTTTTATTGTAATAAATTTTAAAAATTGAAACATTCACTGTAACTCTCAATCAAACTTCATATTCTTAATGTCATTCTGGTTTATCACCTGAAAAACCTATATCTTCTTGAAATCTATATGAAATCCAAAACTTCTTGAAAAATATTTTAAAATATAAAACAAACTGAATTTGGTGATGCACACCTGTAAACCCAGCTACTTGGGAGGCAGAGGAAGGAGGACTGCAAATTCGAGGTCAACCTGGGCAACTTAGCAAGACTCTATCTCAAAATAAAAAATAAGAAGCGCTGGAGGTGTAACTCATTGGTGCAGAATCTTTGGGTTTCCCCAGTACTGCCATATATAAACTATCTATATTATATCTATGTCATAATATATAAAATACATTTATAATATATACGACTCATTAAAAATCAGATCATAATAGCAACTCCTTGAAAATAGTATTTCTAACCAAAGAAATCCCACTGTCAAATGACTCACAATCTGAGGAACAGTAGAAACTCACTGAGATGTATAGCTGTCTCCGGCGTCTTGAAGCTGTTGATTGCCTATTCTTCCAGAAAATGATAGTTACCTAAAAAACCTGAGAAAATACTCATGCACTCTTAGGAAACACACATTCTTAATGGGTCACAAGTGAAAAACGAAGTTGCTAGGAAAAATGGAAGAAAGTATAATTTTCATGCATACAGCTTACAGTAAAACTCAGTGGTTTATACCAAAACCCTTTGTCAGTGTTTCATTGTATCCCACTGTGAAGGCTACAGCATAGCAAAACACATAGCTTACAGGAGGCCAGTAAAAGAAATCCAGTTCTACATGCTTTTCCTAGCTTTAGTAGGAAAACATAATCCCATTTCAACAAATGAGTTGTTTATTAATGCATTAAAAATGAGAAGACATGTATATTAATGGATACAGTGTTTATGTAAGAGATTCAGGAAGCTCACTCTTCAATACTCTGGAATTAAAGCACTCTCTTGATTTTATTAAATGATGGACTGCTTAACGCTGACAATCTGATGGGGAGGAGAGTGTAAAAAATACAGGTGCTCTCCATTAGCTTAACATATCTTTGCTTGCCATTACTTTCTGTGTAGTTCACATTTGCATTTTGAGAGAAGGAAAAAACATCAAACCAAGCTCTTTAGTAGATGCTTTACATATTAGTACAAATTGAGAGTAAGAGACTTCATGCGGAGGTAAAAACGAGTGGCAAGGGAATTAAGATCGACTCCTCTAGAGTCACATTAGTGCATACCACAACTGGTGGGTTGTGCTTTTGTCTTATATTGAGGTCAGCTGAAAGAGTCTTTTAAGCTAGAACGAAGAAATGTAAGTGAAAATCAACTATACATAATTTTTAAGTCTCTAGAGCAGTATTAAGATACAATACTAATATTTTACTTTGTTCAAAACCAGGCACTATTTATAAGCAAAATAATAATGAAACCAATACTAAAAATATGTACCGAATTCACTACTTTGTACAGAAATATGTTCCATAATGCCTTATTCAGAAGTCTTTTCAGATGCAAAGATGGAAAAAAGGCATTTTTTCTTTTGGTAAAAAATCATTAATATATTCAAGGTTTAACTTTCCTTTTACAAGTGTTTCTGAGTGTACCATATGGCACCAGTTAGACTTGAAGGTTTTCATTTGCTTTTTAAAAATCTGAGTGAGGCTTCCTTTCATAAGCTCATACATACTGGTTATTTTTTAATAAGCATAAAACTTCTATATAACACCAAATGCATGATTTAACAGGAAGGAATAAAAAATACATGGCAATATAATAATTGGCTCATTTAGTTAGGAGCACTTTTGACGCTCAGTCACAAAGGATAAGCAATCATTAGCTCATTAGCTCAAGTTGGAGCCAGCACTTATTTTTTTTAATAAGTGCTGGAATCCATATCTTGACAAATTGTGAAACGCCTGTCCCCTTTTCTGCGCCCCCTCCCTAGTCCTATATTCACACAGAGGAGTGAGCTTGTTCCTGCCAACTAAGTCAGTTGGGATGGAAGCGTTCACGTATTTCAGCAGATGTGTGTCAACATTGCTCTGCAAAAAGAAGATTTTATCCTGCCTTGGCACACACCATCCCCAAATAAAAAGCACTAAAATTCTGTACTTTCACTAGAACTCTCCTGTAATAAAAATACACTTGAAGATTATAATAGAAGAGATTGGAAGGTTTGAATGTACTTGCTAAAATTGTTCACTAGCAGGCCCCGTTGATAGTAAAGAGGGAAGAAGAGTTTCAGACGAAGACGTCATTTGAAAAACCTTTAAGAAATTGGAATAGAATCTATACTAATAAATGAGGTGGCCCTTCTGGAGCCTTATCATATTTCTGATAATGGCACTAGTATGGTTAACCTAGTGTAGATCAACATATTTTGGTAAACTGGTTACTTTTCAAGTTTGAAGGACCTAATGTTTTATACTAGGTTATGAACTGTTTATGTTAGTTTCTAAAAGGTGTATTCTTTCCTTGGGAGAATTTCCTTTGTTTTTCAGCTATACAAATTTCCCCAGTAAAATAGGAAAGAGAAAGTGTACATCTAAATGTAAAATGGAGATTAAACAAAAAAAGGAAGGCATTGTGTGTAGAATGAAAAACTAGTTGTTGTTGGATTCCTTTGTATTAAAAATTGAATTCCTTCAAAAATTTTACAATTCTAAAGTCGACACTTGAAAGGATAAATTACACATTCAACACTCCTCTGACTTTTATAACTTCATCCACTTGTGTATTCAATAAATATTACTTGAGCATACATTATTTGTTATGAAATACTCAAAATTCTTAGGATTGATACAAAGGTTGCAAATGACATTCTCAAGAAACTAATAGTTCACAAAAAAGAGGCAGTCACAATGACAAGAATTATGGCTGAGCTATAGCGCCAAACAGCAAGTTACTCAAAAGATGTGACTTAGACAGAACTTTGAAGGATTAGAAGGAGTTTTTCTGGCAAAGAAGGGAGAAAAGATGGACAAAACTTTAGGGAAGTAAAAGAACACAATACAGGTGAAGAAAGGGCTGAAGCTGATGCAATTTTAATGGCAGTGTGGTGGTTGAATGTGACAGGAAGTGAGGGGGAAGCTGTAGATTTAACGGCTTTGCATATTGCCTCTGTGTACTTACTCTTTATCCAACCAACAGGGAAACACTGGAGAATTTTAATCATAGTAATGGAAAAAGGCAGGATGTAGGTTGACAGGAATAAGATGAGAAAAGAAGATATGGCAGTAATATCGGTAAAAAATAAAGGGGACCTGTGTAATTAGTAGTGGCAGAGCTATAAAGATGTGTAGGAAGGAAAAAAGGAAAGGATGTGGTGGTAAGGTGTTAAGTAGAGAAGATCTTTCCTAGGGTGTCTGTCATTCTGCTTTGAGAGCTTGAGCAGGTGGTAGCACTAATCTTCAAACTGGGGAATATAGGAAGAGGATCAGGTGTAGGGATAGGGAAGAGATGGAAACAAGTGAACAAAGCATTTTGTGTTTTACAGGTTGAGTTTGCAGTGCCCCCAACATATAACACAGATATTCAGTGGGAATTTGAGTATCTGCATCTTCAAGAAAGGAGTTAATGATGTGGGAGAATCTTTAACATGTAATGGTATTCAAATAAGGGATTTCATCAAAACTCACTTTAGAGTAAGAAGAAAGGAGAGCCAATGGCATGCTACCTGGAACATCAATAGTTAAAGGGAAAGTGAGCAAACTAAAAGCATCAAGGAACAAAGATAGAGAAGCAGAGAAAGTAAGGAAGACATGGACAGAGCAGAATTGTGGAAGTTATGATCAGGTAAAAATATAAAACAGAAAGAGTGATTAAGTGCAGATGATTACACAGAGGTCTAATGACATAAAGCTCAGGTTAATTATATCACTAGTGACTGTCAGGAGAGGCTTTCAGAATAGGAGGAACAGAAATCATCCCATAGTGCTCTAAAAAGTGAGCAGGAAGTTTCAAGAGGTTGGATGATAAAACTGATAAATATTTAAAAAAAATAAAATTGGTTTATTGGACAATGATGTGTAACCGCAGAATCTTCCTTTATGTTTTCTGGAGAAATTAAATGCTAGAAATGAGAGAAGGATCTGTTGCTCCACATAATTTTCCAGAAGAGATTTTCTTTTTGGTTAAAATTTACTGAAATATGTTTTGAAAATGAGAAGTGGAGAATTTTATTAATGCTAATAAAATGATAGGTGAGGTGATTTGGAGAGGAAATGAGGAAGAAGTCAAGATAAAACTGGGGTAGGAGTCAGAGACAGAGCTAAGAGGGTTGAGTTTAAGATTCCAAAGGCAAATATTTTGAGGTAAGATTCTAAGCTATAGCTATGGATGCAGGTTGCCAAAATGGAGCAGTAAAACAAAATGAAGCAATATTTAAGTTGAAAGGTGAAGAAGTGTAAGTGGTAGCCTCACGAATATTTGCTCCTAAATATATGGGAAAAATTACAAGGCAGAAAAACCTGGATTTTGAAACCAAGGTTATTACAGTTTGTGGGAAGGCAATAATGAATGACAGCAATAAGAAGTGGACTTACCAGAAAACATAGTAAAAATGAGGGTGCAGAAAACTGTTGGCCAAGGACATGAAACTTCTACTTATGAGGGAAGAAATGGAGGCCTTGACTTAGTTTTAGAGGCACATTTAAGCAAGGGAGGAAAAAAAAAGGTTCTATGTGATGTATAGAAGTTTATTAAAAAGAAACAATTATCTTAGAGGATACCATTTACCATCAAAGCAAGCAACCGACTCTACTTTTCAAAGTCTATTTCTATCCAGTAAAGCTAATCTGGCCATTGTTAAGTAGTTTCACTTCAAAGAGGCTAGCATTTCTTTCATTCTGCTATGTGTTGAGCACTTACTAATCACTTGTGAGTGAATTTTACTAAATTGAATAGCCTAAAAATTATTTCCTGCTGTTCTTGGTTTAGGATGTTGGACTCTCAGAATATGGAGGTTCCAGGTGTCTGGTTCTACTCTGCATTCAGAAGCCAAGACTGGGTTGCCTTTCTAAGATTCTGATATACACTGTTTTAAAAAATGTTACTGCTACCATAATAACAAATTGTATTTGGAGAGAGTCAGTAATAAGAGTGAGTAATGCAAGGGGGTTGCAGTTAGCAAATTAAAATAATTTTTACTGAAACCATTATTAACCTATAGCATACTTGAGCTCTAACTTTTTAGGTTGAGGTCCTTAGTGTGTAGCTTAAACCCAGTGAAATTGTCTCCTTATTTTAAGGCAGGCACACCAGTAAGGTATTCAGTTCCCAAACTCTGAATGCTTTGCCATCTGCTTAGTTCAAATGGATGTGAGGATTCATCTCCTGTTAGACTTTATTAAGTTTGCACCAACATAGCATTTTAACCTCTAAACACAGGAAAAGCAACAAACAGGTGAAGATCAACAAACGCTGCAGGAAGATTTTAAATGACTAATCAGATGGAAGAAACGTCTAAAAAGAGCAGGCAGGAAAATGGAATGCCAACTGTTGTAGCCACAAGCCTGAGAAGGTGAGAATAGATGGCTGCCTGCCAAGGAAACCTCAGGCCCCATAAATTCAATGTGTTATTACAAATAGACTCCCTGGTGTGGGGTACACACACACACACACACACACAATCCTTGTATACACACTCGAGGAAGCAACAGCAAAAATTTTTAAAGGGACTTACGAAAAGCATCAGGGATTTGTTGGGGGAACTTCTACACCCTAGATTTAGGCTGAAGAAAAAGTCTTACAGGGAATGATCAGTAAGATATAGAATCAGTTACAAAATGAATTTTAGAATCAAGAAAATGAGGGTCAAAGTCATGGTTTCATCACTAGATGATAGTTTGCCTTGCACAAGTTCTGTAACACTTGGCAGCTTCCACTTCAGATTAAAAATGAGGATTAAGAACGGTCCCTATGTTTAGGGCTGTGAAGGTAACTGAACATGGACATCCGGGAAGGGTCTTCCAGCTGAGGTTGTCATCAGGGAGCCCTTCACCCCTGCTGGCCACTGGCAATTAATTACTGCCCTTTTCCAACTGTGTCCCACTTTCTTTTAAACAGTAACTTTAAAGTAATTTTCAGGAGGCTTATCTTTGCCTTTCAAATATGGTTCTATGTTCTCCTTCGATGCAACCCGAGTCCTCATAAAATTTAGAGGTCTCTTTTCCTGTGTAAGAAAGCTTCAAGCAATTCACACCCTAAAATCCGTCTTCTTATCATCCAAATACATTCTTTCTTTCTCCCTCTTAGTCCAGCAGTTGTCTTCCTTTAAGGTTCATTTCAACCCTTTACGAAAATCCAAGCTCTGTCTATGCCCTGAACTCCTGTATTAATAATCACTTATTGGCTCTTTTAGAATTCTTATAATACCTACAAAAGTACATCAGAAGATACTTTGTTGGCCAATTAATCAATTTTATTTTTAAATGTGTATCTACAAGAATTTGTATTGTCAATACTCACGACTTAGATATTTCTATAACTTTATCATGACACAAACTTAATGCCCTTAAAAATACCCTATAAATGCCTATTCCCTGTTTTCCTAGCGTTTTAGTAAAATTTGTGGCTTACTAGCCACTATATTCCAAACTACATTTTATTTCTCATTACTTAATAATTTCTGAAAACTAAGCAGTGGGAAAAATAGAGAAAAAACTTTTAACCCCCCCCATGATAAACCCTTTCTACCTAGGTATGGTTACAATAAATTTATCAGTTATGTCAATAACAGGATCTAATGTAATCAGATTTCTGCAAATATTTTTGGACCCTTATGATCTATTAGACAGCGTTCTGCATCTTGGAAATGTAACAGTGACCAGACAGATAATGTCTTCTGAATAAAAAAAGCATGAATAAATATGATATTTTCAGATAGTGATGAGATACAATAATAGAAATAAAGCAAATGAGTAGGATGGTTAAACAAGTGAGAAGGTTAGATACAATAGTCAGTGTAGTCTTAGATGTGGATATGACATTTAAGCTAAACTCTATGTGATAGAAGGGTACATTCCAGACAGAAGCATCCTAAATTCAAGGGTTAACAAGCAAAGTTATACCTGTAAGCTCAATAAAGCCAACTGAGAATATAGTGAAAGTAAAATATTTCAGGATTCAGATCATTTAAAAATTTTGTAAGCAAGAGAAAGACATGTTAGGTGTAAAGTTTTAGGAAGAGAATCAATACAATCTAACTGAAATTTTTCAAAGGCCCCTCTCAATGCTGTATGAAGAAATGGTAGAAGAAGACAAAGATAGAATCAGAGAGATCACTTAATAGGGTGCTTTAATAGTTCAAATGGTAGACTATAGTAGCTCGGATTCTTATATGGCAATAAAGATGCTGAAAAATTGGTCAGTTTGTTCACAATTCTGGAGGCAAAATCTACAGCATTGTTGCTGGATTGAATGTTTGGTTAAGGGAAAGGCCACATGGGCAACTGAGTGGAGGGTGACATCATTAACTAAGATGGGGTTAGATTTGAGGGAGGAGGAGAATTTAAAGGGAAGGAAATAGACGAGAGTGAATTTTGTAATTTTAATGCAACACAAGTTTTTATTTCTTTCATTTCTAGTAGTTCTACGTATTTATTTATTTATTTATTTATTTATTTATTTATTTATTTTTTGTGGGTACCGGGGGGTCGACCTCAGGACCTTACGCGCCAACAGGCACCTGTGCCGCTGAGCGATATCACCGGCCCCTTTTTCGTATGTGGGATCCGGGAGTCGAACTCGGGCCCTCACGCTTGCAAGGCAGGCGCTTATGCCGCTGAGCCATCTCACCGGCCCTCTTTCTTTATTTTAAAATGTGTTTTGTCAATTTTTAGTTTTCTTTGTAGATAATCTTAAGTTTCTGTTTTTATAAACAAAAGTTTGGGATAAGTCTATGATGAAAAGATTTATAGTTTTTTTCTGTTGTCATTTTTTTGTTGTTGTTTGTTTCATTTTGTTTTTGGTATTGGTATTTTTCCTTCATGGTGTCTTATTTCCCTGTGTTCCCAATTATCTTAAATGATGTAGTTAAGTAAGTAGTGATAATTTAAGGTTTAGAATGCATGTAACTACATCATGAGTTTATGACTTATTATATTGCAAGGCCTCTAGAGGTAAAAGCAATTGAAAATCAATTTAAACTACATCTATGACCAAAATCACCCTTGCCCCTATAATGCAGTGTACTGAAAATCATGCTAGAATGATTTATGAGGATTTATATATTTCTGTTTTACCCTCTTTTCAAGAAATTAACGTCTTTGGTGTCTCTATGTTATATTTCTAATCGCTGTACCTTTATAACTGACATCCACAAATTAAAGGGGGAGAAATTTAATCTGGCTCATGGTTTCAGAGGTTTCAGTCCAAGACCAGGTAGCTTCAAGGCAGGAACACCATGTGAAAGGATGTGTGGAGCAAAGCTGCTCACCTCATGGCAGCCAAGAAGCAGATTGCTGGGGAAGAATGCCAGTCAGAGACATGCCCTCCAGTGCACACCCCCAGTGACACACCTCCAACTGGGCTCCACCTGCTAACAGCACACTGAGCTATGAAACATGAGTGGACTAATCCATTGATAAGTATAGTGCCCCATGATCCAATCACCTCTCTAGGAGTCTATTAGTCCAATCAAACTGACAAGAAAGTTTAACTATAACATTCTGTGCCTTTTCAACTTGATACCTAAACATACCTTTTTAAACCATACCTAACATTTAAAACAGACAATAAATAAGCTGATGTAACTATTCAGCACAATAATTTCTTCCCCAAAATTTCAACAGTTCCAACATTTATCAAAAATCCATGTCAGTATCCTCTAAGACTGAAGATAAACTCTTACCTGTAAATCTCTATAAAAACAAAAAGCAAGTTTCTTAGTCATCAAACACAATGGCACAGGGTAAACATTTCCATTACAAAAGGGAGGAATAGTGGGGTAGAAAAGAATAGGACCAAAGCAAGAGCAAAACCCAGCAGGGCAAACATTAACTCCTAGAGCTCCACGTTGAGCATCTGGGGCACATGGCGGTGATATTTGAGTTACAAAGGAGTTGGGTGGCTCCATGCCTATGATCTTGCTGGTTACATGACACTCTCTTAGAGTGGCTCTGCTTGCTGCCTGCAGCTTTTTTCGACAGATATCTATGTCTCTCACATCTCTGGCTTCCTGGGGTCTTTACTACACCTTTGGCTTTATTCCCACAGCTTCATACAACCCTCCCATGCAGGGCCACATTGTCTGGCTTCTCAGGTTTTCCTTTGAAATCTGGGTAGCAGCCTAAGTGACTCCACAACTTTTGAATTCTGCATGCCTAAAAAACCAGCATCAAGTGGATAACACTACTGTGTCACCAGCATGAGGAGTATCTAGGGTTCCCTGGAGCAATGCTGCAGTGGCCTCTGCATACCTGGATAATTGGCAACAGTGAAATGAATCCCAGAGAACAAATTCCCTATGCAGCTCTCCTCAAGCAGAGCAAGAAGTTCAGGGGCTCTTGTAGCCTTTAGCCTGCAGTGAAGTCTTGCTGATTCCTGAGATTCCCTCAAGGCATTTTTCTTCTTGTCCCAGTTCAAAGTACTTGGTTTCTTTCAAATGGCTCTAATATCTTCAGCAACCACACTCTCCTTTACATACACTTCTTTTCCTGCCAAACTGAAAAGTTTTCACATCTTTCAGCTCTATTTTTAGCTCCTGATTTTCACTGCAGATCTGACTAAAAGCAACAATCAATACCATGCATAGCCTGATCATTGGAGCTGCCTTGAAATTTCCTCCACTACATCAATGAGTCTATCACCCTTAAATATATTTCCCTGCAAAGTCTCAGGACAAGGAGAAATTTTTAAATGAATTGTTTGCCAGAATGTAACATGAGGGCCGGTGAGATAGCTCAGCAGCATAAGCACCTGCCTGGGAAGAGTGAGGTCTTGACTCCTGGTACCCACATATGAGAAAAGGGCCGGTGATATCGCTCAGCGGCACAGGCGCCTGCTGGCATACGAGGTCCTGAGGTCGACCCCCGGTACCCCCCCAAAAAAAGAATGTAATATGAATAGCCTTTAGTTCAATTCCTGATAGACTATTTGCTCCCAAATGAAACCTCATGAGCACAATTTTTACTGTCTACCTTGTTATCAGCATTCTGATCTTGTGAACCCCAACCAGAATCAAGCTCTTCTTACAATATTCTAGGTCATTTCTAGCCTGTGTTTCCAAACCTTTCCAAATTCCTCCATGAAACTAGTTCCAAAGATTTCTGGGCCATATAGTCAGGTATACTCAGCAATGATTCAACTTCTTGGTCCCAAGTTTGGATATTCAGCTTTCACATTGCTGGGACATACCTGATATACAAAGAAAGAGGGGTTTAGTTGAGCTCATGATTTCAGGGATTCAGTCAAAGGTAAGCTAGCTCTAAGGAAAGAAAATCATGGTAAAAGGGCATAGAAGAGCAGAGCTTCTCTCTTTGGGGCAGAAGGGAAGCAAACTGCAGAGGAAGAGAATTATCAAGAGATATATTTCCAAGGGCACACTCCCTGTGATCCATTAGCTACTGGGTCTCATCTCCTAAAATCATATTCAGCTATGAACATCCATGGATTTATCACACTAATGAGTAGAATCTCCCATGATTCAATCACCTCTGCAGAGCTCTCTTAATCGACTCAAGTTGACAAACAGCCATGATAGTATTCCAGATCATTGTTGGGAGAGTTTCGAATTAGGTTCCCAAATTTTTATGGGTCTTGGCTTTTGATTTTTGTTCTTCTCATCTTGGAACATCTACTGTTCTCAGTTATCTTTCTCAGTTTCAATTTGATCTCTGCTTTCAACATAATTTCTTATTGCCTTATCAAATTTCTGTTGCTTTTCAGAAGACTAAAATACCTCTTTACTTCTTTTATTTCTCTGTAGAAGGGAAGAATCGGTACAACTGTTTAGATCTATCATTATGGGAAACAAAGTAAAATGTTTCATTTTGTACATGTAAATGATTAAATGCTTGATATTAAACTAAATGGAAATGTTAAGTGGGAAAATGGATACATGAGTCTAAAACTCTCAGGAGAATCCTATGTAGAGGGATAATTTAGGGAGACATTGACATATGGATGTCTCTTAAAGCCATGGGATCAGATAAGCTCCCTTAAGATGTGAATGTAGATAAAGAAAATAGTCAAATGCCAAAGACCAGAAACTTTAGAATATAGAGATCAGAAAAAGAAAGGAAAGCCATCAAAGAAAACTAGGAAGAAGTAGCCAGTGATATTTGAAGTAAACCAGGATATCATGGTTCTACTAAAGGTAAAAGAAAAAAATAGTTCAAGAAAGAAAAATAGCCTGTCAATACTCTCTCAAGTACTTGTGAAAGACTAAGTAAATGAAGAAAACAAAACTAAGAAGACATCATTGATTTGAGCAATATGGAACCCAAAGCACAAAATTTCCAGCCGGTCGCAGTAGCATATATTGTTATCCCTGCACTTGGGGAGGCTGAAGTAGGAGGATCACAATTTAAGCCCAGGCTGGGCAACTTGGTTAATTAACAAGACTCTGTCTTTAAAAAAAAGGGCTAGAGACTTAGTTCAGTGCAAATACACTGGGTTCAATTCCCAGTACTGAAAAAAATAAAACAACCAACACATTTTTCAGGAACAGTGTGACAACAAACCTGTTACAGTAGTCTGTGCAGTAATAGAAAAAGAAATGGAGGCATTGAGTGCAGACAATCTGTACCACTTTTCTATGAAAGGGAAGAAAAAAGTGGGGACATAAAGGAGAATTTATGATCAAGGTGGATGGTATTTTTTTTTTTGTGGGTACCGGTGGTCGAACTCAGGACCTTGCACGCCAGCAGGCACCCATGCTGCTGAGCGATATCACCGGCCCTTTTTTCTTATGTGGGTACCTGGAGTTGAACTCAGGACCTTGCGCTTGCCAGGCAAGCACTTATGCCGCTGAGCTATCTCACCGGCCCAAGGGTATGTTTAAATACAAGATGGCATGGGATTTCTTGGTAAACTAAGAGAAAGAAATGGCTAGTGTAGGAAAGAGTAGGGATAATTGCAAGTGGAAGATGTTTAGAAAGGGAAGAGGAAAGGGAAACAGCAGTCCATGGGATTGGAGAAAATTTGTTCACTGTGATTAAGAAGGAAAGCAAAGCAAGTGAGTTGAGGTCTAGGCAAATTTGTACAAAGGGTAGTTAAGAATGTATATTTTGGTTGGCTATATTAGTCTGCATGGAGGACAGAATTATTTCCCCAGTGTTTCTTATCTCTGACAGGAATTTATACACTGGAGAGGATAACAAAGACACATAAGTGAGACATAAAATTATAAAAGGATCTCAACAATTTGCTACTTATGGAATTAGTATGTTTCAAATAATTGAAGTAGAGCCATAGATAAGACAGATGTCATGTGTGTGTGTGTGTGTGTGTGTGTGTGTGTGTGTGTGTGCATCTCCAGAACACAGAACTGTGACCAGTGGATAGAAATTACAGGCAAGTAGACTTCAGTTCATAATAAAGGTGGTCTTTGTCATGATTGGAATTTTGCAACAGTGAGGCTGTGATGTTCCCTTTACAAAAAATGTTCATAGAGCTGGTTGAATTCCACATGGACATTGAGGAGATAATTCATGCCTTGAAATGGAAAACTATCTTAGACACTTCAATCTGTACCAGAAGTCAGTTTCTTGAATCTTGTGACTGGTTCATCTTTTCATATCACTTTTCAGCATTATCTATTCTTTATGCTTTGCTCTCAGGTGTAGTATTATAGCATCCCAAATGTACTCAATGGAAACTTTGAAATAAGTTGTAAGACAAGAAATATAGTTTGGGCTGAATTTTTTGATCATATTTTGCAAGCTTTGTAGACAAAATCGTGCCGTGTGCTAGAAATCCTCTGATCCAAGTTTGTCAGAGAAACTTGAGAAATCAAATAAGAGATTTTCATTGTCTTCTTTTTAATGCTTTTGAACTCGAGTCTGTGTATGAGATACTTCAATGGGTTTATTGCTTAATTAATTAGAGATGAGAAGAATCAAATTTTAAAGAGAATTGTAGATTACAGAATTGGCTGTTCAGCAATGACATGAACTAATTTGACAATTGAAGGGTCAGTACCTGCAAAAGTAAGGACATTGCTTACAAGCATCAGCATCCAACTAGTAACAATGTGCACGCCAGGATAATGAACTTAAAACAATAGTAATTAACAGGCTAAGACAAAGGATTAAAATAAAAAATGAATGGCGCAGTGCTTTCCACTTGCTTGTAAAACAGCATTAAGCCAACTTAATCCATTTTAATTCATTGTGAAACCTGCAGTGCAAATGAGATGGATTCAAGGGTCAGGTTCAGCTCCTGAGAAAGTGCGATACATTCACCTGTGACAATTCTTTCTGGAATGATAAAGTAAAGGAAGTCTCTTAAGAACGCTGAGTGACTCCATAAGGTCCCCTGAGATCAGGTGTCAAAGTTGTCTATCAGAGTCCTGAAAAGAAAAAAGGGGAGCATTACTCAATGCATTGTGAGACAGTTGTCATTGACTGATCAGGCCTTTGAAGAAAGCTTTCACAGTCAATGAACCCACCTGAATAGATGAAAGCCAGACAGCTTCTGACAAACGAGAGTCTATGGAATATTCATTGTGCATCTGGGAGGGAAAGATTAATGTATTAGAAATTAAAATGGGACCAGAATGTATGATCTTGCTCTAACACTTGGCCAGACCTGTGTCACCCACTGCTAGTGCCTGAAGTCGACAGACCATTCTGCCAAGGTAACTGAGAATCATTAAGCATCCTGCTATTGTGCACGGTGAATAATGAAACTTTCCCCCTATTCTTTGCCTGGAGCTGACAATGAATAATTCTGGAGCTATTTGCAATGTTAACAGCACCTATCTTGCCCATCCATTCCTTTATGATAAGGATGGAAATATGCATTTCAACCGTCCGCACAGATACTGATTCACAGGCATTTCAAAGGACACCTGTCACTCAAGCGAAGGACCTGTCAGTCTCCAACGTATGATGGTGCCGAGAAAATGGCCAAAAAGATTATCTGTACTTTATTTCTCCCCCTTTTTTCCCAGATTAAAACACTCTTACATTTGCCATAGACTGACAGGTGATTTATAGTGGCAACTGTAATGTGTTTAAGATCAGAAAAAAAGCTATTCTCTTAGGCAGGCATATTCTTCCCAGGTTTACAACTGTATCCCGTATACTATCGCACATGTGATCTAGACCCTACAAAATGTCATTATGTTGGATATTAGAAGCATTTAATCTGTTTGCTGACATAAAGGTGACATTGCCAGAGCTGCACTTTTGACGTCAGTACCGGGGAAAATTTATTTTTAGGTGATTATAAGTAGTCTGGAATCCTTACAGTGTGACCAGCTTGCACTGAACATCTTCATTAAAATTATGTGTGACAACTGAAGATTGTTCTTTATCAATATATCACTGAACATGTAGTTCAGATCAGAAGAGCCTTCATAATTAACAGAAATTCATGTCACATATTCTAAAGATTAGAGGACAGCCTCCAAAGAAATTCTTAATGTTTTCTTCCCTAGAAAAAAATTGTAACCACTTTTTAAATCTTCAAAGATTGTCAAAGTTCTAGTCTTCTGAACTACATCTGTGCCTCCTGTTAGGTTCCCAATTGTTTTATTGAACAAGTTATTCTACCTCTTTCTCCTATAGTTAAATCAGTGATTCAATCAAATTATAAATTTGTAAACCTCAAAAAGGTTTACTTTCCTTAACCCCGCTGAATGTCGCCTACATTCCTCTTCCTATCAGAGTGTTAAAGGTCCTTCTTGTTTTCTTTTTGAGATTATTGAGTTCATCATACTCCTTTTTGAGCCTGTGGAAATTCTTGGAAAATGTTTTAATGGTACCCATGTACAGAAGAAGGCTTTATTTGTTACATTCAAGAACTGGACTGTAGAGTTCTTCTGTTTCTTGCTGATGAATAATTCCTGCCTTCCTTCTTGCAGTGTGGTTCTTATAAATGGTGATCTTTTCTTCTTAAAATTATGATTTTATAGCTGGGTGTGGTGGTGCATGCCTGTAATACCAGCACTCGAGAGGCTGAGGCAGGCTGGATCACTGCAAGCTCGAGGCCAGCCTGGGCTATGTAGTGAGTTCAAGGCCAGCCTGCATTACAAAGCAAGACTTGGTCTCAAAAAACAAAAAATAAAAAATATATATACATATAACTTTATGACTTTTATGGAATATATTATAAACCAGAGAACTGTTCTGATAAAAAATGGTCCCAAATATCTCTAGTACCAAGGGTTCTGTTGTGGCAAATTGCAATGAACTTTATTGCTTTGTACTAGATGATAGGTAATAGATGGATAAGAAGATAGTTAATTTGGCCTTAGAAAGAAACTAAATATGAAGCTCCAAACTCATTACAAATCATACAATTATAATAAAATTCAAAGGGATAGAATACATTTAAAATTATCATAACAAAACATCGTCCCACAAAGCATTATTTTAATGACAGTGGAAGAGGCAAAGAGATAAATCGGGAATCATCTTGGGCACAGCGTGTGAAGAATCCTTAGGAGCCAGATTCAGATACCCAGGTCTGCCAGCATTCCCACGAGGGATCATGAACCCTGTCATTCTCTTCCTCACTGATAGTGTATTTATTGTAACCAAAGTCTATAATCATTATAAATAATTCTTCCAGTGTCAATTTCTAAAACAAAAAGCAGATTTATGATATCTGTAAACCTTCACCAGGAATTGTTGGGAATGTCATCTGCAGCATACTATCTGTAATAAAATACACAATAAATCTACTAGGGACCAATAGAATGACAAGTGCTTGTTACTTGGTTGAGCACTGAAATGTTGGTCACCTCAGACATTCTCCAGAGAGACTCATTTAAAATGGTTTCTTTTTAAACAGCTCTTCTACTTCCCTAAGTATTTATGTGTTTTCATCTATATTCCTAAGGGCTTAAGGTAGATTTCCTCTTTCCCTTCCTAATAATATCAATCTGAAATCTACCTATGTTTTTCAAAGCACTCCTTTGAGATACTTTTATTGTCCCATATTATAGAGGTGGAAATATCATGAAGTCTTATTAGTTAGTAATCACCGTAGTTAGGTCTAACCTCAGCCAGTTTGACTCAAGAATCTACTCTCTAAGGTATGATTCCTGACTTAGTTGTGAATGGTATTTTGTCTTAGCATGAACTTTTAATCAGGGAGGAACTAAATGACTAGCATACATAAAATTTATACTCTTTTTTTTTCAGCATTGGAGGTTGAACCCAGGACCTTTGCAGTAAGGTATATCCCCAACACTTCTGATTTTTAAATTTTGAATGAGGGTCATTCTAAGTGCCTAAATTGCCCAGGGTGAGCTCAAACTTGAAGTCTTCCTGCCTCAGCTTCCTAGAGTGCAGGGATTGACAGGTGTGAGCTACAATGCCCAGCAAAATGGGCATTTTGCCCAGCAAAATTTATTATACCTTTGACCATAATCTTGAGACATGAATTTGTTGTCATGCAATGGGTAACAACAGAAACTACTTGATAAGTGGGTATTAAGTAATGGTAAAGATAAGTTAATTTAATAATGTCAACTGAATTATGTATTGAAGTACCAAAAGAGGGAAAACATTTATTTTTTAAACCCTGTATGTTATTACATTACATTATTTATTCTACTCTGGTTTTTCTCTATCAATGCCTAATTCTGCTAGCACCATTGGGTAATAAATCTTAAATGCTGAGATTGTATGTACAATGTTTAATTGAGACAATACAATATACCAGTGTAACTTTTTCTTCCTGGGATATTGAACAATCAATATCACTTCAGGTAAGGATAGAATAGCAATAGTACGAAGCATTATTTCATATTTTCAACTTTGTTAGAAAGTTGAACCAAGCTGTAGTGACTTTTATCCCTATCAATTGGTCTATTTTTAGCATGTCTTTTGATTTATATTTTATCAATAGATATAAATTTGCAGATTTTATCAGTTGACATTAAATTTTATATGTGAAATTAAATGAAGTACTCTAGTAGTCCAGAAACTAACAAAGATAGTGTTTGCAACTAACTACTTACAGTCTGCTCAATATGAGGCAATAACTGCCCAGATCTGGGGAAAAATGGTACCAAAGGGAGAGAGATTCCTGAACCGTGTGATCTCAGTTAATCCTTGGTAGAAATATGGCTTGTAGACAGTCAAAATCCTCATTTCCACTCCTGTATGGAACCTATTTTCAGGAATTTGTCTTTTAACTGCAGAAGAAGGAAAATGATTCTGAAGGTAGATAGGAGCATGTTACATTCATCCCACACAGACTCCAGCAGCTGGCTCCAAGGATTCTGAAAGAACGTTTTCACCATCTTAGCTGAGTTTATTCCTAGCTGTCTTATCCTTTTTGTGGTATTGTAAATGAAACTTTTTTTAACTCCTTTTTGAGATAATTCTGAATTGTCCATGCATAGAAATGCAGCTGTTTTTATATGTTGATTCTGTATCCTGCAACATTATTTAATTCATTTATTCTAACAGTTTTACAGTGTATTTAAGTCTTTCTATATACAAGGCCATGAAATGTGCAAACAATTTTACTTTCTTCTTTCTGACTTAGATGAATTTTACTTTTTTTCTTGCCTGATTGCTTTGGTTAATACCTCTAGTACTACATTGAATAGAAATAGCAAGAATAGTCATCCTTGTCTCAGATGAAAAGCTTTCAGTTTTTCTTCCTGTATAGTATCAGTGGGCTTTCATATGTAAAACTTTTAGAAGACGCTGAGTGTGGAAATGCATGCCTGCATAGCAGCTACCCAGCAAGCTGAAGCAAGATGATCACTAGTTTGAGACCAGCTTGGGCAACTTGGCAACATTCTGTCTAAAATTTTTAAAGGTGGAGGGGTACTGCTGGGGATGTAACTTAGTGCTCCTTGAGTTTAGTCTCTACTACTACAAGAGAAAGAATGCTCTTAGAAGAGAACACAGGGAAAAAGTTTTATGACATTGGTTTTGGCAATGATTTCATGAATAAGAAAACAAAAGGACAGGTAACTAAAATAAACAAATGGGACTACATCAAACTAAAAACCTTCTGCACAGCAAAGAAAACCATCAACAGAATGAAAAGGCAACTTACATAATGGGAGAAATACTTTCAAACCATATGTCTAATGAAGGGTTAATCTACAAAATATGCAAAAAACTGTTAGAATTCAGTTGTCAAAAATAAATGAATAAAACAGTTTTAAAATGGGCCAGGGTCTTGAATAGACATTTATCTAGGGAATACATACAAATGGCCAATAGGTATATTTTGAAATGCTCAATGTCACTATTCATTAGAGAAATGCAAATTAAAACCTACACATGCAATATCTCCTTACACCTGTCAGGATGGCAATTATCAAAAAACGAAAGTAAGTGTTGGCAAGGATATGGAAAAACTGGAACTCTCTGCATGCGATTAGTGAGAATACAAAATGCTATGGAAAACAGTAGTGATGCTCCTCACAAAGTTAAAAGTAGAACTACCATATGATGCACCAAACCCACTTTTGGATATTTATCTAAGGGAACTGAAATCAGGATCTTGAAGAAATAGTTCTGCTGTATTCACTGAAACACTGTTTACAATGGCCAAGTGGTGGAAACAACTTAAACATGAAGTGAGAGATGAATGCATTTTTATAATGTGGTATGTACATGTAAAAAATACTAGCCATCCTTAAAAAGAAGGCAATTCTGCAATATTCCATAACACAGATGAAATTGATGCTAAGTGAAATAAACCAGTCATGGAAAGACAAACAGCATAATTCCACTGATATAAGGTATCTAATGTAATCAGATTCATAAAATCAAAGACAGGACAGTGGTTGCTAAAAGCTAGAGGAGGGGGTAGTGGGAAGTTGCCAAATTTTAAGCATGAAGTTAAAATCAAGCAAGATGAACAAGCTCTCAAGTTCTGCTGTACTGCACTGTAGCATGAGCCAATGGTAACCTATGATCAACTTAAAAGTTTGTTGACAGGGCTGATCTCATATTAACTGTGTGGGGATAATAAAAATTAACTAAGAAAATAAGAAAAACACCCAGGGAAAGTATTGTTTCTTGTATAAATTATGCACACATTTGTTACTTTAAAAATATAAATGTGCATTCTATATTCTTCATTTGTAACCATAATCTGATTAAATTTAGGAAACTGAAATTAAATTTTAAGAGAAGAAATTTCTGGTGGTGTTGTGTATTTGGTGGTAGAAGAAAAACATACTCTAAGTGGAAAATATGTACGAGCTTTCAAAGACTTGGTCTAAAAAGAAACCTCGTGTTAATATGTAGATTGATTATATACTGCAATGATGTAATTTTAATTGACATAGTAATTGTATATATTTAAGGAGCACAGTGTGACATTTCAGTATATGTATACAACACATACAAATCAAATCAGGGTAACTGGTATGTCCATTACCTTGGACATTTACTGTTTGTGTGTTTGTGTGTGTGTGTGTGTGTATGTGTGCATGTATGCACATGTGTATGATGGGCACATACAAAATCCTTTCTATAAGTTATTTTGAAACATACAATTAAGTACTGTCAATCATAGCTATTCTGTTGTTCTGTGGAACATTAAAAGTTATTCTTTCTATTCAACTACACCCTATATTTATTAACAATTTTTTCTCTATTCTCCTCCCCTTTCTACTTTACCCAAACTCTGGTAAACACTACTCTATTCTCTACTTTTATGAAATCACATTTTAGCTTCTACATGTAAGGAAGAACATGCAGAATATCTTTTTATGCTTGACTTATTTTACTTAACATAATATCCTTGAATTTTGTCTATACTGCTGCATACAGAAACTCATTTTTTCATGACTGCATAATGTTCCATTATATATGTATACAACATTTACTTTATTCATTCACTGATTGAGACCTAGCTTTGTTCTGAATCTTATCTATTGGAATAGTGCAGCAAGAAACATGTGAGTGCAGATGTCTCCTAACGTACTAATTTCACCCGCTTTGGAAATACTAGTGGTACTGCTGGCTCATAGGGCAGCAGTATTTCTAGTGTTTTGAGGAAACTTCATTTTGTTTTCCATAATGGTTGTGCTAATTTATATTATTGTTAAAAGTATATAAGTTCCTCTTTCTCAGTATCCTCACCAGCATTTGTTATTTTTTTCTTGTCTTTTTAATAACAGCCATTCTAACTGGGATGAGATGATGTCTATTATCCTTTGGTTTTAATTTGCATTTTCATGATAGCCAATAATGTTGAATGTTTTTCATGTACCTGTTGGATATTTGTGTATCTTTGTAAACATGTAATAAAGTCATTTGCACATTTTAAAATCAGATTACTGAGTTTTATTTTTCTATTGAGTAAATGATATTTTTGATGTATTGAGTTACATAGAATATATGATCGAAATTAATGTGTATTTCTTTTTACTTTATGAATGTGGTTGAGTTAACAAAATTAAAAATTACACATGTGGCTCACATTTGTGGCTTCTCATATATTTATTTTGGATACTTTACCTTAGGCATTGTTTCCCAGAATGGAACCTCAATGATTTTTGGTTACAAAGTGAATATATATTCATATATTCATATATATCATATTCATATATATATGAAAATGTATCTGCATCAAACCCTTAGCTTCATGCATAATATTGTTTTAGGATGAAGATAAAGTAGGTATCATCAATGTTTACAGAAAGCCAGGAATTAAAAATACTACAAACCTTCTATTACTAACTCTTCAAAAATATTAGTCATGCAGCTAAATTCCATTTTTTAATATCTTGACTTCATTCACTCATTCCTTTCAATTCATACCTTCAAACTTAGAAAATCAAATGCATTTGCTATGTTATAATAAAACCTTAAATTATTTTAAATGTGCTTGAAGATTTTAGAAGTAGTTGGAGAAAAGTTTCAATCTTTTTAGGGTCAAGGCACTGGTTTCTCCTTTTTTCTTTCAGTTTTGTGAAAAGAAAGTGAATATTGGCTTTTTCATTAAGAAGTCATTAGTGTACCATATGTAGTGTGAGACAACTTCAAGGATTTTTCAAATAAAATTTGAATATATCTTGTACACCCACGTTTTAAATTGAGTATTAAAATTGTATTATTATTATTTTTTATGTGGGTACCGGGAGTCAAACTCAGGACCTCACGCTTACCAGCAGGCACTTGTGCCGCTGAGCGATATCACCAGCGCTTCCTTTTTATTCCTTTACATGGGTACCGGGAGTTGAACTCAGGACCTCACACTTGCCAGGCAGATGCTTATGCCGCTGAGCCATATCACCAACCCTAAAATTGTATTCTTAAGATGCATACTTCTTACCTCAGTGTTCCCTGAGAAGACCACATGAATCCCATGGAGAAATGATGCGAACATTGGAACAATAAGGTGCTGGGTTCCGTTGACCAAAAGACTTAAGTAGGAATCAACTAAGAATCCTCTGAACATGTACTCAGACATTTAACCTACATTCATGTACAAACACTTAAAACACGTTTAGGCTGAGGTTACAGTGTAATAAATACAGAAATCTCTGAGCTCCACACACTCACTTTTGATTGAAAATGGGAAAAGAGGGACAGAGTGAAAAATAAATAGGATTCTGTAGTGCTTTAGAGACTACCGTAGTAACTTTGATTTGTACAGAAAAGGTGGACGGGAGTTTTGAGCAAAGCAATGATTTTTATCTTACATTTTAAAAAAATAAATTTTACTGCTATACGGAAAATCAACATTTAGGGCACAGAGGCAAGGTTGTAAATCTGGAGACAAGTTAGAAGAGCATGACAATAGTGCATAGGGGGCCTGATGTTGACTTGGAGTGGGATGATTGCAATCTGGGATGGTTGTGTTGACCCTACAGTTGGAAATGTGATGAGTATTATGAAGATACGTTTGAAATAATTTTCCAAAGGTATTCATGCATATTTTTTCCAAACAAAGTGACAAAAATGAGTGGGTAAGAAACACCTGTTTGCAACAGTTGATGAATATGACAGACTCTGAAATTCAGGTTTAGGGGATTGTTTCATGTGATTTCTTAGAATACAGTTGTGTTGAAAATGAATCACATATCAGCATGGTTAGAAAGTTGGTTCTTAGTACCCAGAACTGTTAGAGAAGGTAGACAAAATGTCTTTCACATTATGAAGAAATACGTGTGTAAAGTGGAGTTTTCATTCATGGTTAGCCTAAAAAAATGCAATTGCTTTCATGATTTGGAACCAAATTCTTTTCTTCAATTGTATCATCTGGTCAAGTGATAGATACATGTAATATTATATAACTTATAGCTTCCTTATTTTTATTGACAAACATCTTCAGATGAGAAGTAAGCTGATGATATTTATTATCAATTTCGTTTTATATTTTACTTTCAAATATATTGTTTTGCATTGTATTTATTTTCATGTTTATTTTGATTCATGGCAAGTGACACTGGTTTTATTATTTTTAAGGCATGTGAGTAAAACAATTGAGCTGATCAAAGAAACATAAAGTACTTCTACACAAGTCATAGGATATGGCAAGATACAAAAGTCTAAGTCAGTGCTTGAGGTTTGGGGATCATTGTCCTACTAAAATGCTACCATTTGCTATGATGCCTATCAACTGAATTGGACTTGAGCAAGTGGGGACTTTTAGCCTTCTGATGATTTCCATCATCTAGATGACTATTCTCAGCCCTAGAGCATGTACTTTATATACAAGTGTGACATTATTCTAGGCACTACACATAGTAGTTCACAAAGATAAGTATTATTATCTTTGAGAAATGCTTTTGTAGATGGATCTATTTTATTAAAGCAAAACACTAAGACTATCAAATGAATCACAGACTTTATCCTTTTGCTTTCTAGAAATCCACACATACCCTTAACTTCACAGCAGGATTCAAAAGTTAAAAACCACCTCCTTCATAAATATTTCTCCCTTAACACAGTCCTATTTTAGTTGTACTTTGAACATATCCCTTTAATAAATATGTTCATAGGCCTTACTATGGAACTTAAATATTCCTTCATTAATACTTTCTAATTAGCTTTGCACATCAAATGATCTAAACTTTTCAAGTTATTAATTTTTCTTTCTTTGGTCCAGAGAATCAGTTGCACATGATAACTATTGTTGAAATAAAAGCAATATCCTACCTTTTGTGTTTTTAGTACATCTTTAACTTCCATAAATATTTTTTAAAACCTTCTTAAACTATCGCATTCAGCTTTAAAAATGTTGCCTTCTCAGAATCAAATGTCCAATATCAAACCCTCACAGCTTATTTCTTACCCAGCCCAGCTGGTGGGGCATAGCTGGATTCAGTGTCAATTCCTGTGCTCACAGCAGATGTCAGGGAAGTGTAGCATTACGAGAGCGTCTCCACTGCACCAAACCCTCGCCAGGTCCAGTATCTGGAAAACGTAGCCCAATTAAATATTATTGTTCTATTAAAACAATGAAAGCTTATCATAAATAAATAGAAATTATAATAAAAAATACAATTTTAAGATCTATGATTTGTTATTTAGGTCAAAATGCACATTATAAATCTGTCACAAACATAGTCAGGGGCTTTGAATTTTTAAAAAGTCATACTAAGTTTCTAGTCTCATTTCTTTTGCTGTACTCTTTAGCTCTGAAATATTAACCTTTAATTGTGTTTAACTTTGTCATCAATGTTTTCAGCTTTAATGATTTCCAACTCATAGAACATTCTATTTTCTAGAGAATCCATCTGAAGTTCCCACCTTTTTCAGTGACTGAGAGAACAACAAACAACTTAAAAACAAAGTCTGCTTAATGACATGCAGAATATCAAGCAGAGGGACAGATACCTCTCGTGAAACAAAATTAGATCTTGCAATTTTTTACGCTAATAGTTTAGAAGAAACAAAATAAAGTGACTTACTGTGCCACTTTCCAACAAACCCAGTGTAAAAGAAGAAATTCTCAGTAAGGTACAGAAAAATATACTTCAGAATATCTGGTCAATAACACCATGAAACTAAGGCTTGGTTGGTAGAAGAGTGGCTATGCAACTCTACTTCAAATCAATAAGCTGTTTGTAAGCAAGAGAGGATTCCATCCAGGAAGGACGTGCCATCCAAAGTGTGTTCGAATTAGGAGCTCATGTTGTAATAGTCCAGGATGCCTGACAAAGTGGATATTATGCCGATTATGCCCTCGGCAGTGGCGCTGAGAGGATGTATTGTCTTTAGCTGAACGCAGTCCCTTAAGAAACTGTAACACAGTGATATCCATAATTGACTCATAATTGGAATTATTCTCCAGTGGCATAATATAACTAATTTTCAAGAATGATCCATACTTTGTTTTCTGTTTAAGTGACAGAAGCGTTGAAGTTACCAGTCTTTTGTCAAGAATCTGGTGATGATACAGTTGGTGTTACTAGAAACTATGCTGCAAACCCGGAGCGCAGGACTATGGGCTACGGAAAAATTCTGAACGGTACAGCCGCTCAGAGATTGCAAAGTTTCTCCATAAGATTTCAGGTTGAAGAGGCAGTAAAAAATATGGCTTAAAAATGGTTTGGAAGTAATTTGTGTGGGCAAAACTTTACCTGGAGAGGAAGGAATAATTTACCTATACATGCATCCATTTTTTTTTTTTTTGGTGGGTACCAGGTGTCGAACTCAGGACCTTGTGCTTGCGAGCAGGCGATTGTGCCGCTGAGCAATATCAACCGGCCCTTTTTTCCTTTGTATGTGGGTACCAGGCATTGAACTCAGGACCTCGCGCTTGCCAGGAAGGCGCTTATGCCTCTGAGCCATCTCACCGGCCCTCCAATGCCTCCATTTTAAGAAAAACAAAAATAAGAGTAGACTGAGGCAACAGGATCACATGAGAAACTTAGCAAGACCTGTCTCAAAAATTAACAAAGCCTGGGAATATATAGCTCAACGTGAAATCCCTGTGTTCAATACCCATTACTACCACCACTACCAGAACACAAAACAAAACAAAACAAAATTAGATCTAATTAACAACTTACAAAAGAACACAAATATCACACAAATAGAAATGTGAAAATGTATATAGTAATCTTACTGCTTTAAAATATTACCTTATCGGGCCGGTGAGATGGCTCAGCAGCATAAGCGCCTGCCTGGCAAGATCAAGGGCCCGAGTTCGACTCCCGGAACCCACATACGAAAAAGGGGCCGGTGATATCGCTCAGCGTCATGGGCGCCTGCTGGCCCGCGAGGTCCTGAGATAGACCCCCGGGACCCACCAAAAAAAAAAAAAAATTACCTTATCTTTAAGAGCTGCATTATTGATAAATAGCCTAGTAAATCATACACATCTTTGAAAGTTTAATGAGAAAAAGTACAAAAAAATTCAAACACAGAGAAAATAAAGGCTTTATACTCCAATAGAGGGGAGACATAAATCGCAATGAAGACATAACAAGTTGCAAATGAACAAACTTTAAAAAGATCGTAATTCAAACAAAAAAATTGTAAAAAGACAATTGGAAAAATTTGGAAATATACTGGATTAAACAAGATGTTCAAAAACTATTTTTCAATGTATTAGATGTGACAATGGCACAGTGATAATGACTTTCCTCTAATAATGTTTTACATCTTTAAGTCTACTCTTATTTTTACCCTTTCGTGTCCTTATGTATAAAGTGTGTGTCCTTTATATTTTTATGCCCTTTAAATTTAAAGTATGTCAGCTAGGAGTATACAAATACATTTTGTTGTTTTAATCTATGCTGAAAACTTCCTCTTTACTATCTTACTATTGGTTTTCTATTTGAACAAATGATCTTCCAGTTCTCCAAAAGGGCCTCTCTCAGTCAGCTTTATTTGTTTATTTATTTTTGTCACTGCGACACATTACTTGAGAAAATCAAATTGAAGGTTTATTTTTGCTCGCGGTTTCACAGGTTTCATCCATGATTGCTCGGCCCCATCACTGTGGGTCTTGTTGAGACAAAACATCATGACTGCTGCCCACAGTGAAGGAAAATTTCTCACCTTATGGGGGCCAGGAAGAAAAAAAAATAGGAAGCAAGGAACCAGGGTGCCAGCACACTTTCCAGAGTGTGCCCCCAGTGATCTACTTTCTCCAACTAGGCCCTGCCTTCTAATTGTTCTTCTACTTCCCAAAAGTGCCATCAGGTGGGGACCAAGCCTTTAGCACATGGCCCTTAGGGGACATGTAAGATTCAAAACATAAGAAGCCCTTTGTACACAGGTGATTTCTTCTCTCAGGGACAACCAGTCTCCTCTTCCTACATTCCTTCCTCTCTCTAGTAATTCATCACTTCCTCATGGATGTGAACCAACCCCATGTCTACGCCAGTCTCTTTTTTTGTGGTTATTGTTGCTGCATTGTCTTCTTTCTCTTAAGAGCATATAATCCAGCTGTTTTTGTGTGAACATGTGATTAATGTCTGTTTCTTCTTCTAAATCTAAATAATACCTTGATAATAAGAGGACTAATTTCAGTTTCTAATTGTAAAGAAGTACTTGTAGCATTCAAAAATTAATGTGTAGATTCTACTGCAAACGATTTTACCTTTATTTACAATAAAAGTAATAAGTAAGTACAAACAGAACTTTCAAAAAATGATCTGTACACTTTCCTCAAGCAGAAGCGTGGTATCTCATGGCAGGGGGCAACCATTACGTAAAGTCTAAACTGTCCTGACATCAGTATCAGGCCTTTTTTCAGGGACTATGGGATGCTTCGAAGCTTCCAGTAATGGTGGGTTCATTCCTACAGAAGAACAGATTTCCTGAGACAATCCTATTTTCTGCACACCCACATGGAGGACAAATAGATCTGACCAAATGCTGGTTTACTTCAAATATTTTCCAGATTATTTGATGCAAATTCCTTTTCCACAATATTCCATTGTCATTTTTAAATGAACTTGGCAAAGCTAAGGGCTCTGACTCATGAATGTTCACTTTCTTCCTGGATTAAGTAGGCAGTCACAGGGAAAAATGTCCGATGACTCAAAGTTTCTATGAGTGTGTTCAAGTTTTTTTTTTCTGTTTGGAAATTACTCTGAGTGCAAGTAGAAGTAAAGATGTGCTATGTGTCCTTCCTGTCATTCTTGTGCAAACAGTACACTCTTCAGGACTTCTATCTTTTCAGAAATATTCCAGTTTTTCAAGGGGCTCTGACCCATTCCTTTATTAACTGAAATCATTTATTTCTTCCTGTGCATTTACTTTTAGAAAGTCTGTTACAAATAACTCAAATGAAACAGAATAAGTAGCATGGAAATTCAGGAAAATCAAATTACCTGGAGGCTAGAACTGTCCTTGGGTTGAGCTGCATTTTATTAGGATAAATACAAACTCAGGAATAGTGTAGCCTTTTACAAACATCAAGAGATATCTTACTCTACTCTCTACAGTAAGCAGATTTAAAGCATAGATCTTTATCTTCCTAGTGACGAGAGCTTAAAATTTGTCAAATAAATATAAAACCATAATGTTAATATCTGGCTTCTTGAAGAAAGCTCTTCTGCTTCCGCTTCCCTGAAGATAATGGCTGTTACCATTAAATCAAGTATCTCTCACAATGACAGTTTTTTTTTTAAAACCTGGGTGTTAATATCTTCTTAAAATTCGTGGTTGAAACTTAACTCCAAACATAATAGGAAGTGGGGGTGGGGCTTCTAGGAGGTGGGGCTCTTGGGAAACCATTAGGTCATGAAGATTGAGTCTTCAGGAACAGGATTAGCGCCCTTATCAAAGAGACCTACAGGGCTGCCTCATCCTTTTGGCAAGTAAGGACCCAGTGAGAAGACAGCTGTCTGTGAACCAGGATGTGGCCCTCACCAGACATCAGCTCTGTAGGTGCTTTAGCCTTGGATTTTCCAGCACCCAGAACTGTACAAAATAAATAGATGCTGCTTTTAAGCCATCAGGTCTGTGGTATTATTATAGCAGCCTGAATGGTTTAAGATGCCCTAGCCCCAAGATGTACAAGTCAGATTGGTTAAAACCTGAAGTGGAAACTGAATTAGATATTACATTTCTAGCTATAAAAGTGACCTCCTTTTTTGTTTTGGGTGAGGGTAGCCGGGGACCAAACCCAGGGCCTTGCACACACTAAAAGGTTTAAATCCCAAAATGAAGAATATAAGGACTGCCCAAAAGTGTAACTCGGGTATACATTTGATCAAATTACAAGGGAAAACCCTCAAAAATTAGTGTATATATTTATCAAAAAGGATCACAGTTAAAACAACTTAGTTCCAAAACAGAAAAGAACTATGTCATAAATTTGTTTTAGCCATCATAAATATTTAATTTTTGGAAATCTAGTTATTTTTGTATTTTTTTTAGTTATCTATTTATCTATATTTATACTTGTTGGTGAATTAAATTAGTCCTTAAAGTAACTCATTTCCTTTAGTAATACTATCCACTGAAAAGGCGCTCAAATGAGTGCAAGTGCTCTGCTTTGGACATAAATGTGCCATTAATGACCCAGTAAACACTGACCCTTCTGCATTTCTCCCAAGATTACATGATAATTACCTGTCACTGGGCTTCTACCCTATGTGCCTGGGAATCCCAAAGAACATTTTCATATTCTATCAGTTTAGTCTGTCTTTTTACTCTCAGCCACAGTATTTTGTTCTAATACTGACTTCTCTTGTACCTACCACCTGGAGTTCTGGATCTTCTTTACCACATAGAAGTTAATTTAGTTGAAAGCAGGTAAAAACAGACTATAGTACTTATGAAAACTATTCTAGAAGCTTGAAGATCAGAAAAGAATCAGAAAACACAGGGGAAAGAGCTTCAACTAGATACTGTACTGGGAATCGCAGCTGCGGGAGTCTACAGGACTTAGCCATACCAAAGTTAGTTATAGACTAATTTTTCTCTACAGGATGACTACTGCCATATTATTGTATGTCAAATTTTTCAGAACTTCTAACTTTCCCAGTGGTCCAGCAGGAGAAAAATTAATAATGTGCTTTTAACCCATCATCTCAGCCAACCTATGATTTTGCATCTTAACTGAACAATAAAAACTCAATTCTTGGGATAACAGGTTTTTGTTTAAATTTAAAGTCAATTTTTTTAACTGATACATCAAAATATAAAATTTGTATATATTAATGGGGTACAACCATATTAATTTGTATATATTAAAATTTGTATATATTAATGTTTTGATACATATATACATTATATATGTTTAAATCAGGTTAAACGTTGATCCCCTCAAACATTTATTATTTATTTGTTGAAAACTTTCAAATTGTTTACAATAACTTTTTATAATTTTTTTTTTAAATGTGGGTACTGGGAAATGAACTCAGGACCTCGTGATTGCCAGGCAGGCACTTGTGCCACTGAGCTATATCACTGGCCCTACAATAACTTTTTGAAATACGTAGCACATCATTGTTATCTCTAGTTGCTATACTGTGATACCACACCACAGCCACTTATGACTGTGTAACTATAGCATAGCGTCCATTGATCAACCTCCCCACAACCTCCAGCCATTGTTAACCATCATTCTACTCTCAGCCTCTGTTAGGTCAACTTTTTTAGATGCAACTTGAGTGAGATCATGTGGTACATGTCTGTCTGTGCCTGGCTTATTTCAGCTCAGCATGACCTCCAGTTCTATCCATGCTATTCCAAATGACAGGATTTCATTATTTTTCAAGACTGAATAGCACTGTATTGTGTATATATATTGTATTTGCTTTATCCATTTATTACTTGATGGATACATTGATTGTTTCCAGTCTTTCCTATTAGGGATAATTCTGCAGTGGCCATGGAGTGTAGATGTTTCTTTGATATACTGATTTTGTTCCTTCAGAAATATACTCAGAAGTGGGAGTGCTGGATCATAGGTAGCTCTGTTTTCCATTTTGGAGGAAACTCCATAGCTGTTTCCATTAAGTCAGTACTACTCTGTATGCCTCAAAGGAACAAATTTTGACATTGTTACACTGAAGATTTTAACTCATTATCATAAACCTCTCCACTCTATAACAAGCTAGGATTTCACATAATGTAACACATAGGCCCATTAAAGATATAAAGAGAAAGGGAGGAAAAGAGGTGGGGGGAAAGAAAGAGGAATTTACTGTATAAAGAGAATTCAGTCTTCTCCAAAAGGTAAACTATGAAATATTACTTCTAATCATGATAGAATAACTCAGAGTAGACTTGCTATCATATGGTAAACAAATAAGAAATCAAACAAAATACAAGTCAACAATCCTTAACCTAATAACACAAAATATCAAATGCTCCAAAAAACTAAAACTATTTGAGTACCAACACGATGTCATGAATGGAAAATTCCACTCCTGACCGCATGTGATATTTCACAGTCAAAATTCAGGTGCACTAAAAATGTCGTATAAAGTTACCTTCAGGGTATGTGTATAAGATGTATATGTAATATAAATAAACTTTATGGTTAGACTTGGGTCTCATATATATGCAAATATTTCAAAACTTTAAAAAATTCCAAAATCCAATCCATCTGATCCAAAATGTTTGGATAAGAGTTACTGAACATATTTAATAAAACAAACGTTTTCAGAGGGTAGACAACAGACAGTAGTAGGTATATGATTCTGAGATAAGGGAAATAAATGAGAACATCTATAAATAACCTTATTTTTCTATCTAGAGACATTTTCCTGACCACAGTGCAGAGAAGGGAACTCTGGAAGAACATGGTATTATCTCTGAGTTATGGAAAAAGTTTCTGAGTTTGAAGGGGCGAAGACAAGTAGAATTTGTGGGACAGACTAACAGAGAGGAGAAAGATACACAGAGAAAAAGTTCCATAAAACTGTACAAAGGTGCTTGTGCATTTATAGGGTGGGGCTTTACAAGGAGGCTAAGCACAAAGCTACTATAAGGGGAAAAATAACTAATACTATATAATTCTCAGAAAGACATTTGAATTTTGATCAGCATAACAGCAAAGACCTTGTTGAACTCCTGTAGTATTCAACAAAGGCTTTAGAAAGGTCATTTTTTTTAGTATAGCTGGAGTGTTTCTAGAAAAAGTTATTTAGATAGTGTCCTAACATAACTTCAAAACTTAGAAAACAAAAGATGATTTACTCAATTATCAAAACAAAACTCAATATTCTTTAAGGTAAAATCATAATGAAGACATTATATAACAACACAATAACCAGCATCTAATAAAATTATTACCAGACATATGAGGTCACAGAAAATGTGACCAAAACCTGGATTAAAAATCTGCTGGTAGGAAGAAAACCAGAAATGATAGAGATAATGGAATTTAAAGATAAAATTTTAAGACAATTAATGTAAATATCTCAATGGGCTTACAGGAAAAAAAATGATGAAAATAATATAGATTAATAAGGACTAATCTGAAGTAATAATCAAAAGTAACTTCCATAAAGAAATGTCTACTGAGAAATAAAAGTTTAAAGAGTGGATAGATATAGCAAAAAAAAAATTAAATATAGGCAGAAGAATGAAACAAAAATTAACAAAACTCAGGACCTATGGGAAAAATGTCTGGTGTCTTAGTCACTTTCTTGTCACAGAGACACAATAACTCACATTTAACACCTACTATTTAAAAGAGGTTTATTTTGGCTCACGGTTTATAGAGCTTTCAGGTTTAGCTGGTTCCTAGGCAGGATGGCGAGGCAGAGGGGCACAGCAGAGGAGAGCATCTCACAGTTTGGAAGACTGTGAAAGAGTAAAGGGAAAACCCAGCCAGGAAGATAAAATCTCCCGGGCCACACCCCCAGGGACCAGCCCTTCAGATGAGGCCCCATCTCTCAGCAGTAGGCTGACTGTAACCCCTTTTCATCCAATCAACATCCGAACACCCCACCTTTGAGTTTATGAGGCTTTATTGCAGGGACAGCTAGGTCCAAACTATAACATCTGGCAATCTAATATACCTATACTTGAAGGTGCAGCAGGGAAAGAAAATACTTGAAATAAAGGGCATATTTTTGCACATTTGACGAAAATTATAAACTCACAGATTTGAGAAGTTCAAAGCTCAGACATAAAGAAAATCATACCAAGGCAAAATGTAATGAATTTCTCTAAGTAATGATAAAGAGGAAATCTTTTTGAATTTTATTTTAAAGAGATAAAATAAAAATAACAATGAAACAGTTTCAAAACAGGTTTGTAGGACAGTTACAATAATTAATACATTGCACATTGTTGTCTTAGTAGTAATTATTCAGAGTACAAGAGATAGGCATGATATCTTCGCCAAACAATATTAGCACAAACCTTTCTTTTCAATGAACTAAGAGAAACTAGCTGTATGACTATTTTAACTCTCTTGTGTATACATATATATATATATTTTTTTTTCCCTTTCTTTTCTCCTTTCCCCCATCATACTTTGTCTTTTCTTTTGAACAGTTTCTTCCCAATTCACAGTATCTATTGTACAGTTTGGATCTTATTTACTCGTTCAGTTTCTCACACTAGGGAGACAATATGATGTTTACACATGTGCATCTGATTTATTTCACTTATGAGTATGGTCTCGAGTTGCATCCATTTACCTATAAAAGTCTCAAGTTTATCCTTCTTTATGGCTGAGTAGTACTCCATTGTTAAAAATACCATATCTTTTTTATCCATTCCTTGGTTGATGGGCATTTGGGTTGTTTCCAAGTTTTAGCTATTACAAATTGTGCTGCTATAAACACGTGTGCACATATATTGCTGTGGTATGATATTTTTAATTCTTCTGGGAAAATACCCGGAAGAGGAATAGCTGGTTTGAATGGGATCGCTAACCCTAGTTTTTTGAGGAATCTCCACATTGGTTTCCGCAGTGTTTGCCCCGGTCTACATTCCCACCAACAGCCCCTCCAGCATTTGTTATTGGTTGATTTTTTGGTGATAGCCATTCTTTCTGTGGTGAGATGGAATCTCAGTATCGTTTTAATGTGCATCTCTTGAATGACCAATGATGATGAACATTTTTTCATATATTTATTTACCATTTGTATTTCTTCATCTGAGAAATGCGTATTCATCTTAGATGCCCATTTTTGGATTGGGTCTTTGAATTTGGGGGATCTGATTTTTTCAATTCTTTATATGCTCTAGATATAAGTACTTTACCTGTGGGGCAACTAGCTATAATTTCTTCCCACTCAGTGGGTTGTCTTTTCACTCTGTTGGTGATTTCTTTTGCTGTGCCAAAGCTTTTTAAAAAGGTGAGATCCCATTTGTTGATTCTCTGTAATATTTCCCTTGCAGTCTGGGTTTTGTTCATGAACTCTCTGCCTACCCCTATGTTTTTGAGATTTCTACCTATTTTCTCTTCCAGCAAGTTTAGTGTTTCTGTTTTAATATTTAGATCTTTGATCCTTTTTGACTTTAGTTTAGTGCATAGTGATAGACATGGGTCTAGTTTTAGTCTTTGGCATGTGGAAAGCCAGTTTTTCCAGCACCATTTGTTGAAGAGGCTATCTTTCTTCCATTGAACATGTTTGGCTCTTTTGTCAAAGATAAGTTGGCTGAGTGTGTTTGGGGTTACATCTGCATCTTCTATTCTGTTCCACTGATCCTCAGGCCTGTTTTTTTTTTTTTATAATACTGTGCTGATTTTATCACAGTAGCTTTGTAGTATAGTTTCAGGTCTGGGATTGTGATGCCCCCTGACTTGCCTTTGTTGCCCAGAATTGCTTTTGCTATTCTAGGTCTTTTCTAGTTCTAGATGAATTTTAGGAAACTTTTGTCTAGATCTGTGAGGTATGCTAATTATGCTTTGATTGGGATTGTATTAAATCTGTACAGCAGTTTTGGGAGTATGACCATTTTCACTACGTTGGTTCTTCCTATCCATGAGCAAGGATATCTTTCCATTTTCTGATACCTTCTTCAACCTCCTTTTTTAGCTTACTGTAATTTTCACTGTATAGACATTCTATATACTTTGTTAAATTGATTTCTAAGTATTTCATTTTTTTAGATGATATTGTGAATGTTGTGCTTTCCCTAATTTCTCTTCCTGTGAGTTTGTTGCTTGTGTACAGGAATGCTATTGATTTTTGAGTGTTGACTTTGTATCCCACTACACTACTGAATTTGGTTATTAAATCCACGATGTTTTTTTGTGGAGTTTTTGGGGTCTTTAATGTAGAATATCATGTCATCTGCAAATAATGATAATTTTTAACTCCCTCCTTTCCTATCTTTATTCCTTTTATTTTTTCTCTTGTCTAATTGCTCTGGCTAATGTTTCCAGAACTATATTGAATAGGAGTGGTGATAATAGAAATGCTTGTCCTGTTCCTGATCTTACAGTGAAAGCTTTCAGTTTTTAACCATTTGATATGATGCTAGCTGTTGGTTTGTCATAGATGGCTTTTATAAGATTGAGGTAAAGACCATCTATTCTAATATTCTGTAGGGTTTTTTTTTTTTATCATGAATGGGTGTTTTACTTTGTCAAATGCTTTTTCTGCATCTATTGAGATGATCATGTGATTTTTGTCCTTGGCTCTGTTAATATGGTGTATTACATTTATTGATTTGCATATGTTGAACCATCCCTGCATCCCTGGGATGAATCCTACTTGGTCATGATGTATAATCTTCATGATGAATTGCTGCATTCTGTTTGCTAGTATCTTATTAAGGATTTTTGCATCAATGTTCATTAGGGAGATTGGCCTGTAGTTTTCTTTCGTGGTTGGGTTCTTCTCTGGTTTCAGTATCAGGTTAATACTTGCTTTAGGCAAGCATAGGAAAAAGCAACCATGATATATAAAGATAAGGCTGACCACTGACTTATTATCAGAAATAATGAATGCCAGAAAACAGTATAATGTCTGCTTTAAATTGCTGAAATAAAAAATTGCCAACCTGTAATCCTATATTCAGTAACAATATTCTTCAAAATGATGGCCTTTCCGTGAGATAGCTCAGTGGCATAAGTGCCTGCCTGGCAAGCACGAGGTCCTGAGTTCGACTCCTGGAACCCACATACGAAAAAAGGGCCAGTGATATCGCTCAGTGGCATGGGCGCCTGCTGGTGTACAAGGTCCTGAGATTGATCCCCGGTACTCATCAAAAAAAAAAAAAATGATGGCCTTTGATTCTACATAAAGATATATATATATATATATATATATATATATATATATAATTATTTTAAAATCTTGACATCAATGTAATATTATTTTAAAACAAATGGTTTATTTGCCTCAAAAGCATGAAATACTTAGAAATAAATTTCATTAATGCCATGTGCAATACCTTTACCATGAAAACTATAAAATTTAGATGAGAAAATTTGAAAAGAGCTAAATACAGACTGAAAACTCAATGTTGTTAAAATTTCAGTTGTTCTCAAACTAATCTCATTTCCACAAGCATCATAATCAAAACCCCATGATTTTCTTTGTAGAAATTGTCATGGTGACTTGAAAAATTTATACATAAATGTGAATAACTTAATTTAAACCTGGGTTCTAAGTAGCTCTTAATAGTATCTATGAACTATCAAAACGCCAACACTGGGTTTCAGCTTACACTGTGCTATGATGCTTATAAAGACAGATCATTTTCCCATTTATACCAATTATGGCAATAATCCTAATGGACAATTGGAATCTAAGGCTGTAATACTGTTCACATTTTGGAAAGACCACTAAAAATTCTGAAGTTTTTGCTATTGTTGATTTCAGAATAGAGACAGAATAGAAATGATAAATAGAAATTACCAATTTCCAGCATATGCCAGTATTTAAGAAAACAGAAATGCTGTGTCCCAGAAATTTCAGATAGAAAGGAATGCAGTAATAGGGAATCAGACCCTGTGGAACTATCGGAAGAATCATGGGAGTGTTCGGAGAAAGTCACTGCTGGATGTTGGGAAATGAGAAAGTGGAGGAACTGCAAGAATCCCTCACTGATGAACACAATAGAACCAAACTGAATGACTCTCTGCAGGACGTTCAGAAGCCTTCGCACCTGCCCACTGCTGCCGGAACAGCAACGATGACTCCTACTTCTCTTTGTATTTCCAACTTTTGAGTAGGTGCCTTTCATTGGTGGAATTATTGTGGAACCTTCTGACAGCGGTAAGAACTCTTAGAAATACACTTTCTAGGCTTTCCACTGTTGTGATATAAGAGAGAAGGGACAATCTGCCACTAAGACATGCAAATTGAAAGACATTGTGTTCAACAAATACTGAGAGCATACCATATGCAAGGCACTATGCTAGGCTGTGAGAAGCATGGATAAATTGACAACTGTCCTCAAGAAAACTGCAACTTGGAGGCAAAGATAAGACTGGTACCTAAATACTATAGTTGAAGAAGTATATGGTATCAAATTTATAATGTAAATGAAGTGATAAAGAAAATAGAGAAAGCATTTGTGGAGCTCTAAATTTTATGTTGTATAGTCCCTTAATATTTTAAATTAGTCATCCTATTGGTATCTGCATTTGCCAAAGTATATTCCATGAAATAAAGCAATGCCTGTTTAAATAAATACAATCCATTGTATGCTAAATGTTTTCCTTAAGATAGTTGAATCATTGCTGGTATTGAGTTAGTAGATAAACTATGCATTAATGAGGGTCCCCCATGCTAAAATTCAGATCTCAGTTATACACACTGAGGAAATTAATTTTGTCGATTCATTCAGGGATCAGTATTTCTCAGTGTCATGGACCTTGTTGCACAATTGTTGAAATGACAACTCTCTCAGTGGACAGAATATCCACTGAATAGATAAAGACCCCAAGTCCTTATCCTAGAAACAGGCCCTTAAATTAAAAAAACTGAAAAATTCTTATGAAAAACACTTTTTACATTTACACATAATAAAATATATGTGTCAAATGTTTGTGATTGCCATAGCATGAAATAATAATTTTCATGATTTCAATCCATTGAACACTGGTCTTTTGATTGACACCCCAGTTTTGCTCATAAAACATCTTATATTATAGACCAGCCTTACAGATGGCTTATTGTATTAATTTGCCATTGTTGATCTTTCCTAGCTACAAACACAGAGGGTGCTATTTCCAACTGGTCCAAATGTGAGAGGTGTGCTTCATTCACCATTTGGAGATATGGAAATACTGAATGTAGTTAATACAGACAGTTAATAGTAGTAATTATAAACATAAACAATCTCTGGGTATTTTAGAAGTATTTAAATCAAGATTAGGAAACAGTTCAAAGTTACTTTTTGCATTATTTTACAGATAGAACACACATTGATTTTTATTAGTTATACAGATGTCAAAAATCACTCTCATTACTCAAAAAGAAGTGATACCATGTTGTAAAATGTTATTTTTTATGTTAGCAAACATTTAAAATCAGTTTCATTGTGATATTCAGCCTCTTATTCTACTTGAACTCTTCTTTCATATGCAGTGATGTAGATTTCTATTTTAAGTTACTAACAGTTTGTGATTTTTGTCCCTTTCTCTATTTGCAATGATAATTGGCTAATTAGAGAGTTGATCATTCACAAAAAAACAGCCCTGTTGAGAAGCTGGCTTTGAATATGCAAATATTCCTCTGTATCAAAAGGGCTTATATCACATTTTTCACCCCCAAACTCAAGGATTACTGCTTGAGTTCACTACTGTCTTCACTACTGAAAGGTCATTAATGACATTTTAAAAAACACACCCCAAAATAAACTGTGATTCATTTGCTTTATGAACTTTGTACTTTATTGTTTATATACATTTTCAAAATGTGCTAGTACCATTTATTTATGCAAAAAATCTTTGCTCAACCAACATAGCATTAGTGTTCAGTTTCACCTTTACATGTGGTCATTAGCACATTAATTTTTTTTTTTTTTTTTTTTTTTTTTTTTTTTTTTGTGGGTACCGGGGGGACGACCTCAGGACCTCGCGCGCCAGCAGGCGCCCGTAGCACATTAATTTTTAAGAGTAATAAAATCTTCCTTAGACATTTTTATTGCAGAATTATATTTACTCAAGCAGTATACACTTAGAATATCCTTCATACAAACTAAACAGGATTCTGTGTTAGCAAGTTTTCCATTCTATAATAAATGCCTAAGATAATTATTTTATAAAGAGAATAGGATTATTTTGGCTCCCAGTTTTGGAGGTTCTAGTCCATGAATGTTTTGTGACTGTGTCAAGGCAGCACATCATGACTGGAGCTTGTAATCCAGCAGAACAACTCATCTCACTGATGCGGAAACAAAAGAGGAAGAGGAAGTAGTCTTACCTGGCACTCCTCCAATGACTGTAGGACTACTCATAAGCCCCACCTCCTAAAGATTCAGCCACCTTCCAGCCACCTTCCAATGGTGCCAAACCTTTAACATAAGTGCTTTTGGGGGTTGTTCAGCCTCCAAACTATAGTTGGTTCTACATAGAACTGTGTCTTTCTCTGAGCTCATGGTTCTAGAGTTATGCAAAAAAAAAAGAGGTGTTTTTGTTATTGTTGATTTTGCTTTTGTTTCCAGTAAAATAAAATCTACAGCAAATCCAAGGTCATTTAAACCAACCACTTTGCATATCATCTCTTCTGTTTTTTAAATTTCCTTTTAGTATCTTTTGTGTATGGCATCTATTTGTCTTAGCACAATATCAATTTATTTTTAAAACTAGTACATCTTTTGCTATGTGCTTGCATCTTACAGATATTATTTAATTTTTATCTAAATTCCATTAAATATTGAAAACAATTCTACAGCTAAGGAAGCAGAGAAAATTTGCATAATTTATTGAAGTCATACAGATTATAAGAAGCCAAGGTGGGAATTAAGCTTATGGTTGTCTGATTCTAAAGTTTGTGTGTTTAAGCACTTTATTATAATCAAACACTACCATGGACTAGTTGCTGCAGTGGAAAACAAAAAGAAATGTATATAATAATAATCAAGGAATGTTCTCTTATTTCAGAAAGTGTAACACATTTTTAGGTTTTCTTTGGGTAGGTCTTGTGGTAGCTAATATTACCTTTATACTTGACTGAATTAAGAGATTCCTGGAGAGGTAATTGGATCATGAAGCACTCTACTCTTTGGTGGATTAATCCACTTATATCTGAATGTGCTATTGGAAGGTGAGACCCAGTGGAAGGTGGGTTATTGGGGTGTGCCTTTGGAAAGTATATCTCTTCGTGGTATTCTTCCCTTGTGTTCTACTTTCTGGTCACCATGAAGTGATTATCTTTGTTCCATTATATTCCTATCTTGGAGCCAGCCTATCATGTACTGAACAACCTGAAACCATGAGCCAAATTAAACCTCCTTTATGTCGTGGGTGTCGGGTGGTATGTCCTAGCAATGGGAAAACTAACTAATACAAGTGGGATCCATATTGAATTGAACTTGTACATTTGTATGTACTTATGGAGTCCCCTCTGAGAAATCAAAGGAATCACCATGCAAGTCACTGGACCCAACTGCCTTTACCACAATTCTTTGGATCAAAGTGGACATCTGCCCCATAGTATCCTACCAAAAGGCTGATGTGTGGTCTAGCAGAGGTCTAGCCCAAAGTTTTATTCCACAAGAATGGTGATGATGACTTGGGTAAAATATATAGTGTCTTCTAGGGTGTTTGCATGAGGATGTGGAGAAACATTGCTAGTTAATGCTCTGAGAAAGAGGATTACCTAGTCATGGGAGCAGAACCTAAATGGTGACTAGAGACAAGCAGAAAGACATAGTAACTAGGCTATAGATAATAGTGAACATAAAGGATATATTAACAAATTTCTACTGGTGAAGATATCTAGTTATAATCTGGTGACTAGAGTTGCCCAAAGGGGAAAAGACTGTAAAGAAGAGAGGGGAAGATTAACAGAGCTAACAGCACTGCAGGTTTATGAATATGTGCCCACCTCTGCCTTTAATTCTTCCTGCGAGTGCTCCTTCTTTTTATATCCAGCATCCTGGAGTCACCTCCCAGCTGTATCACGTAGTAGCTTTGTCCTCTTAAGCAAGCACCAAGCCCTTTGAGACAATATATCCATCTATAGAATGTGCTGGACAAACGGTATGTGGTAATTCCTCGTGAAGGTAGGCCCTCTAAAAATATTACTTGAATTACATGGAAAGCAAGGAAGCCAGCACACGGGTATTCCTATTCACCATGACGCTCTTTTCCCACTTACTCTGTCCTGCTTTCTCCTCCTTCAGATCTTCCTTCATTTTTCCTTGTGATGAGAGTGGAGGGGAGTGCCACCAAATTTTCCTCAGCCCAATCACCTCTGACCTTACCTGCTAAGAGTCCATATCCTCATTTTATTTCAGACTATTATCTTTCTAACAAACTCTAAATAGGAGACTATCAGTGGATACTACACAAACCACGTCTGTTTTTATCAAATTCATATTCATCTTTGAAATTCATTTCCAAGAAGGCCTTTCTGATTATTTCTGCCAGGTCAGTTTACTACCTCCTATTGTCCTTATATATAATTATTGGTGAGGCTGTCTTGTCATCTCATCAAGCTTTTTGAAAGCAGAGACATTATATTACTTATTTTCCATCTCTAGAAGTATATGCCACAGCACCTGGCACATAGAAGTTACTCACCAAATATTTGAATTGAAATGCAATGTGCTGAGCCATGGCAAGGGCTGCTGGAACAGAAGCAGTTACCAATTCAAAAGGTCAGGGAAGTACTGGAGTTAGTTTTGCTGATATCAGGCCTCCTGTCCTTTGTGGGTGTGGGAAATCACACTTATTGTGTATGTGTGGTTGCTTTGCCACAACCCAGAAGTACAGGTGCAGATATTAGCATCGAACAGATTTGTATAAGCAAGAACTCTTCAATTTGTCATAAAAAGCTAGGATTCCAAGAAAGGAGGTGATAAGTTGAAAAATTAGGGGGAAATATGTTGTAGGAAGAATCTGGCACACCCCTTCCCTACCTCCATATTAATGAAATGAGAAGGGTGGGGGAAGGAAATGCTATGCTCTGCATTGGCAGGAAAATTGTGCATGTCCTGTGAGCAGATGAACATGGGACTGTGAACAGGAAGCTGATTATTCCAACACATTATATTTCTCACTGGAAATATCATCCTGGAGGAAAAGTCCAACATCTCTACTTTTGGAGCACCTACCGCTCTAACTTTCTACATAATCTTGGATGAAAGATAATGATGAAGGTCATTTAAAACTAAGGTAGATAGATACTTGCTACATGTATGTATTCAGTTTAACACTGATCGTGACCGCCAACGTTTTCTGGAAATTGCCTCTCTTTCACTTTTCCTTCAAAGTTATCTTAGAGTTACAGATTTTTATTCCTGGACATTGAGAAACATCCTCTCCTTGCTGTCACCCATCCACCCCAGTCACATTTGATTGTTCCCGAAGTAGAAAAGAGGCAGAAACTAAAGCAATCTAGCCCAATAAGAATTGCTTTACTAAAATTGGGATTGGGGTGGAAGACGACTCTGTGTGTAATACATAAATTGTGGAGTTAATTGAAGTCAAACTTTCACTGTATGTACCATAGAAGTAGAGAAAACTAAACTGCAAATAAAGTGTTAATGAATAAGAACAAAGTAGCTGTGAAGAGAGGAGAATGGTGGAGGGAAAGAGACATGAGGTTTGAATTCTTGTTTCCAAATCGTTCGTGGGGACCATTTGTTTTCCATTACTTGCCTTGTAAGATAATCACATATCCTTAAATCCGGCTCCTTATCCCTTGTCAAGAAAGCTAGTATTATTTTCTGTTAAAAATAATCAAATGAGTTTTAAATATTTCAATTTCCGGTCACATCAGTATCACCCTGTCTGTATTTGTACTGCTCTGAGAATGACCCAAAGAGCTCCCTCTCATCTTTCAAATGTTAACAGTTGCACACCTACCCATGACTAAAAACACACTCAAAGTTAGCGTTAAATGAAATCCTGTAAAGATTATTAGGGCTGAGCCATTAAAAAAAAAAGTCAAAGGTAACAGTCTCAAAGGTTTTTCAAACAAGAAATAATGTTTAATAAATCACAGAAGCCAAAAATACCATGTAGTAAGTAAAAGCAGCCACCTTCATCAATCACTAAAACAAGTTTTTGTTATTTTTTTAAATAAAAAATAGCTGCAGTAGCTTTAAAAAATTGTATTTAGAGCTCTGTTGTGCAGTGGGCTCACTAGTTCCCACACGGAGGGTGATATTTTCGAAAAAGGTAAGACACAGGTGTGCATCGTTTGAAACGGAATTCATTAACAGGTTGTATTATTTTATTCTGCCTCTACAGAACTCCACAATGGACTGATAAGCTGCCACACACTGCAGGCAGGGGGAGGCTCAGAAACAGAAGTTTCAAAGTGAAAAAGCTGTGGAGCTAGGAATATACACAATATGCCCCATGCCAGCTGATTTATTCAGCAGGACAAGGGAAAAGATGATCTTTTCTTAATTTCAGTGCATTTTTTTTAGTGTGACAGAACACCGAATGCAGTCACTAACCCCATTAAATTACTTGTCAAGGGCTGGACCCTATTTTTCCTTTGGAAAAAAAGTACCAGGGCAATAAGATAATTTGTAGTTCTGGGTTTCTAATATACAATAATTCTGACCATTTAAAACAGTTTTTGTAGGAAATATTTTATAGTTAGAGAAATAGTTTTTGACATTTTGGGGGGAAAAGAACAATGGGCCGTTTACAGGTCTACACAGCAGATTAATGAATCTAATTGAGTCTGTAGGGAAATGTTTCAGTTTAACTACTGGAACTAATTTATACATTCACTACATCGTAATAAGTCAATTTAAGTTTCTGGAAATAAAACTGGATATCCTGGGTATAGATTTGAACTATAAATTTCTGCAAGAAAGGAGTCTGTGTGTTCATTATACATTGTAAAATTACCATATGGACCTGTCAACACTTCTTAGCACAGCTTTGTAATAATGTCATTTAGTTTAACATTGTAATGTGCCAACTGAATTAATGTGTATGACACAAAGCGTGCCTCCCTCCCAACCTCTGCTTCTGCAGAACAGTGCAACTTTTAAAGATTTTTCTCAAGGCAAGAGCCACCTGCATTTGCATAGAGAACTTCAAGAAGAAGATTGAGTATAATCACATTTACTGGGAGTTGCTGAAAAACAACCTTCAGGGCTGTGACACCTAAACTTTCCAGAAATATGAGCTCCAGAAATGGGAATAAATCTTTACCTGAGAAACCTTACTTTACAACCAACACTAATCTGCACCGAGTTAGAAATAGCTTTCTTTAATAATTTCTTTTTTAACTGTAAAACTGATAATAGAGAGGTTAGAAAACATTCTATACACATTAGCATTTGGTGTTAACTGTGTTACTGAAAATACTTTCCCCAACTGAATATATAAATATGATAACATCCTGCACCCAGATATCATTAGACCATGACATAATATAGCCATATGAGTAAGCCATCAAGCAAGATGGGAAATGCAAAAAACAATTGCTAACAGTTACTGTGTGTGAAATTGTTCACACGTCTGATCTGATTTAATTTTCGTAGCCCATTTTGTAGATGAGGAAACTGAGATGTAGAGAGAGTGCATACTTTCTCCAGGCTCCAGAACCTGCAAAAATTGGATTTGAAATACATATGTAATGCAAGAGCCAGAATACTTAATCTATATACCATACTCTCTATCAATAATAATAATAATAATAATAATAATAATAATAATAATAACACATAAAGCCAGCACTTTTCCAGGTAATTAAATCACTTGACTCATTTTATCCTCAAAATAACCATACAAGGTAGCTGATTATTATTATACCATTTTTATGAGTAAAGAAGCTGAGTCATAGAGAGGATGTGTAACTAGTACAAAGTCACATTACTAGCAACTCAAATCAGGCAAACTGACGTTAGGATTCTATATCCCAGGCAACCATCACATAGACATATAGTATTCTCCACGGCATATCAAAGAAGAGAGCAGATTTTACCTCCTCCATGTGGCCAGAAAAGCTTTAAGTTCTCATCTGTATGAAAAATTTTCACTAAGGATTCTTTGAGTTAAGGCACTGACTTTTATTTTTTAATTTTAATTTTTATTAGTTCATGTTTGCAATATATAATGCTTGCATCTATTGTGAGGAGTTGACGCATGTACGTAACACATCTTCATTCTTTTTATATCCCCTTTCCTTCACCTCCTTAAAAATTCCTGTTGCCTTAGAAGAGAAATACACTATCATATAAGCAGCTATGAACACACTAACATAGATTAAGTTTGTCTAATGAACTACTATCCTCGTGTAGAGAGTTTAATGTCAAGTGAGGGACTTACTATAAGGCATTATTGATAGAGATCAAAGTTTCAGGAAAGGTTCAAGTGCTTCATGAAAAAGTCCTACCCAGTGGGGAGTGAAACTATGGATGGTCCTGAATAAATAGCTTACCACTTTGTACCATGGAGACAAAGGATATCCAAAGGAGTAGGGAAACACTCTTGACCTCAGACTTGGACTTTTAGGCTAGCTTGGCACACCCAAATAAAACCAAGGTAATTCAGCTGACTAGGGAAATTCAGCTTCCTTGACAAATATCTCAGAAATCTTCTTTGACTTTATAGTAAGTTTACCCAGATTGTTGTTTCTCTTTGTACTCTTTTCCCATGATTTAGACTAGATTTTAACTTGGATTCTCTTGTTTTGGTTCTCAGTGATCTGAGATTGGCTCCTCTGCCCCCTTTTTTTGTTTATTTCTCTCTGCCCTATTTGTAGTCTCCGGGACATAAATTGATCTGTAATTGATGAACAATATCTTAAAAGGAACTAGCCAAGGTCTTGTAAAGAAAGCTAAGAGGCCTTGAAGTCAGAAATGAATTGCGTTGTTTTGAAGTTTTGATTATCATCATGGATTATGGTTACAAGAATAATTTCAAGAGCAAAATGCAGCAGTGCCTCTCACTACCACTGCCCTCTCCGCCCACATCCTTCTCAGCTATTTAGATCTGCCCTCTATGCAACTGTCCTGGAAAGTCCCTTGTCAAATTTTATGGAATACTTATCCAGTATTGATGACGATTTGCTTTCCTACATGAAGAAAATGATTAGACAAGTTGCTTCAGAATCTTGGAGTATTTTCCAAGACAGAACTTATCTTTATAAAAATCCTATATAGGTGTCTATTTATCCAGAAATTATACTTAATTGGTGTTTTCTGCTCACCAGGAGGATAAAAAGAAACCCAACCTTTAGTGTTTTGCATAAAGGAAGAAAGATTAGATGACACCGTTTAATACATCTCATGTAACATAGAAATATAAGTATTTACTGTCACAGGTCATCATTTACCTCCAAGGGGAGGTGCAAGGGCACACGACACCCCTCCTGGTGAGCAGGCACTTGTTAGAGCCCACAGTGGCTGACGCTGAGTTGCGGCCCATCTCCTTTAGGCAAGCAAACTCTGTGTGTACATCCTATCCCTTGCATACTCCCCAGAGAAAACCCATTAGCAGTGATCTAAACACTGGAAATAGGACTCGACGTGTGAAAGCAGTGCCATACTAAAGCTTGTGATTGGCCTCTGTTTCTCACATTTAGGAACATCTGCTTTATTTGCTTTACAAGGAAAAACAGTATGGAAAGATTACACGATGACCACCAAACAGAAATACAATTCCTAGCAAAGTTGAATTTCCCATATAATTCATATTTAGAAAACTCAAAGGTAAGTTGGGGCCTAGTTTAACTTCATAATAAGTTTGCCCATATTATTGTTTCTCTTTGTACTCTGTTCCCATGATTTAGACTGGACATTTGAACTTGGATTCTCCTGCTTTGGTCCTCAGTGATTGACATGATTTTTCCAGGTTGAGCAATTTTTCCAGGTTGAGAATTCACATTGATCAATGGGGAGCATCGATCTTGATTCCTATTTCCTTGTCTCTACCCAGGTATTAAGGCATGAAAATCATGGTGAAATAAGGGGCTGATAATTATCTCATGAATGTAGGCAGTGCATTCTAAATTGTACATTTTGGCCTTGGAATTAAGTCCCAAGAGCATTCTACAATAATCACCTCTATTGAGGAGTCTTGATGTAATTCAGCCAATAATTTCTTAAGTATGAGCAAAATTGTAATACCATTCCTTTCTAATAAATTTGTACTGTGTTTTCAGCAGTTTTATAAGAATGTACATGTTCCTTTAGTCTTATGATGATGATAAATGGAGAGAAATGTAAAGGATCATTCTTCTCTTGATTACATTTGCACTTTTCCATTCTGCGTACCCCCTGCCTCCAATATGTGCCTAGCTTTTTCATTTAGATGAAATGTAATTTGTTCAAATTGTCCTTTCTAAACTTTAAGAAAGCTTGTGTAGTATATGAGGCAACACATGACTTTAAAATACTTAGCATTTGTGTGATGCTGCTCATCTTTAATGCACTTTAGAAGTATTAGCTAATTAATTAATTAGTTCCTGATTACAAGGGGGTAGAAGTTCAAGGAGAAGATTGGCAAATGTTTCTCCACCTTTATAAAGAAAACTTGCTTATATTAGAGAATATTATTTCTTCTTTTGAGTAATATGTACTATCATAAAAATGTTATAAATGCACTTTGCTGTGACTAAGTATAATTATCACTAAAAATGAAGAATAGTGGTAATAATACTAATACAAACACAACAGTGTTTTATAAGGTGGATACATATTTGTTAGATTCTGCATCTTAAGAGTGAGAATTTTTTTTCTATTTATTTTTCAGCACCTAACACAATCCCTGGCATGGAAAATATGAATACACTAATTTATAGTTGGTGAAATCAGATTTATAAGCTGTATTGCATTCAGTGATAAACAAGATGAGGGTCAAATCAAAACAGAATTTATCCACATAAAAGAAGAAAGTAGGGCTGGTGAGATGGCTCAGCAGCTTAAGCACCTGCCCGGCAAGTGCGAGGGCCTGAGTTCGACTCCCGGAACCCACATACGAAAAAGGGGCTGGTGATATCGCTCAGTGGCACGGGCGCCTGCTGGCGCACGAGGTCCTGAGGTCGACCCCCCGATACCCACAAAAAATAAAAAATAAAAAAGAAAGTAAAGAACTCTAGAGTGTGGTTAATTTTCTGATCAGAAAGTTATGTCTATGTGCCATTAAATGTCAAGAAAAATAACTTCCATGCATAATCACAATTTATGTGTAAATGAAAGAATTTAGGTTTTTGTTTCTCATTCACACAAAGAAATATTTAACTTATTCAAACATAGTCTCAAATATATTTTCTTAAAATAGTTACCCTGATATTCTAACAGTTGAATAGATACCATAATTCCTCCTCATCTAGTCTATGTCAAGCAGCTACGTATTTCAAATTGACTTTTTAGTCTCATACATGAGTTCCTGATTTGAGATAGAAACAAAGCTAAGCTGTCTGTACACATAGCTTCATAATTTGTGATAGCCAAGTTACATAGTTGGCAAAAGGGCTAAAAATGATTGACATATTTTTTAAATTTAGGGATAACATCACAATTTTGTATACCAAGTTATGATATGAGATATGTGTTTCCTATCTGGCAGGAAAGTTTTGTGTATTCTCTATTATTGAACAAAATCAAACCAAAAAATTGATATACAGTACCTAAGAAATATAAACAAAGTGATTGTAAAAGCAATACAAGAATTTGGATTTGGGAATATACAATAGGCTTTTTAACTTTATTAATTCAAAATACACAGGAAGAAAAATTTAAACCCATCAGTGGTTCTTAATATTTTTGTGGATCTCTGATTCTTTTGAAAAGATAAAAATTTCTAATAACTTTTCTCGGAGAAAAGAAATATAAAAGTAATATAAACACAAAATTTGCACCTTGTTTCAAGAAAATCCCATTCCTCTAGATGACACATGCCTATGGATCCTAAGTCCTTGGAAAGATGGTGGTTCAAAGACAGAAGTTGAGGCTCAAAACAAGAAAGAGGTAGGAGAGTAAATTAGTCCAGATTTAAATGTTCTAAACGTTTTGTGTGACAATAAAGATCAGGTCAAATTGTTCACCATGTAACTAGAAATTAGAGAAAAAGATTGGGACTGAAGTTGGACTTTTGTCATCTATGTGGAGATGATGGCTAAAAGAGCAAAACTGAGTAAAATAAATAAGCAAGGAAGAAAATATAGGAATAAGAAAGAAAAGAATATTGAAAAGATGAGATGCCTATTCATAAGAAATATGAGAATGAATAAATGACAAGAAAGTGGAGATTGGGTGACCAAAGATGTGAAAGAAAAGCCAGAAGATCAACATCATCAGAACACAGAGATTTGAGAAGCAGGTCATCAACAGTGTCAGCAGATTATGAAAAATAATTACAGAAAACTGAGCGAGAACCATTTAGTTTGGTAAATGGGACAGCTATGTTACACTAGAAATCGCAGTAATTACATTTTTAGGGGTTAAAAAAGGGAAAGAATAGTGAGGATGAGAAGTCATCATATTATCGAGAAACGTCTGTAATCAAGTAAAAGGAGAGAGGAGGGTAATTGTAAGGCATAGAAAGAAAGAAATGAAAACTTTCTAGAGATAATTGAAACTAGAGTACATAGAAAGGCAATGGGGAATGTTACATTCTGACAAGAGGGAGAAGTCCTAACAAGTAAGGGACAAAACGCAGTGGGCAACAGAATAAACTAGACTTGGTAATAACGCACAGCGCTTCCTTGCTACACTTTCCCTGGCAGAAGGTTAATGCAAAAATTCTAAGGTGAAAATGAAGGCTAAAACGAGAGTTCATATCAGATATTTCAGTGGATTGGATGAGTATTCCAGGAGACAGTAAAGTTGTGTGAGCATGGAAGCCCAAACACTGACACTGAGGACAGGAAAGCCATTAGAAGAGAACCCAAAATCACAGCAGTGAGGCTCTTGGGTCAGGCTACGGAGCCTGGATTAGTAGAATAGCAATGTATGATTAATCTGTAATAACACCTATGAGTTTATTGATCCAAGACTGTAATTAGAAAAGGCACAGAATGAAGACATTTGGGTATTGCCATGAGCATTGTCAATCATCAACATGATAGGATACAAAGAACTTAAATTTAAAAAATCTTGAATCCAGGTTCTCTTGTTAATCACTATGCTGTCCTAGGTCAATTGGCTTCCCCTGTTTGACCTTTTGTTTCATTGGTAAACTGATGGTCCTAGACAATGTGATCTGAAATATTATTTCAAATGAAAAACTTAACATCCTATTCCAGAAGCAAAGTGAAGTAACAAAAAGAGCAATAGCTTTGTGGTCACATTTCACTCTCCATTTCTGTTACTTTATTGGCCATGACCTTAAGAAAGTTACTTTTTTGTATCTCAGTTTCCTCATCTGTACAATGGAAAAAGAGTAATGGGAAGATGTTGAAATTAAAATTTGCTTTGTAGTGAGTCAAGAATCTTTTTGACTATAATAATCTGATCTTCTTAACCACAAATAGTTTAACCTTAATATATTTCTTAATGGCTTGGAATTACCATCAATTGCAAATGACAAGTAGGTCTATAATACGGATTGCTGATACACTTACTAAATCCAAGGGTCTCCTTTTTTACAGGTGGACAAACTATTATTTTATTATAATCAATATGTCTAAACTGCTGTGATCTTGGGCAAAAGATAACTAAGCCATTTACACTGTGAATTAAGTAAGAGTAAATAGCGCTTGGCGAGGCCATGGGTGTGTGATGCATGGCTATTTTGACTTCTAAGAAACTTTCTTAGTTTACTTACAAATTCTAAACTGTGATCCAATAAGTAAGACACTGAATATTTGAGAACTCAAAAAAGAAATCAAACTTGATTCAAACACAAAAATCTATGAAAATGATGTCACAATGTGCAAAGCATGAGTAAAGGAGAACTCACTAACTTTAACAGGCCCTAATTGTGAGAGAAATTTTTCCTCCTGGGAATGCACAAATCATGATGTTCCCCTCCTTCCTGTGTTCCGGGAATTGAGCTGTTATAAAAAGCAGCCCCAGATAGATAAAACAGAACAAGCTGACTTCAGACCAAGGAACTGGGCTACCCGATAAGGACTGACCCTGAGCTAAGAAATTTGCAAGAGTTGCAGGATGCGCTATACCGGACCATCCGCAGCCCATATTAGGTAATGGTCATTACCTCCCAGCCTTTAGACCCCCCGTATAGATATCTTCCCCAATGAATGTAAAAATCTGTTTAAACTAACCAATGCTATCTGCTTCTGTAACCGCGCTTGCTGAGACCCCTCCTCCCTTTGTTCTATAGACATATAAGCCCTGCACAGGCAGGCCTCGGGGCCCACTGTTCCTGCGTGTTCAGTGTGCCCCACGCATGCTTGGAAAATAAAAGCCCTTTGCCTTTTGCATGAGAGAAAGCTTCTTGGAGTCTTCTTTCACGCGGCGGGCGTCCCGACCCTAACACTAATGACACATTGACCATTTTGGCCCATTTTAATTCCATTTTTATAGATGAGTGAAGGTGAGAGAATGATGGACAATGGAATTGAAAATAGAAATGATTTTATTTTCTACTAATGACTTTGGTATGCTCACACTTTTAAAACATGCATTAGCTAGGTCAATAATTGCATAGAGTTGGTTTGTTTTTGGAAAATGAATCTCAATGCAGTCCTCTGTAAAGTAAGATAGATAAATGCTTAGACAAGTCAAACTATGTTAATCATTTTAGAATTGAATTCAGAGAATATTGGAGAGCATCAAGAGAGTGGGCAGGCCATCTTTCTTTCAACTTTCCCTTTTTCTAGCTGATTGTTGTCTCTTGTGTATTTTTTTGCTGAGACATCTGCAATGCTGAGCTGGAAAGACTGGAATATTTAGCAAGCCAATTGCTTCTGTTTAAACAGAAAGACACAAGTCTATTAAATTCATTTTATTAGGACTATGAACTACTCAGGAAAAAGTGAACCAAAACTAAAAAGGATTTTTCTACCTCAAGTAGAGGTACTTCCATAGTGGTTTGGGAAGTTTTTACCTGCCTAAACAATGACTCTGAATGATGTGGGCTGACTGCTAATGTTTACAAGCTGATGAGTTGCTGTGAGATTTCCCCGTGGATACAGTCTCGAACGAAATTACTGCAATCTTACCTCTGAATTAGTTGAACAGACTAATCCTCACAAATGGATAGGATTTAAGATATGATTGTGAGATTTTTATCCAATTGCATAAATTTATGTATAGAAGTAGGTTCAGATTTATAGACACTGTCTATAACAGAAAAAGATGGATTTTTAGCAAATTTTATGTACATTTTAAATCATTGTTGAGTATGTATTCCTCTCAATAAAAGTAACATGCTGAAATGAAGAAATGTGTATCAATAAAATATAAAGCCAAGCTATTATATTACTAGTTCAATTGCCCAGTGACTTATATGCTGTATTTAAATTATTTTGTGCAGAGAGAATAGAACTAACATATAAAACTCTGACCAAAGCCACTACATTTGCACTTAGGACAACATCAGCTAAGTATGAGCAAATGAAGAAGCTCAGAATCTTGCTTTTTAAAAAAAAATTTACAAAATACGCACGTTGAAAATCACTAAAATTTTAGGCATTCTTTTTATTTAAATAATGGATGCAAAAGGCATTATGTGGTAAGTATGCATACATTCACCTTTAAAACAGAATTTAAAATTCCTAATCTTTCAGAAAAATGTATACCAACCTACTTTCTTACCTTACATAACTGATAAACTTGCTTTCTATTTTATTCTAATTAAAGAGGATTATTCTAAAATGCCTATACATAGACACACTTGAGTCAGAGAATCCTTAGCATTTAAGACCTTTAAGAAAATTTTGAGGCTGTGCAGTGTAACTCCAGCCTTGTGTTAGCAGGCATGAAACTGGGCTTCCAGAAGGCATGACCTCAAAATGATGCTGAAGCTCATAGTCAGTCACACTCGTCCCATATCATCCTCTTTATCATTTCCTGAGGATTCTCTGTAAATGTTTTTGCTTTTTTGCTTCGTGATATGCCAACAGGCATCTCTTCTTCTGTGCCTCTTTAGAGGGTCGTGATAATTTCCTATAGACCCCCAAAACAGCAAATATGCTAAACACATAAGTTCCAACTTCATGGTTTCAGTAGGGTCTTCTTTCTTGAGATGATTCTCTTTCCAGATGGAGACATTCACTGGTTTCAGAATCAAAGTTTTTAAAAAAACAGCAATTCTTTGTAGTATATTTGTGCTGGTCATGTTTCTGATGGATCTACAAAATAATACAAAAGTACTTTATATGTATTGACTTTTGAAGTTAGTACCAGGTTTCTAAGCTTAAACTTTCTCAATCACACTACCACATGCATGTAAAGTGTCTGGCAGACCTTGTAGCCAGTGAGTCATTTTACACACATCATGTTTTTTCCAGCATCTTTTGGTGGCCCATGCAAGACATTTTTGCAGATATGGAGAGAAGATCTGCACTATATCTCATCATTCACACTCAACCTAAGTGAAGAGATCTTAGATAAGATTCCCCTCCATCCTTCACTGTAAAGTAGCCATTCTATTTCTGTAGTTCTAAGTTGGCATTTCCTAAAAAAGAAGAATTTGGTGCTATAAAAAATACCTTAAAATTTTACTGAAGGTAAAACCACTAACTTATGTTAGATCACTATAGCAGAATCTTTATACTTCCAAAATACCTTACAATGCTTTCACACTTTTAGATTGTTTGCACTCATTTAATCACATATGTTCCTATCAGAGAACTGTGGAAAAAAAGGCCTATGTGATTTTCAAAGCTATGTGTCTCATAAGTGCTCTATCTGCTATTTTATTCTTAGCTATTATTTTCAGTCTTAAGCCACCAAGTGCTACACAGTGCTATTTTACTAACTATTTTTAACCTATGTATAGAATATGCTATTCATAGTTAGGCACTATTATGGTCCAAAGGAAATGGCCTATGTATCTTTTTTTTTTTTAATGTAAAAGGGTCAAAACTCATATGAGTGCCTTGTGACCTGCAGGCCACTATCATGTACCAGAGGATCTTTTTCCTCTGGAGTGTTAAATTTTAAAATGCTTTCCAGCTACCATAATATCAAGATTCCATCTATTGAATGACTTACAGTTCCCGATGAGAATATTTTGTGCGACTGGGTTTTAACATTACATTGTCCTCCTTTTCTATGGTGAAAACTCTTTCTTTACTGATGCCACCCAGATCAGTTCAAGTTAAACACTTGACAGGTCCATCTGTGTCCCCTGCCATCCACAACTGCCACCCATCTGTGTCCTGATACTTTTGTTCCTGTTCTGTTTGGTTCTCTTGTATCTACCGGTGATATCAGTATATAGCCATCCCTCAAGAAATGTGAGAATGGACTTTATACAGCTGTGCTCCTGAGAGAAGCTGTTACAGACATGACATATGCTATTGCACGGTTACACACATGCTTTCTACAAGTTCCTGCAATATTCTCACATCCCAATGAGCATGTTGCTTAACTTCCTGACCTGGAACTTAGATCATGTCAATTTAAGTATGGCTTATCAATTATTCTGCATTTTTCTCCACAAGAGTTTCTCTTAATATCAGAAGTATTATAAATGTAGGGACAGTTTTTAGATTGTTACTTTCTATTCTGTTGCCTGAATCATGTAATGCAACTTACTAATATTAACAATAATTGAATATTTCTGTTATAGTCCTTTTTAATTCAGAGGAAAACAATTCACTATTTTGGTAAAACAAAAGTAGGATGATTTTAAATAAGGGAAAGCACAAATAAGATATTCAACAATGTGAAGCAACTCCAAATTTGTCTTTACCACATTCCAGGGGGCATTTCTGCATCAAATTCCAAAAGCAACTAATGAATCAAAAAAATACCTTTATGTTTCAAATAATTCTGTACATGTGATAAGAATCCATAATATGGTACAACTACCATTATGTATTAAACATAATACAAATATGTCCATGAATTTCAGAAAGGATTATTTGAATCAACTGTAATCATTGTTTTTTTTAAAATCATGTTATTTCAAACAGATATCCACAAATGAGCTCAGTGTACAAATTTACAACCATGTCATACAAATGAAAAAGTTTTTAAGATCCACACTTGCAGAACTGTCATACAGCTTTGCAATAATGAGAGAACCAATGTAAAGATTTTATGTGTGTTTCTAAAAGCAGAAACTTTGCCTTAGAGATTGACTTCACACTGTGATTTACTTCTCGATGCTCAAAAAATTTTCAAGGATTTAAAATCTGTAAATGTGTATTTGAACATACGGTCAATTTAATGTCTATGACTAATGCAAATTTCAAATGAAGTTTATTGCAGATACAATCTAAAATGATGATTTTTTTTTCATAGGTTAAAAAGGGGGCTGTAAAATGAAGTAAGCCTCAGTTAATATTTTAGAAAACAGATTATTGTTATGGTTATTGATTTTTTCCCTTTTTTATGTGGAAACAAATTAGAGATGCTCAAATTCTTATGTTTTAATTTTAGAAGAATGTGTACACAATTAAATATATTTCTGTGTAAATGCAATAGCACCCTCTGGAGGTCTGGAACACTTTGCATAACTTTCATAAATCAATGTCTTCTTTTGTTAACCCTACATATTTTTGTTGACTTAGACGTTTAATATTTTATACCTTGATAATTACATTTGTTTTTTAAAATGATTAATCATATTTAATCTATTATTACTATCAGGCATTTATTTTGATTTGTGTGTCATGTCATTTGTAATGCTGGAATGTAATACTAGAACATACAGTTCAGCTGATCTTGGTCATGTCTTCACAACTTTCCTATTTTCTATCATGTGAAAATATTTTCCAAACAAGACTATTTTCCAAGACAACTTTTATTTCCAAAGTTCCTTAATATCTAGTTACATGAAGAAAGTGGGGAACTATTTTTGCCTTTTTTGAAGATTCCTCATGGAAACAGTAACTTTTATTCTTCAAGTCCCTGATCAACAAACACAGCTGTGGTTTTTCTGTGGTTTTGAAGCTAACTTATTGACAATGGGAGAGTATGGAAAGGAGCAGAGGTCACAAAACATCGGAAAAAATATCATGAGTCACTGGAAATATTCGAGAACCAAAGTGACTTCTATTGTGCCATAATAACATAAACAAATGATCCCATATGATTGGCTTCTTTGTAACAACTTCACATACAAAGGTCTTTTTGAAGTTCGGGAAGATTCAGAGTTGTTCATCTACTATAAAGCAGGGGATGCACATATAATTAATACTGGGTAAGAGGAAATATTGTCATTCTATTCTAAATGAAGCCCAAGAGGCCATATATTGGCTGTTGAGGGGATACTGAAGAGGACTGACTCTTCAGAGAAACATGTCATTTGGGCTGGAATCTGGGAAGGCTGGCTTCCCTCAACTCTAGTCAGAAAGAAATAACTGTGAAGATGTCATGCAGAGTCCTCTAAACTGTTCCAGAGATAACAAACACTAAAACAAATGGATTGTTCGAACAACCACTTGAATAGACAAACATGGATACATGGATACATAAATATATATTGCATATAAAAATTATACTAAATGTCATAGAAAACATTAATGCCCAAAGGACTATTCATCTAGTAAGGAAAAGATTAGAGGAGCTAGAATTATTTAAATCATTCTTTTCATAGTACAGTATTTTGTTTCTTCAACTTATCTTTCGCTTCCCCCTTTTTTTTTTTTTTTTTTTTTTTTTTTTGCTTTTTTTATTAGTACATGTTTGTAGTACATAATGTTTACATTCCATGTGGGGAATTGGTACATATATTAGCACACCTTAATTTCTTTTTTTTTCATATCCTTTCCCTTCCCTCTCTATCCCCTCTATCCGCCTCTTGATTCCCTTTTATTTTTTTTAATACATGTTTGCAATACATACTGATTACATTCCTTGTGCGGAGTTGGTACATGTATATAACATATCTTAGTTCTTGTTTTTCATCCCTTTTCCCTATCCTCCTTCCATTGTCCCTCTACCTCTTGATCCCTTTCCTCTTTTAGCAAGATCTAAGTCCCCACTTCCTATCATCTATCCTTTATTTTGCTCTTTACTTATACTTTGGTTTTCTCATAGAAGAGAAACCAGGCAATATTTAAGCTTGTTTTTGTGATTTATTTCACTTAATATTATGGTCTCAAGATGCATTCATTTTCCAACAAATGACTTAAGTTTATCTTTCTTTATGCCAAAGTAGTACTCTATTGTGCGTAAAAACCACATTTTCGGGCTGGTGATGTAACTCAGCGACATAAGTGCCTGCCTGGCAAGCACGAGGTCCTGAGTTCAACTCCCAGTACCAGCATAAAAAAACAAAAAAACAAAAAAAAAAACATTTTCTTTATGCATTCATTTGTTTATTTACAACCATTTTGGAAATCAGTATGGACTTTCATCAAAAAAACTGAAATTAGAAATTCCATTTAACCCAGATACCTGCCTCCTAGACATCTTCCCAAAAGAGTTCAAGACATCATACCACAGCGATACATGCATACCTGTGTTTGTGACAGCACAATTCATAATAGCTAAATCTTGGAAGTGCTCCCCTACTTTAATCATGTAATTACCTAGAAGAATCAGGACTGAAGTCTGCTACCAAAATGAGGTGTTTTAACCACATTAGACCTTATAGAAGTTAAAGATTTCCATGAAGTTAAAGATATTATTTAGATTTTGCCACTGATTTTCCTGAGTTTATCTAGCTGCAGGACAATGGCAAGTTTCGTAAACACCCTGTGCTTTTGTTTATACAAAATAGCACCAGAGTTAAATGAAGAGATGCTTGTGAAGTATTAGATGGTATCTAGTACATAAAGGTAAAGGTTGGTTTGTCTACAATTTTAATTATTTAACAGAGAGTTGTCTAGCACATATATGGACTAGGCGCTGTATGAAGCACCATATAAATATCTCAAAGTTTACTCTTCCTGATAAGCTTATGAGGTATAGAATGCATTATTATCATTATCATCACCACCTTACCAAGTAAATTTGAGAAACAGTTTATTCAGTCTTTCTGGAGTCACACAGCTCAGTGGTAAAGTTGAAATTCAACCTCACACTATCTGGATATATAGTCTACGCATTTAGCTACAAAGTGGTTCTGCTAAGATGCCATTTCTGTTTGCCAGCATCCTTGAACAAAGTCGTCTTATACCATTTTATTTCCAATATTTTTGAGTAAACCTGTATCACAAGAGAGTGAAGATATAATATTATTGTATCTGAGTATGTAAATTTTATGGCATGATCTCATTGGAAGATATGGATTTTGTGAGGAAAATTATCATTTTGATAGTCATGAAAACATCATTTTGGAGTCCCTTAAGTTGTCCATATTTATTTACTTACATTCAGTCTTCCCGTAATGGTCACTAATTTTTGAATAATCATTCATTCTAATCTCCAGATTTAAAGTACTAACTGGGAATTAAATAAGAAAGTGAAATACCCGGCCAATGATCTTTCTTGTACTCTTTGCACCCAGTTTCTTTTTCTTTTTTGTGGGGAGGAGGAGGATATGCCCTGGAAATCACTCTCCTAAGATTCTAGATAAATGCCGCAATTGTAGAGAGACCAAGCTTTCAAAGAACAGTGGGCTTATGTCTGGTGACATTTATATTGAGTTATAGGACAGCAATGGCAAATGTGCTGATTGTGCCCAGGAGTTTTGATGTTTTGCTGTCATGTTTTTGGCTCTTGGGGGGTTAGACCAGGTTCTCTGTAAAGGACTCATTACTCAGCCTGATGCTAAGAATGTGACAGGGCATCTGTCCACATTTCTCTTATTTATTAGATCCAAAACTCAAATGTGCCCCAGTATTTCTCCAGAGACTCTGATTCAGTATGGCTAGAATGGGATGAGAAACTTCTGAATTATCAGGGTGATCCGGACGCATGTGGCCCAAAGACTGCACTTAGCAAAACATTTCGGGACCAATAGCAAGTGGTGATCCAATCTCCTGGGAGCTATTTCAAATCCAAATACCAGGAGGACGCTTCAGATGCAAAGAATCAGCATCTGCAAGAAAGCAGGCTAAACATTTGATTTTGGAAATGGCTGTGGGAGCTTTCTGAAATTGCCCCTGACCTTGCTCCATTCTGGAACTGTGGTTTGAGGGTGTGTTGGATTGAGCCCCAGAAATCCACGAAGTAATTCAAGGCCTTCTCTGTGGCAAAATGGGCAGATGCTTCCCTTCAGCTCTCCTATTAAAGCTTAACTAATGTAATTTTTTAAAATATTGGAATATTTTTGTACAATTAGGGTAGTGTTTGGGGTGGGGGAGAAATTATTTCAATCTCTAGAATTAGTACCTTAGAATTTCACTAAGCCATATAGTTAAATATGGTAATTTTGAACCAGCTTTGCATCCAGCTCCATTTTCCTTTTTTCCAAAAAGAGATATGAATTGTGATATTGGGGTGTGTTTCAAATCATCAAAATCTCTGAATCTAAGTGATAGTCACAAGTGATACTAAGGGACTGTTAATTTTTTTATTTAAGCCTATTACTAAAATGTACAGATATATACTTTTCATTTCATTATTCTAAAGACAACTCTATAGATAAATTGTAAAATCAATAAATTACAGGTGAAGTTATAAGTTCATTATAATGGAGTTTTCACCAGCTTTACACCTCTATTTTAGCAAGAAAAAAGTTGATTTATTCTCTCTAAGCTTCATAATGAGCACATGGATTGAACTGGGTGTTCTATTTACTCTTGGTTACAAGCTGACAAGGTTGCCATTGGATCAAGAAAAATGTTTCTAGTGTGATTATTAATATCTGTTAAGAACCCAGGGTCTGGGATTGTGGCCACAAAATTTATAATAGAAAACTTATAGTCTGTCAAACACTGAAAGTCAAAACCTAAAAAAAGGAAACAAACTAAAAGTAAAAACAAAGGTGAACTAAAGAATCAGAGATACCTACTTTCTGGATAGATATGTTTCTTTTGTTTCTAGAGATATTTCAGTTCTAATAGGATCATGTTGAAGCTCAAAATTAACTAATGAAAATAATTTGGACAGAAAATATTAATATCCATAATATTTGGTTTTTTCTGCCAGTTGAAGAGAAGGATATGAATTTGAATTTTTTGACTGGACTATGTTTTATCTTTATAATTCCATAATTCCTTAAAGCCTCACTGTTGCTTTGTTGACCCACAGTCATCCATATACTTCAATTCTTGAATCAAAGTCTTCAGTTATTAGCCCAAAGATGTCATAGAAAGAACAAAGTATGTTTTATTTAAAAATAAATTTAATAAAATAAATTCAAATAAGGTCTCACGTGGCACAAACTATCTAGCTAAAAAAAAAAATAAGCCATATTGGTCATATTATCAAAATAGTAGGACAGTTCCTCTTCCCATTTTAACCTTGTTCACACTAAGACTGCATAGGCCAGTAAACATTATTTCCTTATCCTGACATAATAAAAAACATAATTATAACATATTTTAAATGTTCCATCTGGCTATCAAAGAGTCATTTTCTCCCAGAAAGAAGGCATTCAATTCACAGGAAATGGCATATATTACCTAGTCAATGATGCTATGTGGATTTTCTAGCATGTAAGGCTTGTGGCCCAAACATTGATTTAACCACTTCAAAATAGCTTCCACCATTCCTTTTCCATGTACTAGTATTGATAACACTCTTAGAAATATTTTCCTCTAGAATTACAAAAGCCTACATAAAAATAAGCCCGCAGTTATTTTTTAAATTGAGTACATTGTGATCAATCCATGTCCCATGTTCCGTGAGATGTAATGCCCTGTATACATCAATGTGGGGATTCTTTGTTTCTCTGTGGTAAGAAATTTATGATGCCTCTGATATTGTGAAGTCAAAGAATATTGTTTGGAGAAATCAAGGAATGCTGACAGGATTTGGGAACTTGGATTATAGGTGTTGTTTTTTCTCCAGCTGACGGATGACTGACCTTCCTTCTCTAAACATTGCTTATCCATGAAAATAGCATCTATGAGTTATAAGATGAATGTTAAAATCTTTTTCAGTTTCAATATTTATTGACTTTATGAAAAGCTTATAAGATGAGAGACAAGGTAGATTGGATACATCTGAACTGAAAATAAAACAGATAAAAGTTGTGAAGACTCTGGTTGGAGCACCATCTTCAGAGTTCCCAGGTGGAGAGAGCACAGGAAGTAGTAGTTATTACCATTCTTTGTCTTGAGAACAATTTGTTTGTGCATGCCTTTAAGAATGGTGGATTGTCCTGTTCTCGACAAAATGCCTTCTCTTGTTCACCATAAACTGCAGATTTTATAGTTGCACATAACTAGCCTACGAATTATTAATAATACTTATTTGTTTGCTATTCTGCACGTAGGTGGAGAATAAGGAGCAAATAAAGACTTGTTCTCTCATATTTTCCATATCTAAGATTTCTTAAACTTTTGAAAACCATTAGTCTATGTAAAGAGACATTGTCTTGGAGTAAGTTTATGGCCTTGTCTTTGTAAAAGAATTTTAAGCCGCACATCTGGTAATAAACTATAACTGTGGGTATTTGCTAAGATTCTCACAGAGGGTAAATCTATTTTCAATGAAGTGTAAAACTAAGATTCTTTACAAAAGCACTTCGAATCTTTCAGAGTTAATTTTTTTCCTAAGTTTTAAGTTTAAATCTTTGCAAAATAGAAGGTAATAGACGGATCAAGAAACCATCATAAAAATGTTTGTATAGTGGCATTTTTAGCAAGACTCCTGTGAGGGCATCTGAAAAGGACTGCAGCTATCTCCCAGCCCTAACCAGACAAGTACTAGTAACAGGCCTGTGTCAACTCTTCCGTGGGAAATTAACTTTTCATACCAGTGTAAAGTCAAAGAACTGTTTTTATGGATTCTTCCATCCTATATTAATTCAGATACATTAACAGCATTTTGAATTTGAAGCAGTCTTGGCCATTTTTATCAATCTTCGTCCTCATTGTGCTGCAGGGCACAGAACATTCTGCTGTCTAGAGGATGAGGCTGGTGTTTTGAGCACATCTGCCAGAACCTGTGTGCAATGAAATGACTTTAAATGCATGCTTTTTTTGGTGGATCCTCAAATCGATGTGATGCTTAGGATTAATAATATTCCATTTAAATAGGAGAATCTAGAAGCAAGGGATACACATTTAACATGGCCTATTATTATTTATATGTTTAGGAGAAGAAATATCCTCAGTGTTCAATCCTTCCAATTACTATGTATATTACATGGTGTGTGTTTCATCTTTACATGATGCTGACTGTATTGGTTTTGGGAAGTATGCCCCTTTCAGATAATTCTTCCTCTGCCAATATTGTTAAACACCAGCATTATTAAAATAATTGTATGTGGCTAGTAGCTACTGTATTAGACAGTATGTATCTTTCTTATTTTTAACTTTCAAAATAATCTCAGATTTTTGGCTAGTGGCCACCCGTATCCTAAAATCCAAGAGAATTGTTCCTGACTGTCTGCCATTGGCTTCTGAAAGTGCCTTTTTTGTTTTATGAAGTATAACTCAATGTCAAAGGGATTTATGTAATATTTAGACTTGTATTACATGAAATTAATCTTAACATGAAAAATCTTTTGATTACAGGGTATGCTTTGTCAGTGATTGATTGACCAACTCATTTATTCATATAATAATGCCACTATTTACTCCTACTCATAGAAGGTTTCTGTTACAGGTTTCTGTTTGTGCTATGGTAGTAGGTGAATTCCATGCTTATCATAATCTTCACACTTATTTTACTAGGTTCTCTGGAAATAACAACCTCTTATTTTCTTTGTTATTGACTCTCTCAAAATCATTTTTTTTAAAAAAAAGGATCCAGGGCCGGTGAGATGGCTCAGCGGCATAAGCGCCTGCCTTGCAAGTGCGAGGGCCCGAGTTTGACTCCCGGATCCCACATACGAAAAAGGGGCCGGTGATATCGCTCAGCGGCTCGGGTGCCTGTTGGCGTGCGAGGTCCTGAGGTCGACCCCCCGGTACCCACAAAAAAAAAAAAAAAAAAAGGATCCAAACTTTGGAGATTATGATAAGGACAGTAGTGTTATATATAGGTAATTCAACTCCTCTACCTCATTAGTACAGAAAAAATGAAGACCTTATTTTCTTTGGACTTTCTTCATGATCTCTTATGTTAAGGAGAGAAGTAACATGTAAACCTTCTTTTTAGAAATACAATGGTAGCAACTGGATATATGGCATAATCATAACTAGAAAAGAGTTACCACCTCATCCCAATCAACTTTGAACTTTATTTAAGTATAAAAAAGAATCATATATAGTTGCTAGTGAAAGTCATTGTCCATCTTCTTACTCATTGAAGGAGAGGAAAGATATAATCCTTCATAAATTTTCACATCTTCTGTTATTTGATGAAGAGGGATTAGGTTGATTTCCATCAAAATCTATACTTTAACCCTCGATTTTACTGATTTATATCGTTCTTCCATTTCCTTGTCTCTGCATGTATGAAATAATTGAAGGCAATGATGATGATCTTTAGTCTATTTCATTTTCTCACTTTAACAGGATAAGAAATGGATATACAATAAATTCATAAAGTCCCATGCTGATTTCTTTGTTGACAAAGAAACCCATAATGAATGAAGCTGAGACCAAGCTCATTAACAAAACTATTGGTCAATATTTGTTTATTGTGTACTACATACTCTGAATTAATGCATACATAAAATAAGTATAAAATAGGATCTCAGCTCTTAGAAAAATCAAGGGTAATTTTCTGGAGGCTATTGCGGACTGAAATGATATGGAGTTCATTGCTACATTTATGCATATAACCTATAAACATTTGATACTTTAATGCCATGGGATTTAAGAAATGACAGAGATCAGTGAAGACAGGGATAAATAAGGAAAGATTTGTGGAGGAGGTGACAATTCAGCTGTAGTTTGACTAATAAGGAAAACTTGGCAAGACCCCTGGGAAAGCAGTGACAACCCAGGAAGAGAGTTTTTCATATATGAGATGGAAAGGGACTAGACAAAGTAGGGATATAATAGAGAGGTTGGATGAATGAAAGAGAATCTTAAAAGGAAAAATGAAAAGAAACTTCTAGCTACATATGCAGTACATACTCAAGGAGGAGCTTTGTCTTTGATTCAATAATATATCTTAACAAGCATTATTAAATCTTAAGATATTTTTCTCATTCGCAGAACTTCATAGAGAGACTAAATAATGGTGGAAACTTCTCTTCACCCTTTTCTTTGTTCTCCCTCTCCTCCTTTTCCTTTTTCCCTTTCTTCTCTTCTTTCTCCTTTCTTCTCCTCTCTTATTCCTCCTTCCTCTGTTCCTCCCAGTCTCTTTCTTCCTAATAATCTTTTTTTTCCTCCTTCTTTTGAATTTTTTTCACGTTCTGAGAGCCAGGAAGTCACTTAATATCACAGGACAGTTTCAATCATATCTCTGTAGTACTCTGAGGAAAACAATTAAGGAACAAGTGAGTGGTGAAGAAGGAGAGGCAGCCAGGATGCAATAGGCAAAGGAAGTTCCTGAAGCTGGATTCTGGGTATTCAGCCTTAACTTTAAGTGTTAAACATAATGTTCACATGCAAAGATGTATGTCAGACATGGGTTGAGTATAGGATAAATACATGCAGAAAAGCCAATGATATGTAAATTTTGCTGTAAATTGTCTATTATTGTCACCACTTGTCAGCATGTCACCAAAACAATAGCTATCTTAGACCATCACTCTCCCTAATGAGTAAATTAGAAGACTGTGGAATTAGAAGAATACATATTTTTAATAGTAACAATCCTAGTCAAGTTGTGATGAAAAAAAAAAACATAATTATATTGATTCCTTGCCTCCTTCTGCAAGAAAAAAAGCAAAGGGAACCCTCTAAAATTTGCAAAGGTTTTTCAATTAATTGTTACAATGAAAAATCACTTAATGTTAAGCAAAAATCTTAAAGAAGGTGGATTTATCCTTTCTAATACATTCTATAGATGTCAGTTTGAAATATGGTATAAGAATATAGGAGAAGCACAACTGCACAGACTTAAGCTTTAGCTATTAGTTTTGTCCTCTCTGCTAATCTTTTACTTGATTTTGGAACTTTCTTTTCCCTGTATATCTGCATTATACAACCAGCTCAGGCTAAAATTTAGCTCACCTATATAAATTTAGCACAGAACCTAATGAGGAAGCCTCAAATTCCAAGAAATATGTACTTGTGTAGACAATTTCAGTACGTGGCAGCTTAGGTATGTCATGGGTGAAAAACATGTAATTGTCTTTCTTTGTTATAATGGACAATGCTGGAGAAGCCCATGAAGTTTCATCCTCTCTACCAACCCCTTTACAGGTTTCCTGTCAGTTTCTAAGTGTACCAGGGGCTGAGGAATGAGATGTATGTCAATTTATTGAATATTTTTTAGCCTCTACATTTAGTTAAGGAGCTCTTGTTACTAAATTTTAAAATTGCCGCTCTTTTAATTAGCCACACTATACTTACAGACAGTTAAGATCTTTGACTGGTCTCTTAGTTAACTACCAATTTTTCAAAGAAGGGCCAAAGTCAATGATACAGCTTCAGAAATATCACCACACAGGACTATTTTGGTAAAAATGAAAAATCTAAACAAACCTTAGTTATCTATAATGCTGTACATTGCAAAAACAAAAATAATAAAGCCTTACTGATAGAGTTTTTATATTATGATATTGGGATTATACTGTTAAAAACATTGAAAATGTATCAAGATAAAATATCATGCAAGAAAGAAGGGATAAAGAAAACAGGTTAATTTGAACAAGATATGTTTCTGGCACCAATATTAATATGATTGAGCCCTGACCTTTGGAATATTACATGCATTATTAACCCACTGAAAGCCTAGATAATATGACTTTATATGTTCTTTAGGCTATAACTTAAATATCTTAGAATGTATAGTTTATTTTATTAGCATCTTGCATTTTGATTGCTCAATAAATACCAAACCACAATAATATGGTATGTAGTGTACGCTTCAGTCTTCATTTGCATGGCCATCTCATCCAGAAAACTCTTGTGTTTACTGGTTTTACTTTGACTAAGAGCAAAATTACTGGAGAAGGTTGTTAGCATTCTTGATTTAAATTTTTTCCTATTTTTCACTCTTTCATGTGGTAGAAAATGTGAAGTAATCCAAGAAGTCTAAGGCTTTTCAATGTAAGGAGTGGCAGACTTAGATTATAATTATACAGTAGCCTGTATTTCATTTCATTAGCTTTTTATAACTCTTTTGGAAATCCATTTTTTTTTTTAACTTTTGCTGGTCCTCGGATATCTTTATGTAGTGATTTGTGTTTAAGGCTGTACAAAAGAGAAAAAAATATAGGAGTGATCTAGAAAAACATAATAAAAGTGGCTTAAGTGCTTAGCAGGGGTCCTAGGAGATGAACGGTCTCTAAATCTGCTTTTCTAATCTTGTGTTTTCTTTTTCTTTCCTCCCTACTTGCTTCCCTCTCTAATTCTCTTCTTCCTTCCCATTCTTTTTTTTCTTCTCTCCTTCCTTTCTTCCCCTCTTCCTGTTTTTCCTTTCTCCCCTCTTTCTCTCTTTCCTTCCTCCCCTACTCATTTGAATCAATTTTTCCTCTTCAGAGCACATACAGTTTCCCCATCCAGCATGATTTTCCTCACTGATTTTGTATTTAGTAAAATAATTGTAAAATAAGGAATTTTTTTCTGTGAATCCATTTTTGTTTACATAAGTATACATTTATTTTTATGATTGCATCACAATGTACATATCATTACATTCACCCATTTGAAGTGTGTGATTCAATGGCTTTTAGTATTTTCAGAGTTGTGCAACTATTATCATCACCAATTTTTAAATATTTTCATCACCCTAAAAATAAACATTGTGTATGCCCTGGCTTTGTCTCCCCATTTGCCATGCAACTCCTCTCCAACCAGTCTTAGGCAACTTCCAGACTAATTTCTATCTCTACAGATTTGCATATTCTTGATATTTAATATAAATAGAATAAACAAATGTGGCCTTTCATTACTAGTGTCTTTAACTTAGTATGTTTTCTAGGTTTATCCATGCTGCAAGTTCATCAATAAATTGTTCTTTTATATTGACAGATAATATTCCATTGTATGTATATGTCATATTTTATGTATCCCTTCATCAGTTAATAAACATTTGGGTTCTTTCTACTTTTCAACTATTATGAATAAAGCTACTATGAATATTTACAAATAAGTGTTTGTGTAGACATAGGTTTTCATTTCTCATAGGTATATAACTAGAAGTGGAATTTCTAGGTCACATGGTAAATCTATGTTTAACCTTTTGCGAAACGGCAAATTGTTTTCTAAGTGACTGTACCATTTTACATTCTCACCATCGATACATTAGGTTCTATTTCTCCACACGTTTGCCAATACTTGTTATCTGTTTTATTGATTATAGTTATTTTATTTGGTATGCAGTATTATTTCATGGCAATTTTAATTTGCATTTCTCTGAGGGTTAATACTTTTATTTTTAATTTTCTAAATAACTGATAGAACCTAAAGTCTATATGAAAGAGGTGTGTTAATTTGTATAAGAAACACCAGAGATAGTGAAGGAAAGGATTGAGGCAACCTGTCCCCCCACAATAAATACCCAAAACACTTGAGATAGATTAAAAATTATTGAAAACAGTCATGGTGGCCCACAAAAACCTACAACCAAAGTTCCAGGGTAAACAAAAGAGTCCAGACATGGACTATTAGTGGACCACTCAAAATGGGAGACAAATTCAGTCTTGAGCATGAATGTTTGGACTTTTCAGTCAGGATCCTAGCAGGAAACAAATATTCTACTCAAAGATGATAATTTAGAAAGGTTTAATAAAGGAAGCATTTACAGAAATGTGGTCAAGGAATGGTGGAGTGCCCAGAAATAAGCAATGATGTTAATCAGTTATCAGCCTTTTAAGGATCAGGGATCAGATCCAATATGTGCTAAAACAATCACTGAAAAGAAAATATGATCTTGTGTAGATAAATCCAATCTAAAAGCCACATTGCAGCAAAAAGGAAAGTAGAGTAAAGAGGAATAAACACAGATTTTTCCCTTTCCCCATTTTCCCAATCTCTTCCCGCTGCTTACTGTGAGACAAAACTGACAAGAAAGCAAAGAGTAAAGTAGATCAACTATAACATCCGTAGATATCAGGTTCACAAGGTGCAGTACATGGCAAAGAAGAGAAAATAATGGATCCAGAATGGCAATCAGATAAGTCACCCAGGCAGAAAAGTAGGAAATGTGTCTCCCCTACTATGAGTGGCAACATAGATAAGTGGAAGAACCTGTCAGACTCTCTATACTTGACCTGCCTTCCCAAAATCTCTGCCCTTGATGGGTGCCTCCATGGTCATATGGAGGTTCGCCTGAAGAAAGTAAGTTCAATTTCAGTGATTCCACCACTGGACTTTGAACCAAGCACTAAAGACAAACAAATAGACTGGCTATTCAATACCAGGGAAAATACTACAGCATCACGAAACAGTTGAGGATTCACTGATTCACTCTCAGGTCTCCTCTGTGACCCTCTGAACTTGGGCATTAGAGGAAGAACTTATTCCAGGAAAGTACCTCAGGTAGCATGAGAAGAATATTTCTACAGTGAGTATGTTTGTACCTATAAAATAAAGACAAATACGATTGGTCTGTGGTAACATGAAAATGTTCTGGAAATTTTCTGACTGTATCAGGTGAGAGTGGCCCATAGCAAAGAGATGATAGAATTCATGCCCTATGGGTTGGACTCTTAAATAGTATTTGGAAACACTGTAAAAGAGCTTCCATTTTTACTCTAAACCATAAAGCATGTATTTCATACCATATTAAAAAAACCTAGGCTAGGTATGTGCTTATGGTGATGACAATTACACTGGGGCATAATGATAATTTTAAACTTCACATTACCTCTCACATTGGTATAATTATTAGGTATATTCTCATATTAAAAATAAGGTTCAAAACAAAGCCTATTGTGTAGATCTTTTTTCAATGAGAATCAGACTATCACTACAAAATTAGAAAATGTGTGAGTTAGAACAAAGAGAAAAGTTCTCAGAAAAGATGTATGTAGAAATTTTGATAGCCTATCAGTTAAGGAAGGCATTGTTCCAGATCATATGGATTCACAGAGTGACTTCAGGAAAAAACTGAAGGATTGGTCAGATCTTAAAACAAAATTGTAAAAAACTAGAGTATTTTTTATTTATCTCTAGATCATAAAACTTATTGTCTATGGTGACTTTTTCAAGCCAGTTAATTCAGGATGATAGATCTGAATTCTCAAAAGAAAATTTTATACTAATCATATGACCAATCATGGAGATTTTCTGTTCAATAAGAACTCTTACACTTTGGGTATCTCATAGTTCCATAGGTATTTGTGTCCTAATCTTTACCCCCTCCTCTACCTTAAACATAAAAGATCAGATGGCAAAAAGACATACAATTAGTATCGTCACTAATTTAATATCTAATTATTTGATATATTACAGTGTTTCACTTCTTCAGAGGATAAATGTGTTAGGAAAATCAAATCATTCCTGTATGGTGTTATCTGGTTTCATTTAGAAACACAGCATTGTGTTTTCCTTTTTTTTTTCTTTTACAGATCTATAGGTGATCTTGTTAATGAACACTTTATATGTGCATATATACTATTGCTTCATTTTTATGCAAATTCTTTCTACAACCAGACTGGTGCATTGTTTGCTTTTTATTCATCATCAAGAAATTCAATAAGGCAGCTGTGCACCTACATCAGGTTAGGGTTTGACCCAATGTGTACTCGAATGTGGATTTCGAGTATGGTAGGTGTTGAGTCTATAAGAAGTCTGAGCAAGTGGATCTCATTCACCCTTACAAAGGCAACCAGTGAATTTTTTTTAAAAATGTAATTTTGAGTTTGATGCCTATGTTCTTTCGGGGTGAACAGGGACTTGTTGAATTACTGGAGCACCATTGAGCAGTAATTAGAATTCTGTAATGCAATGAAATATAGTTGTATATAATTTGTGAGCCTGACATATACAATGAAAACAATTGCATTAAACTTTAAAATCAAAGAAAAATACACTGTGTATGTTTGCTGGTGTATTTTTCACATTGTTTGCCTACAGAAATGTCTTTCTCATTGGAGCACAGAAGTCAGGAAAGAGCCGGACTCTGGGGACAAAACAACAAGTCATCCATAACAAATGGTAATACTGCAGGTCTGCCTCCCTTCAACACATCCTCCCCCACTTCCAGCCTGCTCTGAGGAGGACACTGATGCCACCCCATATAGGCAGCTATTAATCACAGAGCCCTTTTTGGAGCCTTACATGTTGAGAAGATTAAGGCCTATTTTTAGTTCTCAGGGAACAGAACTGCTAACACATAAGGTCATGATGAGTCGCTCTGTAGCAATGAAGATTTACATTCCCATAAAAGTGAGGAAGCAAAAAGCAAGAAAGGCCAAGATAGCTTTGAAAACTCTGCTGTCTTATGGCCATGCACACAGCTCAAAACCCTGGGAGAAAGGAAAGAAAGAGGTGTGAATACCTAGATATCACTGGAAAATTTATAACTCTGGTGCATGGGTCCTTAATTCCTAAGGCAAAATTTTTGGCAGAATAGGCATTTGGGGGATAAACAGCTTTGTATCTGAAGCAGAGAGAACAAAAGGATAAGGGGAGGAACAAGTATGAAAGGGAGTAATAATGAGGCAAGGGCTTAGAAATGATGAAGAAAAGTACAATGAGCTCATACTAAGAGTGAGAAAGGAGAGATGATTAAACAATTAGAAGTAGATTTAGCATATATTTTATGAGAAGAGGGAAAAGGAAAAAGGGAAAGAAGGAAGGAGGGGAAGAAGCAAGGAAGGAAGGAAGGAGGAAATTACTACTTCTATAATAAAATACAAGTGGGCTTGACAGGATGTTGCTTCTGGAATTGAAAGGAAGCCAGCTCCTTTTCCACTGGGGTTCCACGGCACTACACTGACAGCTTTCTGAGACCAAAGGAGCAAGTAAAGCCATCATGAACTTAGATCAGTGAAGAGCTTCCTCGTTCAAGCAAAGCCTTCCAAATGTGAAAAAGTTGCGCTAACCTCTCAGGGTAAGGAAATACTCCTCATCTGGTATTATGATTCAGAGTGTGGCATACCTAGAGTGAATCAGGGAACAGGAACATTTGTGTTTGCTAGTCTATTTGTTTCATATAATGCCTGAACTCGATTACTGCAAAAATGAACTAATTTCAACCCAGGAAATCTGCTGATAAGGTTAGAAGTTAACTTGATCCCTTAGATCGCACCACAGAGACTTTAAATCTATGCATGGAATAAGAAGGGAAAACGTTCAGACCAACAGCCAGGAATGACTAACGCTACCTAAAGGGTCACTGATGGTGAAATCAGAACCCTGGAATAAGAACCCGCAAGCCAACTAGGCATTTGACCTGTTCTGTTTTACTTTTTTCAAGTTTATTTCTACCCAAAGTTTATTTCTAACAAAGTCTGTTTCTTCACTAGGCATTTCTGAAAGCAGTCCTAACATTTTTAACAATTCTTGTCAACACAAGTGGACTGAAAGTGTTAATGAATCTTTCAGTGTTGTCTAAATTGAACCTAGAGGGGATGCCTGATTAGATGAAGTTAAAGTCCTTTCAAATTATTGTATTTATTGCTCTATAGAGCATCACAGTTTGACATGTTCATGGCATTCAACAAGCATTTATGGAAAACTTACGGTTTCAATTATTTTCCCAAATGTAGGAAGAAAGGGAATGAATCAAAAGTGATCTCTTTCTATGAAGAGCTTGAAACAAGGCAGAGTTAAAAAGTACTGACTCCTAGTTTAATTAACTCATAGCGTTTGAATTAAAAAGAAACACTCTCAGCATTATTTCCTGACTTATCCTAGAGGTGAGCGAAATATTTAAGTGTATTATAAAAGATCATATTCTCTTTACTATTTTTTTTCACCTGAGAATTCCCATCAGCATTGAAACTGAAAACATAGTTCGTGGTTTCTCAAAATTTCACTGACTTCAGCATGTTAAAAGAAAAGCCAAAAGGCAGATTTGTTTTTCTTCTATGCTACTTCTTAACCTTTTTCTTTCCCTCCTCCTACATAGAAAAAAAATCTTTTAACTGTAAACTGGTCTCCTGCTTGGATTAATTTTCTTCACCAAAACAGTGACCATTGTCAAATGCCTTGCATCTCCATGGAAACTGTTTCCTTGGCCATAGACAAAGGTCTGCCTATAATACAATGCCATGAGAGTGTCTGAGATTGTAGACCCCTTGTTTAAAATCACAGTGCAGGGGTATAATGTAGATTTTATATTATTCTGCCTGTCTGCTGCAGCTGGTAAGCCTTCATTCCAAAATAATATTTTTTCAAATGAAAGAGCAGAAAACAGCTTTACATTTTTGTTATCCCTTCCAGCACAAAATAAAAAATGCCTGTGCTGCCACTACCTGATTCAATCAAGTGGAGTACATTCGATACCCACAGGCTACAAGTGCTGGAAAAGCTGACTTGTTTTTTAATTAATAATGTGCTACACTTTCTCAACAGCTAGGCCTTTGGCAATCTGATTTGCTTTGTTCATTATTTGCTGTAAACAATTTTCAAACAACATGTAGGCAACTCTATTTCTGAATATCTCTTGCTAATTCATAACATTAACAATAATACAGAGATTTCTTTCCTTCTTTTCCTAAAAAAGACCTAATTAAACTGTAAGCATAGTCAGTGGAAGTTTTGGGATGGCAATTTTTGGGTACATAGATACAGGAGATAAAATAAATACAAAAATAAATACGTATACGTATGTAGAATGATTGTGTGTATGCACATATACTCAACCAGCTCACTAAAACACATAGAGGTAAGAAATAATATATATCAGAAACCTAGTGGCATAACATGCAAAAATCTGTGTTGTTATTTGGCTTCTTGCTATGGACTGAATGTTTTCTCCGCAAAATTCCTATGTTGAAACCTTAAACCCTAAGTGATTGAATTTGGAGCTTGGGCCTTTAGTATTACTTAAGGTTAAATTAGGGAATAAGGGTAGGCCTCTCACCCCAAATTAGTGTCATTATAAGAAGAGACAATTGAGAGCCCACTTGCTTGCTCTCTGTGCCACGTGAGGACACAAGAGGAAGGCAGCTGTCTGTGTGTCACAGAGCACCCTCACCAAAGCCTGGCCATACTGCTACCCTTAGCTTGGACTCCCCATCCTCCAAACTGTGAAAAATAAACGTCTGTTGTTTAAGCATCTAGTCTATGGTATTCTGTTTTGACACCCTGAGCTGAACAGTATATATGTAGAAGAAGAAACTGAAAGTAACGAATCAAACTCTTTTTATTAAAGAAACTATGTCCTTTCCTCTCAAATGGAGATAAATGGTGAATTTCATTACCACAGGACAGAATTTTTTTAGAATAATATTCAAGTTTAGGACAAGGGCAAATTTAAATATGAAAAATAACTTTATAATTGGTTACATAAACATGGGATAATAGTTTATTTTCTGTGTGCAGCACTCTCTGGATAACAAGCCTTTTCCTACACACTGATTTCACTTTATCCCTACAAAATTAATTAAACTAATATCTCCATTTTCCAAATGACAGATGATTAAAATTACACAGAAGTTAGTGCAACTACAAGGAACTTGTAATAGTGTACACCATAGAAGAATAAGGGTTAAAATCTTGACCTTCAATTCAGTACATAATAAGAGGCCTAAAAAGACCAGGTTTGAACCCCATTTTCTAAATATGAATGACTTAAAGGGAGAATTTAAATGTTTAATTTAACTTTCTTCTAATGCAAGCTAAACTAATACCGTATTCCAAACCAAATTACATATCAATCTTGTTTTACCTTCACCAGCTAAAAATTATCATAGGGCAATAGTGACTCAGGTATCCAAGTTGAACTTGGTTTGATACATTCCAAAAAACTAGCAATCCATTTATTAACCCATTAACCATCTATTTATTTAACATATTTTTAAAGTGCATAAACTTTGTTTTAGACGTGGTGTTTAGTGCTGAGCATACCATAGTAATGAAAGTATTTGTGGTTTCTACCTTTAAGATGTTTGTACTTTTAATGAGCATATACTTTGTTTTAGACATGTTGTTGAGTGCTAAGCAAACTATAATAAAGAAAGTATTCATGACTTCTATGTTTAAGGAGCTTACATCTTATAATACTAGTTCAATTGAACAAAAAAGCATTAAGGACATACTAGATAACAAGTACTGGATATATAAGAAACTAGAGGGCCGGTGAGATGGCTCAGCGGCATAAGTGCCTGCCTGGCAAGCGCAAGGTCCTGAGTTTGACTCCTGGTACCACATACGAAAAAAGGGCTGGTGATATTGCAAAGTGGCACAGGCGCCTGCTGGAGCATGAGGTCCTGAGATTGATCCCCAGTACCCACCAAAAAAAAAAAAAAAGAAAAAGAAAAAAAAAGCTAGATATGCAAAATTAAAGAGATCCTATGACTTCCTATAAGGAAAAAATACATAAAAAAGAATTTTAATACTCTGCAGTCACATAGAAGTATGTGCTACATATAATGGTGGCATAAATTCAGAGGAGATCAACTCTTCTTACAGGGGGACATAGAGAAAAGATTCCATTTGGATATTTTGGAGGGAATGGAAAAATATTAGGTGTGAATGGTGAGGAAAGGAATTCTCTTCAAGTGTAGTAGCTGGTATAAATAGATACAAGACAAGGAATAAAGCCAAAGCAAAATCAATCAATTTCACATATTTTGTCATTTGTGTGCAGGGGTTGAGTTTAACCATATGTTACTTGGCTAAAGAGCATTGGAGCTGGAAAACCAAATCATAATGAGTTTTCATGCCATATTAAAAATTTACTTAATTTTGTAGGAAATTGAAAATAATGGAAGAATTCGGAAGAGATTACTAAAATCTGTAGGACTGTGGAAAATGGAGTAGAAAAATAAGAGATTGGAAACCAGGGTATAATTTGAAAAGTTAAGGTAGAATAAATAAGGACCTGAACCAAAGCTGTGGCAATTAAAATGAAAACCATTTACCAATAGAGTCACTCAAAAAGAGCATTTACCTCAACATCTTATTTTATAAACAACACTTCAAACTCAGAAAGAAGTGGATTTTCCAATGGCACATACAACCAAAGCTAGACCTTGAACCTTTTCTAATTTTCATTCCAACTCACTTACCACAACTCCAGAGTGCCCCACTTTCATCTTAATTCTATTTCACATAATGACAGAATTATAAGGCACACTGAGTTTCCATAGAATCCCTTTCTTGATCTTTTTATAGACTCCCTCTCAAGCCTGATGACTTGCTGATCACTTAATCAAGTAAAAACAACTTAGGTAGAGAATTAAAGGATGCCCACACAGCTGAAAGCTGCTTTTAATTTCCCAGCACTGTTGGTCTTAAAACAAGCCTTCAGCTACTGAGTTCAGCTTTATAAAGCTGCCCTGTTTGCAGCAAATGTAATGTCACTATGGCCTAGCCCCATCCTGAAGATCAAGCCCTGCAGAATGTTGCCTAAGGGCATCAATAGCATTAAAAAGTCTCTGATTTCCTAAGTTGCAGTTGGTGTAACTTAACCTTTTTTGAGTCAAGGAGTATAGCTGCCTTTATGGCAAGTCACATTAGCCTTAGAAAACAACCTACTTTGAATAATATTAAAAATTATTGCAAGAGATTACAGTCTGTCCTATTACATCTGACATTCCAAACAAGTTCCTTGGGAATTTAACCTTGGAACCTTCCTCTGAATATTGACCTCACCCTCACAGAGCAAAATAGTAGCTCAATTACCCTATATTGGTGCCGTGAGATTTTAAAATATTAATTTGCATTGAGCACAACTAGTAACATGGGAATTACTCAAAGTGCACCCTAGAGATTCAATTGCCCAATCTATCTGCTGAGTCTAAATATGCTCTTTCATTTCAATTTACTGTGAAAATAGATTAGCATTTCCAAATTCTTGATATTTCCAAATTCTTGATAAACACTAATGTTTGGGATCTGGGAATTAAAAATTGGAATTCCCCCAAAATCATAGGAATATCAGACTCAGAACCATAACTATTATTTCATAACACTTTATGTAATAGTAATAAGTATCCATAATAATAAATAAGCATTCTTTTGATAGAGTTATATCAAATTTCAGAACTTTTCTGTTTAAAAAGATATAATAATAGATGAATGTTTTATGATTTAAAATATACTTGGCCATGAGCTGATTTCCTTGTTTTCTTAAAATAATTTCAACGTTCTTCATACTCTTTATTTGATGTTATGAATATAAATTATTCAATAAATAACTGTTACTAAGCTTAATATCATTTATCAAAAACTATATCCTATAGAGTACATCCAAACCCTGGAAAATTGTGGTAAGTATTATCATACAATATTTTTTTTTTTTTTGTGGGTACCGGGGGGTCGACCTCAGGACCTCGCACGCCAACAGGCACCTGTGACTCTGAGCGATATCACCGGCCCCTTTTTCGTATGTGGGTTCCGGGAGTCGAACTCGGGCCCTCGCGCTTGCAAGGCAGGCGCTTACACCGCTGAGCCATCTCACCGGCCCCCTATCATACAATATTTGAACAAACTAATATTCTTATTCCCTAGCAAGGTTAATGGGATTATCTAAAATCACATGTCGAGGGCCGGTGAGATGGCTCAGTGGCATAAGTGCCTGCCTGGCAAGCGCGAGGACCCGAGTTCGACTCCCACATACGGAAAAGGGGCCGGTGATATCGCTCAGCGGCACGGGCGCTTGCTGGCGCATGAGGTCCTGAGGTCGACCCCCCGGTACCCACACAAAAAAAAAATAAATAAATAAATAAAATAAAATCACATGTTGAAATTACTAAGTTGCAATTTTTGCTTCTGAAATTTGTTTATTCTTAGAGCATCAGTCACAACATGTATATGAAGTAGAGTACGGTTATGAACTTAGTAATATTTATTTTATTGCCAAGACTGAGGCACCAGTAGCCTCAGAGAGAATAATAAACACACATTGATAACCTGTGAAGTCCATAAGTAAGTTAGGCTGACACATTAGAACCTGTAACAGTTCTCTTTGTTCCTGGTCTGGCTCTGGGAAACATCGGCTTTGTTCTTGTACTTGACATATTAGCATTGCCTGCACTTCAATTTGAAATTGTCTTTGTAATGTTTTATGTTGATGATTCCTTAGCTCTAAAACTTAGAAAATTACAGCTTTTCTCTACTTTTCTGATTTCTGAACTTTTCTCAGGATTTGGGATTCAGAAAAAAAATATTATTCTCCCCAATAAATGAAGAAACTCCTGCATGGCAACATGAGAACCAATCATCTCTTGGAAACCTGATTCTACAGCAGACACAGGTGTTCTGGCAGCCAATCCTGACCTGTGAATGTGGAAAGGCAATTGTTGCCTTCAGTGCCTGAAAATTCAGAAGTCCTTGGTTTTCACTCATGTATCAAAGTCTTAATTTCAATTAAATTTAATTTTTTTCAACAGTACCTTAGCCAAATGATTATAGAAACAGTTACTTTAAAAATATCATTCAATGTATATTATTTATATTAGAATCAAAGAATATACAGGCATTCATGATACTACATGTTTGCCCTGAGGTCTAGAAGGATAAGACGAATTTAGCAAGTTGCTCACTAAATGGATCTCCTTGTAACAAACACCAGTTTCATTTCTCAGCTTCTCAGAGAAATTTCATAACCATCTGTGTAATTGGTAAAGTATATAAATGAAGAGAAATTATCAAAGGACTCTCATAACTCTAAAGGTAGGAGTTTAATCTTTTTTAATTTAGAAAGCCAGCATTGACTCCATATTCTCATTGATTCCATCTTAGCTATTGTTCATATAATTTTTATGTCTTTCTTGTGGATTTTGCAAGGATATTGTAGACAAGAAATAGAGACTAAAGACTTAGTACGATTCTGTAACATTCCACTGTGACACCTGGCTCTAGAGAAAAGAGGACATCTCTTCCAGGATCTTTGCTCTCTGATTAATGAGGAGGCATTTGTTACAGTGCAGGGACAGACAGCACCTACACATTCTGGGAACTTAATTTATTAGTCCAAGGGGCAGGGGTTAAGGAACATCAGAGAGAGAAGGAAAAGAAGGAAAGAAAGGGCAAGAACAGTCTTAGCTGGAGCAATATGGAAATGTGGAATTGCAAATTTAATTAGCATAACAATAGTAACAAGGAGTCCCAGAAATCAGCACAATTTCATAAAACCTATTAAATGATTAAATAAATGACTAATCTGTATATTGGGTCTTAAGTGGCCAAAAAGCCACTGCTACTTACCTCTATATAGAGCTAATTATATAGTTATATTTAAAAATCAAAAGGTCAGGGTCAGCAAATAAAAATAAAATAATGCTCTAAAGCTCTTACTACCTGTTGCCCAAATAGCTGATGTCTCACTCAGCAGCTGAGTCCATGGGAACATGTTTGATAGAGTCATTTGCTTTCAAACATGATCATTCTTTGCATATAGATAGAAACCAGGAAAGATCAACACATGTTGTGCAATACAGCTGACTTCTCCTTCCATTACCTCTCTCCACCACTGCAGCAAAAAGAGGACTATAACTCTGCCTTAACTCCTCCAAAAGTGTATACATATATTACTTCAGATAGTTCAAGGTGCCATTATTCAATAGCTCTTACTTTGAAAGAAACAAATGTATTTCTTCTGAGGATTGCCATGCAAGCTATCACACGGAGCTTATTATTGCTGGAAAAATAACCAGTTGATGCCAACTTAAAGTATCATAGCTATATAAGAAACTGGCTACTTTTTCACTACACTCAGTTCTCTTTTCCTCTGAACACAGGTAGACTCAATTTCCCTGCCTTCCTTGTAGATGTGTATGGCTACTAAACTAAGACCTTGCTCATCACTTTTGAGTGGAAGTGCCCACAAAAGCCTCCCACACAAGGGCCCCATGCCTTTCCCCTCCCGTCAGCCCCATAGAGGAGCACAGTTGTTTGGGCACCACGCTTAAGAAGGTGAGGTCAAGAAGGTGAAGGCATTTGGCTCCTCAAGTCATCACTTGGAGGAGAACCACCATCTGCCAATTCAAAACACCTATTTGGGATTTTGTGGAACCAAAACATAACTTCTAGTATATTGATGTCATTATACATTTGCCATTGTTATTAAAGTAGATAATGATATCTTAACTATTACAATGATTATAGTCATGTAAAGCCTTATTTTATTACAATTTTTTGGAGATGTTAGGCTACCAAAAGGTCAATGTGTATTTTCATTAAAATAAAAACATGTCACTCATGTGCTACCAAATAATCATTTGTTAATTAATTTAGAAATTTATAATTAATTATTGCTCACCATCGTATTTCCAGGATTTTCTTTGCCTTATTTCCAAAGTATAAGCCTCTGAAGATTGTGTGTGTGTACCTTTGACAGTGTGCTAAGAATAGTAGTTGCTCAGCACAGAGCAACACAGGGGTCCTGATTGAAACCATGAGTATTATTTTTACTTTGAGCTTTACTTTACCCCAAATTGAGCATTTATACTTCTACAAAAGTGAAAAGTACACAGTGACGTCTGAAGTTAATTGAGTCCCAAATAAACAGAGCATACTTGTTCCCTCAAAAAAGAAGACAAAACAAATAAAAACAACAACTGTAATTTAAAGGAAAATTACACACACACATATATATATATATATATATATATATATATATATATATGATTTTAAAAGCATCACCAGACCATTTTGTCTTAGTTAATATATGAGGAAGACAACAAAGCTTGTTTAGTTAATGCAGCTCACACTTTACAAGAAAAATGTATAGTTCTCAAAGTGATCATCCCAAACTACCAAGCAGCAGAGTATAATTGACTAATCTCTGCTATTTATTCTGTCATCCCTTTGTCTTCATTAAGTGTTTTGTTTAGAGAGAGAAATGCTATGGGAACTACTTTTCTCTTCCCAAAAGAATATCTGTAAGTCACATACGTTATAACACATTTGCATTCTTAAACAAATAGAACTCAGACAAACAATTTAAAAATGATTATTTATGCCCTAGGAAGCCGTGTTACCCTGAAGTGCCATCGAAAGGTCAATCATTGCCTCCAACTCTGCTGCATACACCCTGACCTGGAAGTACCATTGATAATGACCCCTCAGCTGCGGGACTTGAAGACTTAATCATTTGACATACAAGCAGCCTGGGGCATTCATAGCTGGCATTTTCCTTCGTGAGATGTACACAAACAATATGCATTTTAAACAATTCAAAGCACCAGTGCTTAAAATAGACCTGGCACAGCGCTCATCCTCAGGAGCCGCTTCTCAGCATCTCATCTCTCTCACTCGGAGGCACACGCGGGAATGTGGAGCTGGCTGAGGCAGCTGGAACAAGAAGCTGCATGTATTACTGGCATTTCTCCCACATTTCACAGGCGTGCCTCTCATCCGGGTCACCAGAAACCTAACTCCAGCCCCGTCAGGAGGGAAATGTTAGTCATTGTTCAGAGAAAGAAACTCTTTGCTGAAAAAAACTTCACCCTTTCTTTTCCTAAGTGAAACCTGAATGGAAGACACTCACCCCAAATATCATGATTGCTATGCTCATTCAAGTTGTGCCAATATATTTTGTGAAAAGAAACCAAGATTATCTGTACAGTTATTTGGACTGATCTTCGAGACTCACCTGAGGCCTCTGGAGGAAACTGAACAGTGACATAACCAAGGCATGGTAAGAGCCGTGGATCTAGAACCTGTGTTTTCAGTACCAAAGGGACAATTTAAGGAGACAGAAATGCATATCCTTTGAAGGAAAGAATCCTAAACACTACTAAAAATGAGCTCCAGCTTGTCACTTGAAAATCTAAAATTTAAAAGAGAGGAATTATTTTTCTGTTATGTGAAAATATAAGGCAATAAGAGAATTCCATTTTCTATCCAGAACTACTAGAGTGAATCACCTATTACTTTTTGACAGAACTAGGGGGAACTTACCTGTTCATTTAAAATCTTCAGCTGAGTTACAGATGGCCTGTGACGCTGTTCTGTCATCCATAACACAAAGAACATCTTCTATTTCTGGTGCAGAGATCCCAGAACCAAGCATAGTGACTGAATCCAATCAAAGGTCATGAATCAACATGAGCTGTAAGACCATTTGGCAGGAAATCATTAGACACTGATTCACCATTTATTCACCCAACAAACTTTTACTAAGCCAGGCACTATATTTTGTATGAAGATGGCTATGGGGAAAAAGGAGCCAGCCAGTGTGCACAGGGGTTGCCAGAGAAGGCCGTGTGGCATACACGCTCTGAAAAGATTCATCTTGCTAGTTTTGGTCACAGGTACTTGACTCTTTTTTGCTATTTAATATTTTTTCTTAATTTATTTCACCTGACGGGTTTAATCTTAATAAAAAAAGAAAGGGAGACAAATAAAACACAGGAAAAGCTTACCACCATGAAACATGATGTCTCTCTCCTATTTTTGATTGCTTGACACCAAGAAAATGAAACCTTAGTCTTACCATGTGCTGCGTTTTAATAAACTGTACATTAGTTTCGTTCAACTGCTCCAGCCCCTGGCTATCCACTTTTCTGTATATTAGTTTTAAATACACATTGCTTGCAATAACATTGTAGCTGGAGCTATGCCTCAAGTTAAGAAATAGTTAGGATTGCTTTACATTTGCAGTCCCATTGAAAACATTTATTCAATCAAAGGGAAAAATAAATGTGGTCCCTCAGCTTTGTCAAGTATAAACTGTTATTGATCCCCTAAATGAAATTTGTTCATGCTGATCGATCAAACACATTATCTTTTTTTTCCAGTCTATTACCAGCAATTGGAAACTCTCAAGCGTCAATAGTTGTTTGACCACATACAGTTGTAAATTTAGATGATAGCTTTCAAACCTAAATTATTGCTCTCCAACCATCTCTCCCAAAAGCGATGTTGACATTGAGATGATTTCACTCTTGGCTGATAGTTAAAAAATAGTTGAATAACGTGTTAGCAATAATTGATGTCTCTGCCACTGAGCTGTGTAGCAGTAGGGAAGAGTCAAAGTTATAATACATGGTCTTAGTGACAGTAGACCTAACAACCTCTTCTTTCCTGGACTCCTTAGAGTAGGGCCACCCCAATCTTCATGCATTTGTAAAACACGGAATCATTCCCTAGTGAGTTTTTGTGCTTACAAGTTCTGTTAGCACAGAGTGGCACCTGATTTACCGTCCCATTCAAGTGGCACCTTACGTACAAATCTGCTAGGAATGCAATACCTCTACAAAACACCTAATGTTTATATCAAGGATGAACTTCAGGGGAGCTTATAGTTGCACAAGACCTTAAAAAGGAGGTCTAGCCTGATAATGGAAACTGATTTTTTTTTTATTCACTCAGCAATCTGGCTCTTCATTCATTCCAGTCTCATACTTTGTCTTCTATTTCTTCTTAGTACTACACAATGGTCTGTTATAGCATAAGATCTATTGCACTGCAAGTTGAATTATACTTCCGATTTACACATTGACGCATAGTACAATAAGTTGATTACATGCTATTGTACTTGTTCCTAATATCAGCATTTAATTAGGCTCTGTGGTCATAGCCTTCTGGATTTGAAAAATCCTAGAACATATCCAAGTAGTCAATAGGGTTTATGATGGGAATCACACAAATATGGTAAATATTTGAACTAAAAATGTAAACTGGTACAGAACACCAAAGGAACATATTCATTTATTTGAAATAAGGCAATGATTTTGCTCCCATTTTAGTTCACAGGAAAAATTCTATCATCCTATTCTGTCTCTTAATAATGAAGTATTAATTTTTCATTATTAAAGATTACCGTTAATGAATGTTCCATCAGTACATGGAAACATGTATTGGGTTGCTTCAAAAACTGTGGTTCTTTTGCTTTATTTAGTTCTTTTTCTATGTTTCTTTTTCTAGTTCACAATTTTACTCTTCAGTGAAGCATATCTTCCAATTCTGAGTATAAAATTAGTTTTTCACTATTAGTTTCAATTAAGTCAACTTTCTAGAACTCAAGTTTAGTCTTCGAAAGGAATTTAATTTAGGGTTGACTGTATTTTTTAAAAAGTAATTTTCACCTATTAATAGCCATCATTATGGACTTACTTTCTGCTGCTGTCAATACCATACATGTTTGTCTTCTGTCTTGCTGATAGGTAATAATTTTCCAAGCAAGCTTAGGGAGTAGTGACTCTTTATTAAAACTAATAAAAGTGGGAATCACAGGTTTTAAAAAATTACTCTGGAAATTATTACTGACAAGTCTGTCTTGAATTTCTAAGCAGAAAAGAAATAGTGAGAAGTTAACATGACTTGTCACCACAGCAAACTGATGACTTTTCTGCTTTGCACTACCTGTACTTCCTTTTATGAAAGTAACAAAAGAAATTGTTCAACTAGGAAAGCATATCAAATGCATCCACATATAAAACCATCATTCAATGATGGCCTAATTATATATCTTATTAACCCAGTATGATAAATAATTCATGATAGGTAAGAGGGTTAAAGCCAGGCATGGGGGTACATGCCTACAATCCCAGCAGTCTGAGAAGCTGAGGCAAGAAGACAGTAAGTTTGACCCCAACCTGGGCAACTTAGCAACTTAGGGAGAACTTATGTCAAAAAAAAAAAAAAAAAAAAAAATTAAGGCTGAGGATATAGACCAGTGTCAAGCTCTGGGTTCAATTACAAGTAACAAAGAAGAAGAAGAAGAAAGAGGAGGAGGAAGAGAGGAGGAAGGAAGACAAGGGGAGGAGGAAGCTAAAGAAAAGAAAAAGGGCATTAAAATGGAAAGATATCAATATATAAGAAAGGCATTATTGAATGGGAAGGACCAAAAGAGGGAGTATTTGAATTAGGTTGGAAGTTCAGAGAAAGCCTATAAATAACAAATATTAAAGAAGCATGTTCTTCTTTCACTAGCTCAATTTACCTTTGTCTGTTCACTATCTGTTACGTTCTAGACAGGCTCAACTGTTACACACTATATAATTTTGGGGGGAGATCCACAAGATGAAAAGCAGTGTCTCTGCTCTGTTTTACTGTCTGTCAAAATCTCAAAGTCATTGTTCCTTCTACTCATCAGTGAATTCACAGGGGAAAAAACCCTCACACTAACTCTGTAAGGCAACTACCAGTCAAGAAATACTTTGTAATTAGTTCCCATAATGTAAGCAATGATTGAAAACTTGATGTTTTCTCATAATTAGGATAGAAACATTTGATATGATGTGTAGTATAATTTTAGGAGTGGCACTGTACACATTACGGTGGGAATCTATTACTTTAAAATTAATATTGACAAATAGTACTGAGGATTTCTATAATGTTCAAAAATGCACATTTTGGAAAGTTGAACATACTTTCCATGGGAGAATCAATGCAATCAAAGAAATTCCAAATCAGTTGGAGGTGATTTTCATCCTGCGTTACTAGATGTGGATAACAAACAAGATTTAATTCTTCAAATTATTAAATCTTCTCCCTATATACTTAATATCACTATTTGATTCTGAGTTATTAGCATATGAATAGAAACACCTAAAAATGATAGCCAAATGACAAATATTCATATGGTCAACATTGTGAGCATTCTTGTAGCTCATTCTTTTATAAGGAGATACTTTGTGTTCATTATTCACACAAACTTTAGTTTGGGAAATGAGCTATTTTAACTTGAATTATAACTATACAGAGTTGATTGATGATAATTTACTATCTAACTGTGTATATGAAACTGTTGTACAGACCTGATTTGTCATCTCTAGAAGGTTTTGCAGAGATGAAGAATCACATGAACAGATGTCACCTGAGTAAGCCAAGCTGCCTTTGAAGGATGGCTCAGGAGGCAGGTTAGGTTGCCATTGATGCTAGAAGTCGCTCATTTTTGTTGAAGGAATATACTGTTTCTTTTTAAATTAACAAGAATCTGTACTGATAAATATGGAATTAAAATCACTTCTTTTTTTTTTTTTTTGTGGGTACCAGGGGTCGACCTCAGGACCTCGCGTGTCAGCAGGCGCCCGTGCCGCTGAGCGATATCACCGGCCCCTTTTTCGTATGTGGGTTCTGGGACTCGAACTCGGGCCCTTGTGCTTGCTGGGCAGGCGCTTACGCCACTGAGCCATGTCACTGGCCCCTAAAATCACTTTTAATTATTTTTTCTAAGTTATTATTGGGTATTCACCATGGATTCATCATATTTAAAATTTTTTAACAGTAATGATAACTAGTGCCCCCTGAGGCACTGTTACATGTGTTTTAAGTGCATTACTTCTTTCCACCTTTCTTGAAACCCTACTTGGAATCATGATGTAACTTGACAAATACAACTCATTAGCAGTTAAGCCAAGATTTGAATCTAGTAATGCTAACCTCAGAAGCCATTTCCTCAAAAAAAAAAAAAACAATAAAACAAATTAGATATCCAACTCCCTCTTTGTTTTTAAATGGAGAAATTAGAAAAAACTCTTTAATAAGTGAAAGAAAAACTAAATTTCTTATTTGGTTACTTTGAAAAGACAAATTACTATCACAAAAAATTGTTCATATCTTTGCAAAAAACCAAAAAAGGAATTCCTCTCTCACGTTTGAATTATCTAATTTTCCTCCAATGGCAAATGCAGTGACACAAAGTCAATGGTGGGACCATCTTTTGGGCCAGTGGGACAATGCAAGGGTCCTGACTTCCACCTGTTGCTCAGAGACTGCCATCCAACCTTTTCAGACAGCCTCAGCAGTATTCCGAAGGCTGGGACAATGTTATCATGCTCACTTAACTCTAATTTCATGTCTGTAAAGGGACAAGTTCAGTGCTCGGGCTGGTATCTTTGATGCCTTACGGTTGACACTAGTGTTTTGGGCATTAAGAATGTTTTATGTAATGACAGTATGAACCCAGGGGACCCAAAATGCTCAAATCCTGTGCTCCTACACATTGGACAGTCCCACAGGAGGAAAAATAATGGCCAAAGCTAAGAGCCAAATCAGACAAAATACCACTTTATTTAAGGTCTGGCAAGCCCCTGTTCATTTCTCATTTAACAGCTACTGATCATCACTGAACTGTAAAAGATAACTTTGGAGTCCTGAGTAAAACCTACTGTTTCCTCTTCCTTAAATCTAAGGCAATGAAATTATCTCCTAATAAAGGGTGGCAGGTTTAGAGAGGGCAGAACACAAAAGTTTACTTGAGAATTTGCATCACTTTTCAGAGCAGTGACATTAGTGAACATGGTTCACTTTTGAGCTCTTATCAGTAGGTTGAACTGCCATTATTCCCACGGTGGAATGAATACACAGGGCTAGAGCGGTGAAAATGTGGTAGATTCAATAGAATAAAGCCCCACTCTGCTACAGATTGTACACAAATATGCCAGATATAGTAGATCATAAACATTGCATTATTTTCAGTGGTTGCTGGAAACATTCTTATATGTATCTTTAACTTATTATGGTCTATTTAAAGCTAACCATTGTGTTGCTTCATGTAAAACATAAAAACTTGCAAATGTGTATCTTTTTACCTAGGTTCACCTACCTTTTATGCTGTAATTATCTTATCTGCACATATTACTAATCTTATAATAAAAATTTCTATTTTTTATTTAAAGGTTCTATGAATTTTAATGAAATTAAGAGGAGAAAAATACTTTTTATGTTTTCTAGACATTTATAATTTCTGATGGTCTTTGTTCCCTCTAAAATATACAAATTTTCATCTCATATCAGTTCCTTTCTGCCAAAAAGAATTTCATTTTACATACTTGTAGAATAGGTCTGCTGGCCATGAATTCACTTAATTCCTTTTCTTCTATCGATCTATTATCAAATTTAACTATTTTCTCTATCATCTCTATTCTGAGGTTTAACCTCCCAATAATTATTTTTTAAAATTTCTGTTCTTGTATTTTCTCTTACTGAATTTCTTTGTGGTTCTTTTTATAGTTTTTCATTCTCTGCTGAGATTTTATATTTTTTATTTCATTATGTGCACATTGTTCCCTTTCCTTCTTTGGGGATCATTTGCTTTAAAATCCTTTTCTGCTAATACAAACATCTGGCTCATTTCGGGGTTGTTTCCATTGGCTGTCTAATTTGTTACAGAATAATTTCAAATAATTTTAATTTTAAATAATTTTAAATTCTCTCCTGCACATTGTAACTGTTAGGTTATTGTGAGATCCCTTCCAGTTCTCCCTGCTCTTAGCTGCCCCTGGTGATTCAGCTGTGCAGATCCCGTCAGTGTTTTGGGTGAGGGGAGACAAAGGTGTCCTTCGGGCTGCATCCCCACCAAATTATCTACCTTTGCGGAAAGGTGGCTCATATAAATAGAAGCTGCTCTTCTTGCCCTCTTCAGTATGTCTAATCTCAAACGTTTTTGTTTTCAGATGCTGAAACCTGCCAGCTGCACGCTGGAGTTCCCACAATGGTACTCTGGTCTGCAAATGGTTGCCAAGGTCAGCATTTCTGTGGAGGGGTGAGAGTTAGTCTCCTACCCCACCATCTTGCCAATGTCATGGCCAATGGATTTTCAAATGTGAAACCAACCTTGCATTTCTGATATATAATCAACTTTGCCTAATGAGTTGTCCTTTGTATCTACTGTTGCATTCAATTTGCTAAGACACTCTTAAGAATATTTGTATCTATATTCAGGAAAAATAATGGCCCATCACTTTCTTTCCTTGTCTGGTTTTGGCTTTAGCCGAAAGCCGGCCTCAAAGATTGAGTTGGGGAAATCATGCCTTCCTCCCAATTATTTGAAATCATTTCTGTAACTGGTAGGTGCTATTTCTTTTTCTTTAAAAGTGTTTTCTAGAACCATATTAATGAAATCATCTGTATCAGGAGGGTTTTTGGAGGGGAATCATAGGCCAAAATACTTGCTTTTTTATTTTATTTATTTCCACACTGATATGTATTATTTCTGCTTATGATGGGTGTAAGATTACACCTACCTTTCTTGTTCTTAAAACAAAAGTTGAGCCTTAGGTTACTGATTTAAGACTCCAGTTCTTTCTAATATAAGTGATTAATGCTATAAATTTCTCCCTAGAGACTGCTTAGCACCAACCCACCCATTTTGATGTATATGTGTTGTGTTTTTATGTTCATCCAGTCTAAAATGCTTCTTATTTTCCCTTTTAATCTTTGCTTCAATCCAAACAGTATTTAGAAGCATATTATTTAACTTTAAAACATTTAGAAATTTTCCTGGTGTTTTTCTATTTTTAACTTCTAATTAAATTTTAATGTGGTCTGAGAACTTACTTCCTAGGAATTGAATCTTTTTAAATTTACTGAGATTTGTGTTATTATGTAGAATATGATATGTCTTGGTTAGTGTTCTATATATACTTTAAAAAACAATGTAACCATGAAGTGCTGGCTGAAGTATTCTACAAATATCAGCTGTGACAGGTTCATAGATTTCTTATGTCTTTGATCTGCTTACCAGTTTTCTATTTGTACTACAAATTATGAAATAAAGATATCTCAATATCTGACTATAATTGTGGATACATTTCTTATAATTACATCAGTTTCTGCTTCTCACATTTTGAAGCCCAATTTTTGTGCATCAAAATACTTTTATGTCCCATGAGGAATTTGTTCATTTATCATTAAGAACTGACTTTTTAAAAACCCTCCATAATAAGCTTTCTTCTAAATTCAACTCTGCCTCATATTAGAGCAGCCATTCATATTATTTAACTACTTTTATCATGTCCTATGCTTTCCTATTCTTTAGATTTTAGCATAATTTTATGTTTATATTCCACTGTATCTCTTTAAAGTAGCAACATATAGTTGAACCTTATTTGGGACCCAATCTTACACTTTTGCCTTGCAATAGAATGCTCAGACCCTTTCTTTAAATGTAATTATATTGTTACATTTAAAACAAGAATTTTAGCACTTCTTTTCTCGGGGCCATCTATGGGTTGTTTTCATTTTTCTCTTTTTTTCAGCTTTTTGGATTAATTACTTTCATAATTCTGTTTGATCTTTTTAAGCAAAACTCTTTGTTTTGTGGCTTCAGTGTTTACTTAAGGGCTTATATTTTTAATTTATCACACTCAGATATATTGTGTTTTATGTATAAGAAACTTAAAACAAAAATTTATTTTCTTTATTCTTGTCCTTTGTGTATTCTTTTGTTATTCATTTTCCTTCAGTGTGTTATGAACTGCATATTAAGCTATTATTTTATATAATTATTCAAATATCTTTCAAAATAACTAAACTATAAGAAGTAATTCATATACTTTCAAAGTAAAAATCTTATTTTTTATAATATAGATACATATTTTCAACAAGTATAAGTTTTCCTTCTAAATAAAGGGTTTATTTTTACATAATTTTGTAGAGAACATTTGCTAATGATGAATTCCGTCCTTCTATGTGTGTCTAAGGAGGCTTTTATTTCACCTGTTATTTGGAAAGATATTTTCAGTGGGTATACAATTCTAATGCTTTAAGGTGTCCTTCCCTGTTCTTTGCAATTCTTCTAAGAATTGTTTGTTGTTATTGTTGTTGTTTATAACATTTTCCACAACTGCTTTTTAATAATCCTAGTTAGCTTTATCATGATTATGTACCTTGTTGTAATTTTGTCCATGTTTACTGAATGGGGGGGTGTGGTCAGCATTTTGAATCTAAGGGTTTATGTTTTTTATTAAATTTAGAAAAGAAAATTAGTCTTTTGTTCTTTGGTTGTTTTCTGTCATGCCACCTTCCCTTTCATAGAGACTTCAGTTACACCTTTGACTTCTCGAAGTTGACCAAAACCCACTGCTTGCTGATATTCTATTCACTTTTGTGTTTTTTCTGCGTGTTTCATTTGGGATAGTTTTAACTATATCATTCAAGTTAATTAATCATTTCTTCTATGATGTCTAATCTGCTTTTCATCTCTAAAGTTCAGTTTCTGAATATTTCCATATAAAATGTGCTTAATATTTCCTCTAGATTTTTTTCAAACTTATGAAAGAGAGTCACTGTAGCTTTAAAATACTCATTTTAGCTTTAAAAATACAAAAAGGCTGAAAGTGAAGGGATGGGAAAAAATATGTCTTATAAATGGTAACCAAAAGATAGGCGGAATGGCTTTACTTTTGTTGTATAAAAAAGGTATAATGTTAAGAAAAAAAGTTGTCACAAAAGACAAAAAGACTATTATATAATGATAAAGGCATTATTTAATGCAAATGACATAATAATTATAGATATATATGCACCCAACATCAGAAGACCTAAATATATAAAGTACATATTAGTAGAATGGAAAGTAAAATTTAGGCAATACAATAATAGTAGAGAATTTCATCCCCTCACTGCTGACAGATAGAAACAAAATAAATATCCATCAACAGATGAATGAATAAAGAAAATATGACATAGACATACAATAGAATATTATTCATCCTTTAAAAACAACACTGTGACAACATTTAGGGAGCTGAAGGATTTGTGCTAAGTGAAATAAACTAGACACAGAAAAACAAATACTACATGATATCACTTTATGTAAAATCTAACATGGTCAAATACAGAGATGCAGAAAACAGAATGGCGGCTTCTAGAGAATCTGGAGGGAATGAGGAGGTGAAGGTTAAATGCTACACTGTTTCAATTATGCAAGATAAATAAGTACTGGAGACCTACACAATATAGTGTTTCTACTTAACAACACTGTATTGTACACTTAAAATTATCTCCACGCAAAACAATAATAATAAGGGGATGAGAGGAAACTTTGGGCATGGTTAGATGGGTTTATGACCAGATAATGGTGGTACGGTACTGGCTTCATGGGTGTACGCTTATCCCATCCCCGACTGACTGAAATACTGTATATATTTTTAATAAAGTACTTTAAAAAAGAAAACTAGCCTATATAATTCACTATCTTAATAGATGATAGAAAATGATTTAGATGATACTCAATAACACAGACAAAGTTTATGATAAAATCCAACATCCATTCTTTTTTTTTTTTTTTTTTTTTTATGTGGGTACCGGGAGTCAAACTCAGGACCTTGCGCTTGCCAGGCAGACGCTTATGCCGCTGAGCTATCTCACCAGCCCCCAACATCCATTCTTAATGATAACTTCCAGAAAACTAGGGATAAAATTCTCTCAGATTGGTAATGATCATGTATAAACATCTTATAGTTCATATCATACTGCACGGTGAAAAATGAAATTCTGGGATTCTAACATTAGAAACAAGGTAATGTTATCCATTCAACACTGTAGTAAAAATCCAGCTAAAGCAATAAGGCAAGCAAAATAATGAAAAGGCATAAATATTGAAGTGGAAGAAATAAATCTGACCCTACTCACAAAAGATGATATTATCTAAACAAAGAAAAAATGCTAAGGAATCTACCAAAAAATCTCACCTAAAATGTAAGTTTATGAGGTATGCAGGATTCCATGTCAACATGCAAAAATCAATTAAAAATTTAGGCTGTGCTATATGTAGTTGTTCCAATGGTAAAATACTTAGGTATAAATCTAACAAAACATTTTCAGAATTCGTATGCTTCAAATTACAAAAACCGATTAATGATTTTTAAAGACTTAAGTGAATGTAAAGACATACCATGTTGATGGATTGAAATATTCAATATAGTAAAGATGTTAATTATGTCCAAAGTGATATTCAATTCCTATGAAATCCCACCAATATTTTTGTAGGTGTGGAAAAGAATGTTTTAAAATGTATACAGAAAGAGAGATGAATGAAATATTGTTTAAAAATGAAGGGCCAGTGATACAGCTCAGCGGCATAAGTGCCTGCCTGGCAGGCACGAGGTCCTGCGTTCGACTCCTGGTACCTGCATATAAAAAAAAAAATTGATGTGAGACGCATCAGTCCACCCAGTGTCAAGAGAGTTACATGACAGCTAGAATAATTGTGACTGTGAGGTACTGGTGAGGGATGAACATATAACCCAATAAGAAGTAAAATGGATAACCCAGAAATAGACCCAGATAAATATGTTCAGACAATTTTTGCATAGGATGAAAACAAATTCGATGGATGGAACAAATTGTACTGGAGCAATTGCACATCCATTGGCACAAATAAATTTTGGCCTCAGTGTCATACTTTATATAAAAATTAATTAAATCATAGATCTAATGTAAAATGCAATAAAAATTTTTAAATTTTAAAATAAGTTGATGGAACACCTTGTGACCTGGGATTAGGCAAAAATTTCTTAAACCTAACAACAAAATCACAATCTATAAAATAAAAAAATTTAGGGTCCAGTGAGATGGTTAAGCAGCATAAGCGCCTGCCTGGCAAGTGTGAGGTCCTGAGTTCGACTCCTGGAACCCAAATATGAGAAAAGGGCCAGTGCTATCGCTCAGCGGCACGGGCACCTGCTGGCGTGCGAGGTCCTGAAGTCAACCCCCAGTACCCACAAAATAAATAAATAAATAAATAAATAATTTAATAAGATACTCTTCAGAGTATGAAAATAAACAATAATCAGAGAAAATACTTATAAATCATATATCCAGAACATACAAAGGACTTATAGTTGATTAAAGACTTCTATCTAGAATTTTTAAATAATTCTCAAAACTGAACATTAAGAAAATAAACTCAGTGAAATAAATAGACAAAAGACTTACATGGAGACTTCCCCAGAGATAACATACATACCATCACAAGAAAAGACTCATCATCATTAGGTATTAAGGAAAACCAAAATAAAACAATCATGAAATATTACTATACACCTGTAGAAAGGCACAAGTACTGCTATGACATTTCAGTATGTCTTCGTATGGACATATGCTTTCATTTCTTTTGGGAAAATACCTAAGCATACAATGACGGGTTCACATGTTTGGTACATATTCACCATTTAAAGATAGTCTAAACTCTTTCCCAAAATATTACACCATTTTAGACACCCACTAGCAGTGTTGAGAATTCCAGTTCCTCTGTATCACCAATACTCAGTACAGCCAGATACTTTAATTTTAATCATTGTAACAGGTGTGGAAGTATTTACCATAAGTGGTGAAAAGGACCAAACGGATCTCTTATACATTGCTGAATGTAAAAAGGCACAGACTTCAGAAAAGTTTGATGTTTCTGACCATAAGACATGCAATCATCTTTCCATTTTGTATTTCCGTAAAGAAATGAAAGTTTACATTTCTACAAATCTCTACACATGAAAAATTTCACAAGCATCAGAAACTGGAAACAATTTAAATGTCTTTTAACAGGAAGTGGTTAAAGAAACTGGTACATCTATGCAATGTAATACTACTCAGAAATAAAAAGGAATAAACTATGGATAGACAGCAACTTGGATGAATATAAAATATTGAGTGAGTTTGTATCTTAATTATGCTGGTAGTTACATAAAACTATACTTTGTAGTAGCATCCATAGAACTGTCAATTTTACTGGATCTTAATTTTTAAAGATAATTTTGAAGATTTATTTTAAGATGTTTTAAAATAAAGAATAAACCTCAATATTAAGAAATCAACAACTCAGTAAAAAATGGCCAAAGGGTTTGAATAAATATTTAACAAATAAACATGTGAAAATACATTCAAATAAATTAAAATTCTACACACAACAGGATTAATGAATTTCAAAGTAATTATGCTATGTAGAATAATCTTTTTAAAAGAAATGAGTAGATTATTTATGGTTCCATTTATATAAAATATATAAAATTCTAGAAAATGCAAACCAATCAATACAGACAGACCAGTACATTGCCAGGGAATAGGGTGATGGTAGTGGGGAGGGATAATTCAGAAAGGGAGGGGACAGGTGGCAGAGAGAGATAAAAAAGATCAAAAGAGAATTTTTGGGTGTGTAGGTATGTTTATTTCTTGATTACCAGTGATGGCTTAATAGACGCATGCATCAGTAGCAGTTTACCAAATTGTACTTTTAAAATATACAACTTAGTACACATCAATTTCACCTAAGCAAAGCTGTTTGGAATACCTGATAAAATAAAGTGTGAAATGTGGGATGTGAGTTGAAACCAGAAGGAATATTGAGGAAGGCACTTATAATTATTTTTCACCTATTCGAAAAATGTAAAAAAAAAAAAAAAAAAAAGAGAAAAAGAAAGGTAAACACTGGTCCCTCACAGACCACAAGCCCACTTTTAAATCTCCCATTCTTTACTTCATGTCTAATACCTTAGTTCTTAATTTGATGCAAAGATAGCCCACTAGGCAAAGAAGAAGGGTATCAAGTTCAGCCAAGGTTGCTTTCCTCCTCCTAATGTCTTTGGAAGTGCCAAGCCTCAGGCTGCAGGGAAAAACAGAGCTCATACTTTTCCTTCCAATCCTCTTGACAGAAGTCGAGCCCGTTGATTAGAGAGCATGTTTAGCACAGACGATTCACCCGGACCATTGTCAGGACTGTCAGGGGCATGGAAAAGCTGTTTCTGAAGCTCTTGCAAAGTGTAGTTCCACTCAAGTGAAAGTTAAAAAAAAAAAAATCTCAGTTTGTCTAAGAAAAATCCCATACGACCAGCAGAGTCAGTGTCATCTGAATATTCCACACGCAATTTTAGTTCCTTGCTCATGTCTATTTAAGCGATTTTTGAAAGCTGTAATTACATAAACAGAGAGCCTCCCACACTCTGACAAGTGGAAAAATACGTATTAACTCCAGACAAAATGTGGGGAGTAGTATTTTTTTTTTTTGCTTTAAGTGAGTTTTATACTGTCAGAAACTATGAAACACTACTGCAAACAGCAGTAAGTCACCATAAGTCTTTCATATTAGAAACTGCCATGCTGTTTCCTAGGATATTATTTTACTTTATTATTTCTCCTGGGTAATGTGAGAGGTAAAACAGCCAAGCTCTTAAATCCAATTCTTTTTTTTCTGTCAGATGGTACCCATCTATCCCTTCACTAAATTCTGTTCATAAGAGCTGGTCAATTAGAAAAATAATTGCTGTGTTTCAACTATGACACGTATTAACAGGGGTTTCTTCTCACCGAGATTTCCATGTTTGTTGTCTGGGTGGTAATAAAAATGAAAGACAAGACGTGGATTTGTCCTTTGGTTTACAAAGAAGCCAAATCTAATGCAGGATCTCATGCTCACATCAATGTGAAAACAAGATACAAATCAAAATCAGATGTGAGAATTTGCATTGTTTTTACTATTTATCTTAGATCAATTTACATTTTAATGTTCATTCATGTGGTCATTCAATAATATTTTTGAGTGTTTTCCATTAAAATCTGGCATAGGAAATTAAAACTACCTTGAAAAAAACTGTGAGGAATAAGCAAATAAGTAGAATGAGAATTGGAACTGGGTTAGTGCTACGTCCCATCTCTATTTATTGAAAATATGCCATAAGCCCAGGTATTATTCTAGGCTCTTCAATTTTATTATCTCAGTTAAGCCTCACACAACATCCCTGTAGTGTAGCTACTGCTATTTGCCTAATTTTCCAGATGATTAGATTGGGGCACCAAAAGATTAACTTGACCAAGGTTTGTAGCAATAAAGATATGAATGATTGCTCTCTTTCTTGAGATTCCATACTCTCCATCGGATATCAAAAAAGCAACAACAAAAATGGATAAATCACTATGTCTTAGACAAAGCTGGTTGGAAAGCTACTTAGAGTGAGGTTAAGGGGTCAGGCACGTAAGACACGCTCTTTTCTATTTCTTCTGTTTTGTTTTCTCCTTCTTAAGCTCTTATGTTTTCTTCTACTGTGAAGGTTTTATTCTATGGAGAGAAATACAATGGGGTGCATAATAATTGGTCTACCTCTCACCTTAAAATGTTGAAAAAAGTAGGAAAAAAATTTATATCAATCTTTAGAGAGTTTGTTTTTAAACATGTGAAGACTTGGTGAAGGTTTAGTTGGTACTATAATTCACACAACCCCGTCAATCTGGAAATACATGTCTAAGATTTCCAAAGACCATTGGATGATAAGAACCTCTACCCTACATGATATAAAATAGCTGCAAGAAAGTTACAAGTAATCTCAAGTGAGGAAAATCTTATTTATGGAGCTCAAAGATATAGACAAGAAATAAATCAATTCTGCTTGACTGGATCATCTTATGACAAGAAGTGGAACATCTGGTCAGTAGGACTGTGGGAGTAGAAAGAAATAAACCTTAGAGTCATTGAGATTTTTAAGGTTTTTGTTATAACAACTAGCATTACTCACTCCAATTAAAGCAGAATTTCTTGCCAGGAAAAAAGTTCTGCTGTAAAACAAATATAAAACGTACGGCATCGGCTTTGAAGTCAGATGTAGGAGTCAAGAAAATACACAGCAGGCTGAGCAGCTGGAAACTCACATTATATTTTGGAATATACTTAGAGAGACTTACAATCTGGGAGACAGAATATACACCTCCCAAGATCATAACTTTTATGGAAGTTTTTGAAACATGTTAGAATATCGCAGTCTACTACATGCTGTTTTGGATAAGTGATTACAAGAAAGAGATGAGTTCGTGGAAAACCTACCTGATTTTTTTCAGGTAGAGATGAAAGAAAATAAAGTCAACAGCCTTACTTAGTTGAAAATGATGCTTATTTCTGGACCCCTAAATAGTAAGACACACAAGTATGACAAAGCTCTGAGCATAAAGTGTCTCAACATTACAGCAAAAGTTAACCGTACAATTCCCCCACCCGAGTCATTACATTAAAAGAGTCACAGGTATGAAGAAGCAAAGAAAGAAAGAAAAGAGCTTTGAGAGTAGTTACTATTATGTGGAACTGAATGAAACAAAAAGGGTCAGCACATGTAGTAAATGTCTTTGGAAATTATATTACAAAAATGGAAGGAAGAAAGGAGAGGGGGAAGGATGAAGGGGGGAGGGAGAGAGGGATGAAGGAATTTGAAAAACAGCAGAAATCAATTCTGTGTTTTAAGAAAAGCCAAACATTAAGAAACAGGTAGCAAAGGACACCATCCAGTACACTGAGAAAGAATAATGTCTAAGATCATTTTCATGTCTGGTCATATAGAAAATGAAAGAAGCTTCTACATATTGAGAGACTCAGGGGTGATTCACTGAGAAGATAAAAACTTTCAGAGGGTATAATCAGGGAATATTAAGGAATTTCCCTTTGGATAGGTAAAGGTAAACTGGACTTTATTAATATTGAATAATGATGGTCAAAATGTTATGAATTTCTCATGGCTGACATTTCTAAATAGGAGGTTTTGTTGCAGTTCCCCTCTTCATCATTTGCTAGATGGAAGGGGGGGTTGTGGAATATAGCCTGGGTATCTTGCCTTTAGTTCCTATACTATCAGGAAAGGAAAAGCTATGCCTGGACCTCAGAAACAGAACTGCATCTCACTTAGAGCTTCTAGATTTCAAACAAGAGCAATTTTATTTGATCAAATTTTGGGTTTTTTCTTTGGGAACTGTTGTAGTCAGGATTTACAAGGGAATAGATTTAATACAGGACATGTAATTTATAGGATTATTTTATAATATTCACCCAAAAACTCAATTGCAGAAGAGTGCAGAGATCTGTCCACACACTAGAAACCCAAAGAATCTAGCTGAGGCCCTGGGTCCCATGGCAATGTCCTGCACAAGTCCAGCTGAAGACCTAGAGCCCATGGCAATATCCTCCACGAGTCCTGCTGGAGGCCTAGAGCCCACAACAGTGTCTCATGCAAGTCTGTATCAAGGATCTGCACTGGGAAGGTGTGGGGAACCACTCAGACTGCTTCAAAGCCCAGGGGTGTCTAAGGACACCTGAGGATATGACCCCGCTTGTCTAACACAGGCACACAGTGGGACACAGTTATGTAACCATGACTTAGCACAGGTAAACATGCATGTGTGGCACTATGTAAGAATGTAAATATGAGATAACAACCTGTATAAAAATTGTACAATGAAGACAGTCTGCTCTTGCTCTCTTGTGCTCTTGTGCTCTTGCTCTCTTGCGCTCTGCTCAATGCTGCCTGCTGTTGTTGCTGATGTCTAACACATGTGCATTCTTTAACCTTGAGACCTCTCCTGCAAAAATCTCCCTTGGTCCCCCTGAGTGGGCAGACAGAAGGCCCAAAGGCCAGTGGTGGAAGCTAGAAAGTCCGCACCAGTGGGATGAAGGATCTGTGCCAGCAGGCTGAAGGATCTGCACTGGAGCCAGAAAGTGACTCTCAATGTAGGCACTAGAGCTCTCATGAAAAGAACCACAGCCATCCTTAGTGACAGTGAGGACCTGAGCTCCTAAGACAATGAGAACAGCTGAGTTCATATCAGGAAAACCAGCGTGACAAGCTTTTCCAGGAGAATCAACAGCACTCCATCTTCCCCTCCAGTTTTCCTTTTATTTTGTTGGCAACAATCCTCAGGTGGACCTTCCATACCCAGAACCACACTAATTCAGTTCAGCTGGGTGTAAAAATTGAGCATTAGTTAATCCACCACAGGAAGTATATTCTAAGAGTGGAACCAGAAACGAAGGAACTTTGCCAGTCATTTGTTCTTCCTCCTATGTGCACAGCTAGACTGGATCCCTACCCTCATCTTCATTAGACATAGTAATGAAGGTAAATCCTATCATTAAAAGTGTGAGCATGGTTTAAGAACGTGTGCTTGGAAGTCAAGCTGACAAGGGGTGGAATGTACTGGTTAATCTTTTTTTTGACCAGGGCCTTCACAATGAGCTACATCCATAGCCCTCTTATTTTTTATGTAGAGAAAGGGTCTCACTAAATCACCAAATTTTCCAGTCTGTGTTGCAACTTGCAATCCTCCTGACTCTGCCTTCCAGAATACTGGGATTAGGGGTATGTATTGCCACCATGCCTGGTTAATCTTGATCATTAACTTGATCAGATTTACAGATGCTTAGGAAATTAGCAAAATACACTTCTGGATGTGTCTAAGTGAGTTAGGAAACATGACCTTGGGGACTATATAAGGTCCCTGTCCCCTTCCTCTCAGGTTCTGCCCCTGTTATCTATTTCTTGCATGCAATGAGGTGAGGAGCTTTTCTCCACCCTGACTTTCCACCATGATGTTTCTGGCTTGGAGCCACCTAACCATGGACTGGAGCCTCTGAAACTGTGAGCTGTGGTACAATAACAGTTTCTCCTCATGTTTTGCATGTTGAGTATTTGGTTCTAGGGCCAATGATATAGCCCAGCGGCATAATCACCTGCCTGGGAAGTGCAAGGTCCTGAGCTCGACTCCCAGTACCCGCATATTAAAAAAAAAAAAAGTGTTTGATTCCAGGAATAGGAAACTGACCAATACAAAAGTTGACTGCTGTAGTGCTTGTCACTCTTGGAATAAGGAAAAAATAAGTGAGTGTGTCTTGTTCATCCTCTTTTGTTTCCCATCAGTAAACTAAATCCCACTGGCACTCTGCGTGTGCTTCCTCCATTGCCCCCTGGATGGCAGGGCCCACAAGAAGAGTGTAAGTCCTCACTCTGTGCTTCCTCCATTGCCCTGGGAAGGCAGTGTCTGCAAGAGGAGTGTAAGAACACACGCCTGTGGTGAGTGGACTGACCAGAACTCAGAGACCCAGGACAATAGCTGGCCCCAGGGAACAGGGGCACACAGACGCCTTTGGAGGGTGGAGTAATCAGTGAGACCAGCAATGTGGAAGCATCTGAAGCAGCAGTGAGGAGCCAGCAGTTGGACTCTGGAGAACTCCACCAACAGAAGACCAGTCCCAGCCCCACATCCAGAGGCCAAGATCAGCTCCATACCCAGCACATTTCCAGGATTAAACTTGGACACTATCATAGAACTGTAAACACCAGAGGTATTTTGACACTTTTATTCTCCCTTGTTTGCCTGATTGGCCATCCCTTTCCTGTCTGGTTGGATGTCATCTTGTTTTGTTTTGTATTATGTGGTTATTTTTGTATTTGGGTTTTTTTTTCTCTCCTCTTTCTCTGGTCTCCTTTATCTTTCTTTCTCTTTCTTTTCTTTTTTGTTCTCTTTCTCTTTCTTCCTTCTTTTCTTAACTGTTTAGGTTTCTTACCTTTGTTTTTCATTTTCTTTCTTTTTTTTGTGTGGGTACCGGGGGTTGAACTCAGGACTTCATGTGCCAGCAGGTGCCCATGCCACTGAGCGATATCACTGGCCCTTTCTTCATATGTGGGTACCAGGAGTCAAACTCAGGACCTCGTGCTTGCCAGGCAGGTGCTTACACTGCTGAATCATCTCACCGGCCCTGTTTTTCATTTTATTCTACTGTTCCTCTTTCTCTTTTTCCTCAACTACTTATTGAATTTAAACTTTCAAGTGAGTAAACATTGTCTCTGACCTTCCTGATTACTCCTTCACATTCTATTTCATTCTTTCCCTCCTGTGTCCTCCAGTTTCCCAAAACTCGGGTGATCATCCTTTGACCTCCAGCCTGATGCTACTACATTTGACCTCATTCATCACTTTATCCTGTCCCCTACCCATCACAAATGCCCCACCCCCTGCAGAAGAGTAAAATCACTAAGGGGAAAATCACTGCATACAAGTGCATCGTATATGTTTGATTTTTTTTATACAACTTTAGAGTTTGCTCCTGTGGTCAGAGGTGGCAGGTTAATGGTTACCATAATTTGTCAGTAGATAAGCTGTACTTGAAACTATTATTATTACTAACTGTACTACTTTACCCAGGATGTCATACAAGTTATAAATAGTTTTTCTCCCCTGTATGATAACACTGGTCATAATCATCACCACAGCCCAGTACCAAAGGATTGGGAGTTGAACCAAATAGTAACTTTGCATCTTTTACAAATTGGGAAGGTACATTCTAGGGATAGCTATAAAGAACCAACAACATCTAGAGGACATCCCTGAAGAACAGACATCTCTAGGGAAGCTTCAATACTGGTGATACAACTATATATCATAAGAAATTGGCAAGCATCAACATATAAAATAAAATAAAAAAGAGAAAAGAGAAAATGACGAGATGCAGAAGCAAAATGCAATCCCAGACCCCCAGGCCACCCAGGACAAGCCCAGAACTCAATGAGATAGATGAAATTGGAAGTCAAACACTGGAACTTTCTGAAATGATAGCAACAGAAGTGAAAAAACAAATGGAAAAGGCTACAGAGAAAGTAATCTCTCAGGTACAAAAAGAAATGATACTTAAAATCAAAGATATTAGAGAAGACACAGACAAAAGTATAAATGAGATTAGAAAAATGATGGGAAAAAAATGCCCAATATAGGAAAGAAATAGAATCCATGAAACAGATCCAAACAGAAATCCAAAAGATTAAAACCTCCATTGAAATTATATGCAACAGATTGAATGAAGGTGTGGATAGAATTTCAGATCTTGAAGACAGAATTGCAGTTAGTGACCTTGAAAAGAAAGAATCTTAAAAACAGCAAAAGACCATGAAAAATCAATGAAACAGCTACAAGATAAAGCAAAGAAGAATAACATAAGATTGATTGGGGTCAATGAGAAAGCTTCAGACAGGACAAATGCCATTAAAAAAAACTCTTCACAGAAATAATGGCAGAAAACTTCACAAGTGTGGATAAAGAATCTTACATACAAATAAATGAAGCATATAGAACTCCAAACAGCCATAACCAAAATAAAACTACACCAAGACATATAATAATCAAGATACCAGAAATTCAGAACAAAAACAGAATATTAACAGCTGTTAGAGAAAAGAAACAGATCACCTATAAAGGAAAGCCCATCAGAATCAAGGCCGACTTCTCAACACAAACCCTCAAGTCAAGAAGAGCTTGGAGTGAAGTATTTCAAGTCCTGAAAGAAAACAACTTCCAACCCACATTGATGTATCCCGCAAAACTATTTTTCAAAATTAATGAAGAAAAATGATACTTCCATGACAAAGAACAACTGAAGAAATTCACAACCACCAAACCAACCCTACAAAGAGTGCTGAAAGATATTCTCAACAGAGATAAAAATGACCACAATTTCAAGAACAACATCAGAAAGAAACCACAAGGTAGGGCAAGCAATTAAACAGTGGATAAAAGCAGGGAACCAACAGCAGGAAAATACCATGACAAAGATAAGCCAATACATATAAGTTATAACCATCAATGTAAATGGCCTCAATTCACCAATCAAAAAAACAAATTGGCAGAATGGATCAAGCAACAATATCCACCAATATGCTATAAACAAGAAAAACATTTAATTCCAAAAGAAACTCATAGACTGAAAGTCAAAGGATGGAAAACAATACTCCATGCAATAGGAGCCCAGAAAAAAGCATGGGTTACTATTCTGTTTGCAATGTGAACTTCAAACCAAGAATGATCAAAAGAGGTAAAGAAGGTCACTACATACTTGTTAGGGGAAAAATTCAAGGGGAAGAGATAACAATCATAAATATAATATATACGCACCAAATACATGAGTACCCAACTATATAAGATGATTATTAATAGACATGAAAAATCAAATAAGCAACAACACAATTGTAACAGGAGACCTTAATACCCCATTGTTACAAAGAGATAGATCAACCAGGCAAAAAATCAGCAAAGAAATATCAGAACTGAACCAAACCTGTGAGCAAATGGCTTTTGTAGATGTTGTCAGAGTGTTCCACCAAACATCATCAGAATACACATTCTTCTCAGCTGCACATGGGACATTCTCTAAAATAGACCATATACTAGTCCATGGAACATGCTTAAGTAAATGCAAAGGAATTGAAATCATCCCATGCATATTATCTGACCATAGTGCAATGAAATTGGAAATTAATGGCAAAAGAAACTGCAAAAACTCCATAGCCACATGGAAATTAACACCCTTCTAAACAACCAATGGGTCACAGATAAAATAAAGGAAGAAATTAAACAATATCTACAACTAAATGAGAATGCAGATACAACATACCAGAACTTATGGGATGCAATGAAAACACTCGTAAGAGGGGAATATATGGCAGTGAATTCTCACATCAGGAAAACAAAACAAGCACAAATAAACAACCTAATGTTACAACTCAAGCTTCTAGAAGAAAAGCAAGACAAAACCAAAGCTCATACAAGGGAGGAAATTATAAAGATCAGAGCAGAAACAATACAATGGAGACCAAGAAAACAATACAAAGAATAAATGAATCAAAGAGTTGGTTCTTTGGAACAATAAATAAAATTGATAAACTTTTAGCCAACCTTATCAAAAAAAGGAAAGAAAATACTAAATTCATACACTGAGGAATGAAAAGGGTGAAATCACTACAGATCCTGTGGAAATTCAGAAGACCATCAATACCTACTTCAAAAATCTTTACTTTCATAGGATGAAAAACAGAAGAAATGGACATATTCCTAGATATGTATGAATTACCAAAGATGAATCAAGAAAATATAAAATTTCTGAATAACCCAATATCAGTTAATGAGATTGAAAATATAATTAAAAACTTACCAACAAAGAAAAGCCCAGGTCCTTATGGATTCATGGCTGAATTTCACAAGAAATTTTGAGAAGATTTAATGTCAATACTCCTCAAACTCTTTAATGAAATTGAAAGGGAAGCAATTCTACTTAACTCATTTCTGGAGGCAGTATTACCCTATTACCAAAACCAGAGAAAGACCCAGTGAAGACAGAGAACTACAGGCCAATCTCCCTAATAAGATACTAGTGAACAGAATGCAGCAAATCATCAAGATTATAACTCAGAAATGCAGGGATGGTTCAACATAGGCAAATCAATAAATGTGATACATCATATCAACAGAGCCAAAGACAAAAATCACATGATTATCTCAATAGACACAGAAAAAGGTTTTGATAAGGTCCAGCACTCATTCATGATAAAAACCCTATAGAAAATTGGAATACATGGTCTTTACCTCAACCTGATAAAAGCCATCTATGACAAACCAACAGCCAACATCATACTAAATGGACAAAAACTGAAAGTTTTCACTCTAAAATCAGGAAATGACAAGGATGTCCACTATCACCACTCCTATTCAATATAGTTCTGCAAACATTAGCCAGAGCAATTAGAAAATATAGAGGAATAAAAGGAATAAGGATAGGAAAGGAAAAAGTTAAACTATCATTGTTCACAGATGACATGATACTCTACATAGAAGACCCCAAAAACTCCACCAAAAGACTCCTAGAGTTAATAACCAAATTCAGTATAGCTGGATACAAAGTCAACACTCAAAAATCAATAGCATTCCTGTACACAAACAACAAACTCACTGAGAGAGAAATTAGGGAAACAACATCCTTCACAAAAGCATCCAAAAAAATGAAATACTTAGGAATCAACCTAACAAAGGAAGTAAAGTATCTATGTAGTGAAAATCATAGTACTCTGAAAAAGGAGATCAAAGAGCATATCAGAATATGGAAAGATACCTTTGCTCATTGGATAGGAAGAACTAACATAGTGAAAATTATCATAATCCCAAAATTGTTTTACAGATTTAATGTAATCCCAATCAAAATACCATTAACATACTTCACAGATCTAGAGAAAACATTCCTAAAATTCATATGGAAGCAGAAGAGACCTAGAATAGCAAAGGCAATCCTGGGCAACAAAGGTAAGGCAGGAGGCATCCCTGACTTGAAATTATACTACAACTACTGCGATAAGATCAGCATGGTACTGGCAAAAAAAAAAAAAAAAAAAAAAAAAAACCAGACCTGAGGACCAGTGGAACAGATTAAAAAATGCAGATACAACTACAAACACACTCAGCCACCTTATCTTTGACAAAGGGGCCAAACATGTTCACTGGAAGAAAGCCTCTTTAATGATTGGTGCTAGAAAAACTGGCTTTCTACATGCTGAAGACTAAAACTATACCAATATCTATCACCATGCACTAAACTAAAGTAAAAATGAATGGATCAAAGATCTAAATATTAAAATAGAAACACTAAATCTACTGGAAAAGAAAGTAGGTAGAAATCTTGAAGACATAGGGGTAGGCAGAGACTTCATGAACAAAACCCAAACCACACGGGAAACACTTCAAAGAATCAACAACTGGGATCTCATCTTATTAAAAAGCTTTTGCACATCCAAAGAAATCAACAACAGGGTGAAAAGACAACCCACAGAGTGGGAAAAAATTTTAGCCAACTGTCCCTCAGACAAATGACTTCTATCTAGAACATATAAAGAATTGAAAAAAATCAGACCTCCCAAGTTCAAAGAGCCAATCCAAAAATGGGCACCTGAGATGCACACACACTTCTCAGATAAAGAAATACAGATAGCAAATAAATGTATGAAAAAATGTTCAACATCATTGGTCATTCGAGAGATGCAGATTAAAACAACACTGAGATTCCATCTCACCCCAGAAAGAATGGCTATCATCAAGAAATCAATCAATAACAAATGCTGGAGGGGCTGTGGGGAAAAAGGAACCCTACTCCGCTCTTGGTGGGAGGGTAGCCTGGTGCAAGCACTGTGGAAATCACTGTGAGATTCCTCACACACATTAAAACCATCATACCACAGCAATACATGTGCACCCACGTTTATAGCAGCACAATTCGTAATAGCTAAATCTTGGAAACAACCTAAATGCCCATCAACCAAGGAATGGATAAAAAAGATGTGGTATTTTTACACAATGGAGTACTACTCACTATAAATGAGGACAAACTTGAGACATTTGCAGGCAAATGGATGCAACTCGAGACCATACTCGTAAGTGAAATAAATCAGACTCGCATGTGTAAACATCATATTGTCTCCCCAGGGTAAGAAGCTCGAAGAGTAAATAAGATCCAAAATGTACAATAGATATCGTGAAATGGGAAGAAACTGTTCAAAAGGAAAGAGAAACTGGAATGGGGGAAAGGAGAAAAGAAGGAAGGAAAAGGGAAAAATAAATAAGTAAATAAATAAGTAAATATATATATATACACACACACAAGATAGTTAAGATAGTTATACTACTAACTGCTATTAGTTCATTGAAAAGAAATGTTTGTGCTTATATTGTTTGATCAATTTTTCATGCCTATATCTTGTAATATGAGCAACTACTTTTAAGATAACAATATGCAATGTACTAACCATTGTTACTCTCCTACAATCTTGTTTTGAAATTTTGTACTTGTTTTTATTGGTGTTTTTTCTTTAAAAAAGAAAATAAAAGCCTAAATCTAGGTGAATGGAAGGTCCTGGAAGAGTTCCAAGATGAAATGATTCTGTGTTACACAAAGTGAACATGGGAAGCCAGTAGCCAACTAGAAACATCTCCAGGGAATGAGAAAGAAAGAAACTCGTATATCATTGATATTTTGTCAGACACAATGACCCAGGATTCTAATTTAATCTACATTGTTTTATCCCTTCTTTGTATTTTATATAGCATTGAGTCTGTCCTAACCACTGTTTTAAATATTTTACATATACCGTTGGCTCTCTTTATTTGTGGGTTTCATTTTCATGGATTCAATCAACAATAGATTGAAAATATATACAAAAGTATATGTACAAACATTTTTACTTTCTCATTATTCCCTGAATTAATCATTTTCTCTTTGCTGTGACAAAATATCTGATACCCACAATTCAAAGGGAGAGAGGTTTATCTTGACTCACAGGTTTTAGACGATTCCGTCTGTGATTGATTGGTTCTAAGACAGAAATGGCATGGTGGAAGGGCATGACACAACATTGCTCACCTCACGGCAGCAAAAATATCAAGGGGGACAGAGGATCTGTGGACAGATCACACTCCTAGTGATTCACCTCCAACCAGCCTGCATGTCCTAACAGAATATTTAGCTCCTGAAGTCAGTGGAGGAGTCCAATAGATTCATGTCCATCTTAACATGGAAAAATGTGTTTAGTCCATCTTTAAGAGTTGTCAAAGTTTTAAAAGTTCCAGCATTGCTGAAAACTCCAAGTCCAATGTCTCCTGCGAGATTCAAGGCAACGTCTTAGCTGTCAGCCCTATAAAAATAAAAAAGAAAGTTAAATACTTTCATCAAACAATGACTCAGGGTCAGCATTCCCATTCCCAAATGGAGAAATAGAGAGATATAAAGGAATCAGACAAAGAGAAAATCTAAAACTCAACAGGATAAACATTAAGTACTGTAGTTTGATGTCCATCAGCTGTGGCATGTTGCGGGAGATGTGAACTCCAAAGTACTTGGACAGCCTTTCCTCTACAACATTGCTAGTTGCAGCCCACATGACCTCTCCTTTGGCCTGGTTCCACTCACGCCCTGGGGCATTCCTTAGCACAAGAACCACTTCCTAGCACCTCCAAATTACTGGGATAATCACTGTACTTTTGTCTTCACAGCTTCATGCATTGTCTTCTTAAGGGCACATTGCCTGGCCTTTCTTTGAAATCTCAGTGGAAGCTTCCTTGAACTCACAACTGTTGCATTCTGCATGCCTGAAAAAACAGAACTATGTGGATGACAGCAAGGTCTGCCTCACATTCTAGCAGTAGCCCACTACCCCTGAATCATGGCTGCAGTGGCCTTTGAATGCCTGGGTGGATGAGTATGGTAAAATGAATCCCATGGAACCAATTTCCTATTTGGCCCTTCTCCAACAAAGGATCTAGGGAATCTCTTCTCAAATGAAAGCTTTATACTTTTGCAATTTAACCCTATGTTGGGTGGAGTTTTGCTTTCTATGGGACCAAATTTGCAGGCACTTACCTTTATGATGAAATTTCAAAATTTTCAAAAATAATTCAGCTCTGCTTTTTTCTCCTGATTCTCACTGTAAATTTGACTAAAAGCAGCCAGCAGTATTCTACATGTGCCACAGCCTGGCTTCCTTGAATTTCCTTTGCTAGATTAATTAGTGCATCACCCTTAATCTCAGTCTCCTTCAAAATCTTGGGCAAAATGAAGACAAATTTTCTGCCAGAGTGTAACATATGTGGCCTCTAGTCCAATTGCTTATGGAACTTTTGTTCCCAATTGAAATCTCATGAGCATTCCTATTATCATTCTGCTCCTCTGAGCTCCAACCAAAATCACCCATCAAGCTCTGCTTATTGTAATCTAGGACTTCTCTAGCCTGCATCTCCAAAAATTTCCAAACTCTTCCCACAAACCAGTTATAAGCACTTCTGAGCTAGCCATAGCAACAACTTCACTCTCAGTATCAATTAGTCACGTTCTCATCCCTGGGACAAAACACCTACAGTTTAAATAAGAAAAGGTTTATTTTGGCTCATGATTTTTAGAGATTTCAATCCATGGTAGGTTAGCTCCAAGGCGGAAATGGCATGGTGGATGTGTGTGGCAGAGGAATGTTGTTCACTTCATGACAGTCAGGCAACAAAAAAAGCAGAGAGGAGCTGAGGACAAGAATACCTCCTTCCAGGTCATTCCTCCAGTAACAACACACCTACAAGTCTCCACCTCCTGATAGCACATTCACTCCCTGAACCCACCAATGGTTGAATCCACTGATGAGTATTGTGTCCCTGTGATTTAATCACTTTCCAAATGCATGAGACTTTTGGGGGACATTTTAGATTTAATGTTCCTAAACAGTACAGTGTAACAAATATTTACACAGCATTTACATTATATTATACATTATAAATAATCTAGAGATAATTTCAAGTATGTGGAGAAAATGAGTGGGTTATGTATAAATTATATATATATAATTATTACATATATAATACATATATACATATATATAATATATGCATATATACATATATATGTATATATACATATATAATATATACATATATATAATATATACGTATATGTATATATATTATATATATACACATATATAATATATGTATATATACATGTGTATAATATATATACAGATATATATGTGTATATATATACATATACATATAATATATATATATATATATATATGGAGTCAATTAAATTGTGAGCCAAAATAAACATTCTCTCATTTAAATTGTGCATATATATATATATATATATATATATATATATATATATATATCGGACCTGACCATTGTAGACTTTAATATCAAAGGTGGGGTCATGGAACCAATCCCATGAACACTGAGGGATGACTTTATTGAATATTGTACACATATGTATATAAAGTTCATTAATTACTATAACAAATGAAAGATGTATCTTAGAGATTAATATTTACTTCTACACTAGTAGACATGAAACTTAATCCTTTAACTGTCAAAAGGTCAGTTTGGCTATAGAAAACATATAGCATGAGGGGTCTTCAGTTAATCCTATAGGCTTGTTTGAGAAGTAGCCATAATTCTCTTTCACAACATTACCTTATTCATCTCTTTATGAGTCATTTCGTTTTGGGAACACAATTTCTAACCACAGGAAATTGAATCCAATTTAACAAATATATTACAAGATAGAGTTCTCTGAATTCCATTTTACCTGTGTAATAACATCCTCATATACTGTAAAATCATTATTAAATAAGAACTTATACTGCTCTTAGTATTGCTCAGAACTCTGCTGGACTTATGAAGATAATTGAGTCCCTAGTATCTTCACAAGGGCCAAGGGTCTGTAAGTTCTACAGGGTCTTCTGACAGCAACAGATATTTTAAATATCTGTGCATTGGTGCAGACTGCTGAGTGCCTCCTGCTTCCCTTTTTCCCACCATGTGAAGTTCTTCCTGGTTCAGGGTGGATTTTATCTGAGAAGTAAGAATGGTAGATATTATATGCTTTCTTCTCTTTTTCAGAAGCTCATGCTAGGTCTCTAAACACTACGGCATCTCCGCATTTTGGCACTCTCCCTCAAAAATGTTGGTGAAATGCCAGTTACTTTTTCTTTGTTTTCGTTCTTTATTGTGAAGGAAGCAAGATAGTACCTTTAGTCTTTCAAAGTATTAGATAGTATATGGAATATTACAAAATACCAGATTTTTTTGCTACAAAAGGTGACTGTTCATTCTGTTACAGAAACATGTAAAAGAAGCCTTTAGACCTATGTTACATTGGCACATTATTCTTTCAAACTTTTCTATAGCATCACTTTAGTAAAATCCTGACATTGTTACCTATAACCAGCTAATCCATTTTATTGAGATTTGATTGCCTAATCCATAAAATGAGGAGAACAATTATATTTAACTCATACATAGATCATAAGGTTTAAATGCTTTAATATATAAAATATTTAAACAATTCCCATCACACAGTATGCATGTAACCCAGCATATAAGGCAGTCTGAAATCTTATTCAAGTTTTAACTTTACTTTCATTTCACATGAAACACCTATACATGACAAACAGTAGCTTTCTCACTGTTTTATAAACACCTCTTAAAAATTCCTTTTTTGAACTTGTGATTTGATTATATTCTGCCCAAATATCCCTTCTTTCCATTTAATCAAATCCTATTCATTCTACATAGACAAATCTGAATCTCATTTGCCATAAATCTTCTCTTGCCATAGCTGGTAGTGAGTCTCCCCCAACTTTGAATAGATACAATGACATTCATAAGAAGATGATTGAGTATTGTGAGGTATAGTGATGAGGCTCTAGATCAGAATAGAAAAGAAGAAAGTGTTGTCACTCACCCTACCACAATATATCTAGCATAATCTCCCAGAGTAAGAAGTGACCCAAAAATATTTGGGGATTGACTGCTGATAGTGTAAGTAAGAATGCTTTTATAAAATTTAGGTTTAGAATCCATAAGGCAAAAGAGAAAAACATAAAGGAGGTAAGTTAGAATTCTTCCGGGAGTTGCCTGAGGAGGAAATATAGCATCCAGAAAGAAATATTTCTGGATTACCATATCCTCAAATGATACTATATGTAAAAGCTAAATATGCTAAAGTTATAGTTTCCTTATCTTCTAAGAGTTGGCTATTTTTTTGTATTTTGTAACTGGAAATGGTCATCATTTCTGTACATCAAGTCAAGCTTGACACACGTTAATCCAAATAAGTCAACTAAAGAATCAAAATTATACCAATATTACATGCCAGCTTATGCAGAATATCAATTCAGAATCATTCAGTATTTATAACAGCTTCATATTTAGCTGCAAGTTTCTTCCAAAGTTCTCTGTGAACAACTGTGCAGGCTGCACACCACATAACCTCAGGAAACGCCATTCACAAGGACTTCTTTGGTGCCAATGCTTGCCTCCTGCCATGTGAAATTAAACAGTGCAGCAGCCTCTGTCCATCCAGAGAGATTGGAAAGTAACCTGCTCCACTTCTTTTTTTTTTTCCATTTTTTTCAGAGTATAATAATGCAATTTTGTGAGTAATAGATAAGAGCATAGGATATGGAGGTAGCCAAATCTTAGGTAAAAAGCATTGCGTTATTCCTCACAAAACATGTAGCCATGGTCAAGTTACACCCCCTTCTGAGCCTTTGTTTCCTCATCAGTAAAATGAAGGTAATACCACTACTTCACATAGCTTTGAAAAGGATTAAATGCAGTGAAGCAAGTGCTCTGTTCATAGTAGGAGCTCAATGTTTACTTATTCACATTTCTATTTCAGAATTATGATTGCACAGGGGAGAAAGGTTTTTCTTCTACATAATAAATTCTAGAAAGTAATTCTTCAACCTGACTTTTAACCTTCATTGTGGAAAACCATGCTGGCCATATTCATTGAGTGCAATGGCTTTCAAACATTGTATTTAGCAGCAGCAAAACCTTTCAGTTTGTGATTAAAATTTTAAGCAAACTCTGATATAAAATGCAGCTATTCTAAAAAGGATTTTGAATTGGAAGACGTGGTCCCACCCCAGCCTTGCCTTGCTTGAACTTAGGAAAGCTACTTAACCCTTTTCAATTGTTTTGCTTTTCTGCAAATTTTAGATAATAAAAACATCCTGTCCTGCTTGGTTTTCAAGGTGTATGACACTCAGATGAGCACACGTATAAGGACGCACTTTGAAATAGTAATGTGATGTACAAATATACACTTGCTTCTTATCACAAAACAAGCTTCTGCATTTTGGCTCACCTATTTGGTTTTTTCCCAACAGATTTACCTTCCTAATTAAAAGCAGTTCCTCACTAACAAGCAGGTTGTATTCCAAAATTTAATTTGCTAATCAGTTGTTAGGAAGTCAGCACACATTTCCTTAGAACTGATGTTATAAATGGAACAGTTCGTTTCTAAAGCACTCTTTGAATGATTCTATAGCCCAAGATGTAGCTTGAAATATATACATTTGCTATAAAATAGTTAAAACATTATTGCAATATAAGTAACTAAAAAGGTAGAATAACAAAAAAGAATAGATATTAAAATTAGTAGAGACCTTAAGAAAATTTCTGAGTCCCACAAGTTTTAGAAATTGATCTGACTTGCTTTTTGTCATTGACAAATTTCAAAACCAAAATCCTTCCATTTTGTAACATTTATACTTAGCAATTACTATTAGGGTAAATTAGTGGGAGTAGGGATATGACAAATGGAACAAAGAAAGGAAACAAGGGAACATGGAAAGAGAGGAAAGACAGGAGAGAAACAAATAAAAAGAGCTAGAAATTTAGGGTCACCAGGAAAAACCTAGAAATAAAAGGGAAGGCTGAACAACGTAAATTCAGTTGAGGAAGAAGAAAGAAAAAGAAAGGATGGGGGTAGATCTCTTCACTCAAAGATTAAGGTAAACAACAACACATCTTTTAGAAGGTTAATGTAGTTGAGTCAGTCAGTCCCAAGAAAAAATCTCCAGTTCTTCTGTCAGGCAACTGGATGAGGTATCTAGAGTCTCGGTAGGGTGGATAAAGACAGGAAGTAGGAACAGGTGTACATGTGGCCTTCAGTATGAATTAGACATTTATAACTGAGTGCTTGTGACTCTGAAAGTCAATAATTTAAATAACACTAAAATGGTTTGAGGTAATGAATTGGATTTGATAAACAGTTAGGAGAAATCTGCCAAATAGGAAAATATTTAGTAGGATCGTGTTCCTGGTTGAGTGCAATGCAATCATTTGAGATACATCTTAAATTTATTATGTAATTAGAAAGTGTTTTCTACTCAAACTTTAAGTATTTACTATAACACCTGATATTTGTGAAAACTTGTCAGGCAGTGAATAAAAAGCTGATTGCTAAAGTAAAAATGAACTCTCTCAGACAAACTCTTCCTTAAAGGTCACCAAGAACTTATTCATCATTACATGCACTTGGGTACTATTCAATAGAGTGATGATGTTTCCTGATAATGGTGCTTCCAGCTATTCTACATTTCTTGGTTCTCATGACCATTCCTTCTTAAGTCCTCAGCCATCTCTTTATCTATCTCTTTTCTTATCTCCTAAGGTTCATCTCCCTTGTCTCCTTTCCTTCCTTCCTACTATTGCTCAGAGTCCTAAACTTGGTTTTCTTTTCATTTTACAAATGCTCTGTAAACAATTTCACCCACAGTTATGGTTCCAACCACCATCCACATCCTACACATTCAAATCTCTCTCTCACTCATACTTTTCCCTCAGATTCCAGACTTCTGCATTCAGCTGAAAAACAGATCAGAAGTTCTAAATGGAATTTACTTTTTCCTTTCATTTGCAATGCTATTGTTCTGATCATTTCAAACACTGAAGTACATTTTTAAAACATGGGCAATTTTATCTTTTATCTTTTTGTATTTGTCTCAGAAATTAAAATGAAATAATCTACCTTGTACATGAATATTTATATAACTTCTCCTTTCTTAGTATTGAGATTTAATATATTGAAGAGTTAAAATACACTTTATAAACTTTCAGCCAAAGGAAAATATTAACTTAATTTGAAACATCAAAATTTTCAAAGATCCAGAATAAATTTGGGCCATATTTTTCCTGTGCATGAAATTGACCTAAGAATTTTTAAAGAGGGGAAGATTGATTACACTCTTCTCTCTATATATTTTTTTCAAACATTATCTTCAGATGTGCCTAATATTGAGACTTCAATCCTTTTACAGTTACAATTCTAGGAGAATATTTTTTCTGTTGTGATCCACCATTGTTTCTTTGGCTTTCTTTCATTTCAGCTAATAGTGAACTTAAGAAATTTATGCTTTGAAATACTTTCACAAAATTTTCTCCAGTGATTATTTTTTCACTGGGGAACAATGATAATATAAGCTTATAAATGAAATACTGAATATACTAAAAAAAAAAGTAAAGGGAATCTATCCAAAATGAAAGTTAGCAATATTATGGAGGTCATTAATAGAAGGAGAAGTATTAGTAGAGTCAAACTTCAAATTTCTTCATTTCCTATAAAACTCTGAATATCCTCTATTGCCAATTGGATCATACTGCTAAAGAATAGCCTAGGTGTGCTTCCTGGAAATGTGTAAGCTTTCTTTCTAATACTTATGATGTAAGCTTCGAGAAAATTCAAATTTGGATGTATGTGCAAAAT